>JABCMI010000035.1:2765647-3365647 GCA_026261945.1 Hirschfeldia incana
TCTAAGTAATCTTGTTTGTTTGCAGGAATATTTATGAATAGTGTGGACCGGTCTAATGAGGTCGAGGAGGAAGAGAAATTGGAAACCAAAGCAGACAACAACTCTGTTCCCGTCTAAATTTTGAAGACATTTATCAAATTTTTCTTCTACCACCAAATAATTTTTTTAGATTATTTTTTCTTCCACATTTGTTCAGTTCAACTACAATTCATTTGATTCAGTTTCTTTCTCCTTTGATTCTTAATTTCTTTGGTGTACATAAACTAATTTTTTAGAATAAAATTTTTCTTTGATCCTTGTTAGTCTTTGTAGAGATTTTCCATATTAATGATGGAATTTGTTTTCTTTGCTTCAAACATTTAAGAGCAAAAAAGAAGAAAATAATTCAAGCAACACAATCACACACGTAATACATTATCTAAACTTATCATTCTACTTTAAGAACGTTTAAATTGTGTATAACTGTTACAGCATCACAGCTCTCTTTTCTGCCAAATCCTGATTTATCCTTTTGAATCCAAGTTAATTGACAAGAAACTTTGATCAACTGGATCAACCATACAATAACCAAAAAATGATTGGCAGAGGATTGAAACTACTGTACTTGGAAAAAGTGAGTATGAAAACTTATCTTTTGATAAAACATTCATGAATAGAAAGAAAAAGAATAGTTCTCACTTCAATTAGAACAAAAAAAAATGACAGAAAAACAAATGAGCCGCCAAGAGATGGAGTTTTTAGAAATTTGTCTAAACATTATTCGCTTTATTTCAAATTACCCATATAAGCCGTTTTATTTTATTCTTTTTCATAAATGGTTGGTTTCAACATCTTCATTACTTCAGAAGTTTGGACCAGCTGCAAGAATCTCTTCAGTCAATTTGCCATCCTCTCCGATCTTATGACTTGTGAATGTCTCAAAGTTGTTTCTAAACAGACCAGCTAACTTCAACAATGTGTCCTTGTAAGCATCTTTGTCTTCCCACTGCACCAAACAAACACACATTCATTCATTAGTTGGATATTAGCCTCATTCATAACAAATACTACTAATAATTTCTTTAACTTACTGCATTCATAGGTTCCAGAATCTCAGAAGGCACTCCTTCAACTTCATTTGGAATCTCCAACCCAAAAATCTCTGTTTTCTGATAAGTTGCATTCAACAGACTTCCTGAATGTATAGCATCAATAATCTTTCTTGTATACGCAAGCTTGATCCGACTTCCAGATCCATAGCTGCAATGTTTATCCACAGTTTTAACTGTTGATATATGTTTGTAATTATGTTTGAGAGGTTGAAGTAGAGATAGATGGTAGTACCTTCCACCGGACCAGCCGGTGTTAACAAGCCAGCCGGTGGCTCCTTGAGCTTGCATTTTCTCGGCTAGCATAGCTGCATACTTGGTTGGGTGAAGCATAATGAAAGCAGCACCAAAACAAGCCGAGAAAGTTGCTCGTGGCTCCTTAACTCCTTCCTCTGTTCCAGCAACCTACAAAACCATAGATACGTTGCACATCTTCAAGTCTTAATTGGTTGTGTCTTGGATGTTGGTGATGGTGATAGAAAAAGACTTACGAGAGCAGTGTAGCCACTGATGAAATGATACATAGTCTGAGCAAGATCCAGCTTGCTGATTGGCGGCAAGACACCAAAGGCGTCACAAGCCAATAGGATCACGTTCTTAGGGTGTGGTCCAAAGCAAGGTATCTTCGAGTTCGGGATATACTCGATCGGATAAGCCGCACGTGTGTTCTCCGTCACCGACTTGTCATTGTAGTCCACCTCTCTCGTGTGCTCATCAAACACAACATTCTCCAAAACTGTTACGTGAGATATAAGTTAGGGTAAATATCTTTCTAAAAAAGAGCTTTTGTTTTAATGACACGTACCAGTTCCAAACTTGATAGCGTTCCAGATATCAGGCTCTTTCTCCCTCGACAAATCAATGCATTTCGCGTAACAGCCACCTTCGATGTTCGAAACTCCAGCATGACTCCAACAATGCTCATCATCTCCAATCAAATACCGGTTATGATCGGTCGACAATGTAGTCTTTCCGGTTCCAGATAAACCGAAAAAGAGAGCAACATCTCCATCTTTGCCCATGTTACAACCGGAGTGAAGTGACAGAATCTTTCTCTTAGGCATGAGATAATGCATCAAACCAAAGAGCCCTTTCTTCATTTCACCAGCGTACTGTGTCCCCAGAATCACCATCTCTTTTCTTCCTAGGTTTATGTCGACACTAGTTGATGATGTCATGTAATGAGTGTAACGGTTGCATGGGAATTTTCCAGCGTTGTAGATGGTGAAATCGGGTGTCCCGAAATTCTCTAGCTCTTCAGGTGTTGGACGGATACACATGTTGTGCATGAAAAGTGAATGGTAAGCTCTTGCTGATACAATTCTGATTTTGATTCTGTTCTCTGGGTCCCAGTTTAGGTATTGATCATTCACAAACACCTGACCATAAGTTAAAGAATATCATCAATTAATGTATATGTTAGTGTACTATGTGTATGTTATATATATGACTAAGTTTACCTTGTCCAAAGAGTTCAAGTAATCAACTGCTCTTTCTCGGTTCACCAAAAAGGTTTGTTCATCCATTTCAATGTTTGGTGATCCTCTGTTTTATAAAATGTAACAAAAATAATTTGATGTTTTAATAATAACACCATAGAGTTTCCAACATTTTATATTTGGTGATGTGCATTATGTAAATGTAGATAAGAGAGGGACTTACTTTCCCCACCAAAGCTCGGCCGCAGTAGTCTCATCCTTAACCACACGCTTGTCTTTAGGAGACCGACCAGTTTTGGCTCCCGACAACGTCGCCAACGCACCTGTCGATGTCACAAATGATCCTTTCTCATATTTTATCGCCTGCTCGTACAATTCTGCAAATCACAAAATACGAATTGTGGACTTTTGTGTGTGTTCATAAATCAAATCTTGTTAATTTAAAATTGGTGGCGTTTTAGGATATAGTTACCGGCGGGAGAGAGGTTGTGAAGGATATGCGTGAATTTCAAGCCGCTATCACTGACGTCAGCAGCTGGAGCTGACGTAGGAGTGTGTGGCACGTGTGCCACTTTCGCGGCCGACGTGGGATCTCCTCTGATTAACTTCGGTCCTGTCTCTCTCGTCAACGAGGCCAACGATGCACTGTTTGATTCATCAAAAAAATTCTCACGCCTCGTTACCATTATTTTATCAAAGTTCATATAATATATATTATCGACCGAGGTAATGTATTTTGGTCCATGCATGATATTGGTAACATGCAAAACGATGGAATGATTCTATGGATCGTTAATAACGAATGTACATACCTGACGGATTGAAGCATGGTCTCGGAGGAAGGAGTGGTAGGGCCACTGGTTCCCATCACTACACCACCTCCTTCTTTGAGGGGAGTGGTCGGAGCAGATCGTTTCTTCTGGAGACTGTGGAGCTCGTCGATGGTCTGGAAGTTTACTCGCGATGCGGTGTCATCGTGACACACGTCTGCAGACTTGGCTCCTTTCTCCGTCGTGATCCTCGGAAGCGCATCACGAGCCGCCGCAGCCGAGAAACTGAAGTCTCCACCAGCGTTTTCGTTTCCGTTCCCCGCCATTTTCCACCAACTTGTGATTAGATATACACAATTAACACACAAGTATATATATATACAGGTATGTGAATGTAAAAAGAAGTATGAAGAAAATGTTATTACCGGAATGTCTTCTGTTTTCTTCTTGTAGAATAATAAGAATATATAAATAAGAAGAAACAATATTTGTGGAGGAGAGAAAATCGATGGTTGATGATGGAAAAGAAGGAGACGAATCCGCTTTTATAGGCTTTCCTCTGACTTGGTTTCTTTTAATCCAATCAAGATAGGCGTCTTTATCTAATGTGCTTGAACGTTGTTGGTAGGGGTCTAATTGATTATTATCACGTTACAAATGCAGCAAGTGTATATACGATATTGTAGGTAAGATTATTTGGTAGTCTAATATGGTAAGATGACTAGACATTGCGTTGGCTTTAACACAGAACTAGACACTTATTATGCACATGGTAGATGTGTATCAGTTTTTACCAAAAATAATAATAATTGTGTATCAATTTTTCCCAAAAAAGAAAAAATTGTATCAATTTGCATAATACATACCCGATTTGTCCGATGGTCTATAACTATAACGTTTTCATGTCTCCGCGTTTGTTCGACAATTTGGGTAACAATATATTTTTGGATTTCAAATGTAAAATGTCGTTTTCCAAATACGAAGTACAAACGTATCTTTTAGCACGTTTTTCTCTAATCAATAGATTATTCTTTTCTTACCAAAAATAAATAGATTATTCCTTCAGTTTGACATACTGTAGTTTTAATTTTATCAACATTGCGCGAAATCTTGAAACCCGTATTGTACTGATATGTATATAACTATATATGTTTAAATTGTATTTCTGATGTATACTTATTTTTAATAAGTATTTATATAACTGGTTGCAAGGCACAAGTTTTTTGAAAAAAAAAGCAGTATTCCGAAAGAAATAATATCGCTGTATTAATCTGAAAGACGATCCAACGTGGACTGTTGTAAACAAAAGTTTACTCAACTTTGATAAATTTAATTACACTTAACCTTTTAGAAAGCCAAGTGTCAGTTTGTTGATCTGAACCGTTGATTTTAAGGGACAGCGATCGGAAGGTCAATGTTGACAGCTTTTTGCAGATCATAGCCACGTCTGCTAACTTATCTCTAATCGTATCACGATGACGGCAATAACACGTGGATCGTTTAGGTTGACCAAGCTTTTTTCTGAAAATTTAAAACCGCATGATTTGAATGTAGTCCGTAGATATTTTACCACTAAGAACATAAATATCGGCAGGACATATAAAAGTCCTTCAGTTTTTGAATTTTTTTAACTTTTCTGAATTTTTTTTTTTAAAGAAAATGAAAAGTGAACCATTTGCGGACCACTACGTGTTAGTAAGGCCCGTAAACAGTAAGGCCCGTAAACAGTAAGGGACAGCACCAACGATGTTTCTTCACTAACGACATAAGGAGAAAGACTGGGACTTTTATCTGTGGGATCTGCGCCATGTCACCAAAAGACCACTATCGGACCTGCCGTTATTTATGCTCTAACTCACTAAGACTAAGATACTACATTGAGAGAGAGAAAATGTAGTCCGTAGATATTTTACCACTAGGATACTACATTGAGAGAGAGAAAATGACAGTAAGTAACACTGATATGGCGTTCTCCAAGATATCTACCACTTTGCATCTTCATTTATGTAGCTTCAATTTTTCTTTATTCTCAGATTGGACAATTCTCGGGCCGATCTTGTAGCAAAACAGGTCCTATGGGCTGTAACCTCTTCTTAGCTTTAATCGAATTGGTTTTTGAACAAAAAAAAAAAGTAACACTGATCATACTCGTTGTAATTGCTTATACTCAAAGTCTCAAAACTAAAAAGAAAAACATACTTAACAAGTTAACAAAAGGCTTCAGCAAAGTCGTAACTTTCTAAAGCAGGCCTAGCTGTAAATTACATAGTTTGGGCCTCTGGAATAGGTCCAATTTCTTTGACAATTTGTTTGCAAAGCCCGTTGAAACATTTTCTTGCTAGTAAATACTTTAAATCTTTTACAATACCAACGGGCTTTGGTAAATACCAATTCTCTCATCTTGTGTTTACAATATTTGGCTCTATTGAGCTACAAATACATCAAAATCTGACAGTTATTAATATGCTAACGACGATTGTATTTGTTTGTAAACACTTTTTCAATCTTCAAACCGTAAATAGCCCTAAATTCTACAAAAATAAATAGTATTTCGTTATTTTTTAATTGTGATGAACATTAATAAATCACTAGATTTTGACCCGCCCTTAAAAAAAGGCGGGTGAATTTTTTTTTTGGAAAAATTATTTTACGTAATAAAAAATATGATTTTTGGTAAATTATATATTTTAACTTTTATGAAATTTATCTTAAATTTACTTATATGATTTTTTCTTAAATATGATTAAAATTTTGGAGAGTCTAAATAATTCCAACCCGTAATATAATTTTATTTATTAAACCGGAAGTTAAACTTAAAATATTTTTATTTTCAACACTGTATTGAAAAAATCATTTTGTGTGTTTCAAAATATTTTCTATAATTTTATAAAATTTAGTTTCAGTGATTTATTTTTATTTTAAATGAAACTATTTTTTAAAGAGTTGAGATAATTCAAAACCGTATTATGATTTTGTTTGATTTCATCATTTGTTATTTTTAACTTGATTTTTTGAGTTTTTATTTAATAAATGCTTTCAAATAATTAATAACATGAATGATATTTTGGAAAGATATGATGCATATATTTAGGAAATATTTTTTTAAAAAAAAGACTAAAGACTGAATTATATTAAATATTCTTTTATGTAATTGCAAAAAGTAATTTTTAATTGGTTGCAAATACTGCTGATAATTTAAAAAAAACAAAAAGCTACAGGAATATTCTAGGATGTCGATATTTAAACTATATTTAATTTAAAACCACAAATTATTATTGGTGCTTTCGAATGAATCAAGTTGTTATTATAGATAGGATATCGGAATTTGGTTTAGATTTTATAACAGATTTTTCTTATATTAATATATAAATTGATTTAAAAATCACATATTGATTGATCTAGCCGTTCATTTTTTATGTCCATTTTAAAAATAGCAAAAAAAATTAATAAAAAATGCATATACATACTTAGGAACATCCTATGAATACAATCGATTTGAGATTATTTAGTTACAACAATATATTGTTAATGTGTGTTCGGATGATAAAACTTGTTAAGATTAGATAATATACCAAAATTTAGTAAAAAAATTATATCAGTGTTTATCAGATTATATATTTTTAAAAACATGTAGGATACAGCATGTATCTGTTTCTCAGAAGTTGAAGTTTATTGTTTTACTAAAATATGAGAAAGCTGTATAGAAAAGCAGATTTTAAAGTCCACATTCTATAATCATATAAATCGTGGCATGCTGAACAAAAATAAGAACATACATTCATATATTATTTTTATGATAAAGCTTGGAGATAATAGAATTCAATGTAAAATGAAAATGTTCCTAGGGGCTGACAGAAACTGATGTTATGAATATAAAATTATAAATGGTCAATCTTTTGCCTGCATATAACGTTTAATATATTGTAAATTCAGGATTACAGAACTTTGTCACAATGAAGATATAATAAATGTTCAGAACCATTAAATGGTAACAACAGTATCATTAATTAAAAAAATGGCAAAACACTATAAAAGCTACGATTTACTGATATTACGGTAACAGATAACTAAAATAAACAAAGGAAAATCTAAACAATTAGACAAATGATTTACAAAGAAAATAATTCAAAGAATTAAATAAAAACAATAGCATATAAATAAGTCAATGACATATAATGGTAAATACTTTAAAACTTCAAGGGTTCTTCAAAAAGGTCTTTCAATTTTAATAGTATTGATTTTAATAAATATCCAATATTTTAAAATCTTAAAACCTTGCAAAAAACCCGCTACAATCTAAGATGATTGTTTGATGGGTGACCGATATATAATCCAATATAAATTTTATTTATTTTTCAAAAAAAAAATTAAAATATAACTTTAATGTCTACCTTACATATATAAAAACTTCTTAATTTTAAATTTATTGTGATTTTATAATATGTCTTAAAAGTATTACTATATATTTAGACATTTTGCATTTTAATAGATATATATTTTTAATTTTTAATATATATATATATATATATATATATTTATCAATACTATTATTAAATGATATATTGAAAATATATTTGTAATTATATATTGATATATAGTTAAACTATTGACACATACCTCACCTATGATAAACCCAATAATGCTATCTATGATCTGAGACTAACCGATTGAGTGATAAGTGACAGATATGTATTTAAATATTATTTAAATTGTTATTTTAAAATTTTAAACTTAATTTCAATGTTTACATTAATATACTAATTCATTTTAGTTTCATTTTATTTTTTTATATGTCAGACTTGTTATTAACTTGTTTGAATTATTTTTAAATTTTTTTAGGGGAAATATAAAAATAAAATTATATTTTAAAATCATATTATATAATTTAAACATTATTTTTTTAAAAAAATTAGTAGTGATATATATATATATATATAATCCGTACTATTTGAAGACTATTTTAATTATATATTGATATATTGAAAACAGGTTTGTAATAATATATTGATATATTCCTACTCCCCAAATTAAAAGTTTAAAATCATATAGTAAAAAGGATCGATCTATGCTTCGACAACGGCTAACCATTTTTCTATGAATGCAGATTGATTATGGTCTTATACAAATAAAATTCGTATTGGTTGACATTTATAAGGAAAATAATAGTGCAATATTCTTTGGAAAGTTAATGATAATAACGTTACACGATTAAGGAAAATATTAATTTTATTTAGATTTAGTTAAAATTTAAAGGTAATGACATTCCTGTAAACATTAAAACGTGGAATTTGTTTTCTGTGAAATTAACATATATCATCAATGGTATTATGTATTTTGTTGGAGCTTTAATTCTAACATGCCTAATAATGCTTTTTCAAAAAAGAAAACATGCCTAATTAATAATGTTAATGCCTACATAATTGAGTAAGCTACTCATGTTTTTGATCTGCTGATAAAGTATCGCTCTAGGTTTATGTACCGTGAAATTTTTAAATAATAGATGGTTCGAAATATTCAATTATTGTATGATATTTTTATAATCTTATTAAATTAATGGTAATTACTATAACAAAGATTAATATGGGCTCGGAGCCTCGGACATTCTTATATATGTTAATTGAACGTAGAGAGGGTCATGTTTCAATGCACAAAAACAACTTAACAAACGTACTTCATTAGATCAGAAAATAAACAAACGTACCTCATATTCTCATATTGGGCCAGAGCAATTATTGATTTTCATGGTCACTAAAACTACAATTTCTTAACAGATCCGTAAAGGTAAACCAAATTTAATATCCGTGTACTGTTACTCGGTGAAAACAAATGTAAGGAATCTAATGTACATATACCATGAGGATTCTAACGTTTTCTTTCCGACTTTTGCAGTTACGATACATATTGGAAAAACAGTAATAGAGATGATGAAATGCAGAGATGGATTGAGACATGATCCAAACGAACTCATGGTAATATATTACTACTCAATTCTAATTGGTACTGCATTATGAATTCAGCTAATCCTGGATAGGCTATCAATATGACAAAATTGAATTAGTTTTTGAATTATTACATCTCGTTACCATAACAAAAAAATGTACTATCAAAGTTGATGTAACTATATTTACCTTCTTGTATGCAAATATGATTTTCATACTCTCACCAAACCGGCATGTGATGGTTTCCAGGTATGTAGCACTTTCACTTGTATCAACCATGTCATCTCCATGGCCTAAGCTCATCAAGGTACGCTATCTTGCTATCTTTTTCTTGGAAGACATTTTTAGAGAGCTTCTTGGAGTAAAAAGTGATTTATTTGTGGTTTTGATTTGAGGGTTTAGAATCCGGAATATATAAGAAAGGGAAAAGTTTGATGGATACTGTAGCATATTCCATTCAATACAATTAGAGAATATTCTGTTTTAATCACATATCTTGACAATCAAGTTTATTCAAGTTATTATTGGAAAAGTAATTTTCGGTTTAATATTTAAGTTACCAAATTTTCCGTTTTCTTGTTTTGATTTTATATTACTGATATGTAGAAGATATGCAACTATAACCACAAGGATTTTTTTCTTATTTTTTGGTTACTGATTTTAATAATATTTGCAACTATGATGATTCAAGATATGGAATAAATAATTTTTGAGTTTATTATATTCAATATTTAAATATACGTAGAAGATATGCTGCTATAAAGCAAACTATTCCTTTGTTTTCTATTTTATGGTTATTTACTTGCAATATTTGTAACTATAATGATTGGTCGCGTATATTGTACAACACTTAATCTCGTTATATTCTCAAATTTTTGAATTTAGCTGCCAATATTTTTTGAATAATAATGATTATCGTTATCCATATAATTAGTTTGATGGAACACGATTCTGAACATTTTTATATCAGATATTCATAATTTTGAATAGAGCAGCATGTGTGGTGAGCTTGTAATCAATTTAGGATCAAATCATACTTAAGTTATGAATGGTTGAAACAATATAATCTTGAAGAATGTATAGTTCAAATGTTGAAGCTTGGCGGATGGAAAACGCAACAACGATTGTACCAAGAAAATTTAAAGCATGAGTGTTGATGGAGCACGATGATCTAAGTTACATTTATTTTTTTTGGTACATATTCTTCTTTTCTTTGAACAATGAAGATCAATGCATTCAAGCAATCGTTGATGGTTTTAATTACACAGTTTCGATAGCATACAGTGTGTTCTTTTATATATATTTAGCTAGTTAGAGTTCAAAGGGGAAAGATGTTTTTAAATTAATCTGGCGTTGCATTAAATAAAAACAATATCCATAAATACAGAATTTAAATAAAAACAATTGTTTAAAATGAAATAGTAAATACTTTGAAACTTGAAAGGCACCTCAAAAAAGGATTTTCTGTTTTAATAGTATTGATAAGCAGATTGCATATGAGTGATATGTTAGTATTCTGCCCATTAGTTCCAGATTCTTCGGTCACTGACCATCTGGAAGTGGACCTTCCACATTAGATGATCAATTAATTCATTTTTATCACCCAAATCATTGCAACTTGGCGCTAGATTTATAATGCTTTTGTCAATGATGGTATGGAGTAGTTAACAACATAATTAGTTGTTAGAGTATCTCCAATGGTACTCTATAATTTTCACTTTAAAATAGTGCAATTTTATTATACAGTTAAATTTGTTCCAATGGTTCATTCTATAATAGAATTACACTATAATAGAGTGAAATATAGAGGGATGTTGCTTTTTCACTCCAAATATAGAGTGAAAAAGCAACATTCCTCTATATCTCACTTGTAACTCTATTATAGAGTGAACTATTAGAGCAAATTTAACTCTATAATAGAATTACACTATTTTATAGTGAAAAATAGAAAAAATCATACAGTGCCATTGGAGATGGCCTTAATAGCATTCTGCTTGTCCCTCCCTAGTTTTCGATCGAATATAGTATTATAGTTTCATATTTAAGGACAAAAAAACAAAGGACTCAGCTAATACAAATCTTATATTATTGAAGACATATATCCTCTACAAAAATATTAATTCTCTCGTGGAAAATAAATTAAAACACTTATTTACGTTTTCCAGATTTACCTTTTTTACTTGTTTGCTCTCGTGTTTTCAAAATTCACCTTTCAAAAATGACATATACAGCCTCCAAAATCTCAAGGCCGGCTCTGTATACAGTATATATGATCCAAAGTATTGATATGAGCGCCAATAGATTTCGAGAGAAACTTTGGTCAGCGATTATTCCCGTAACATACAGTCTACTTAATGTTTTGGTCTCATAGTACTAACTAATCATTAAAGAATCCACCTGGAATCTGTTTTTATCCTTGTAACCCTTAAAGTTTTCTACTAGTAACATTAGGTGATAATGATGATCACATGAGTAATCATGATTATTAAGTTAAAGATATAAAGTATAATAAATCTATTAATTTTGAAAGGCACGATAATATAACTAGGCTAAATTTACTTTTGATTTTGATGTCCAGCGTTGCAAGCACACTCTACTCTTTAATAATCCACTTCCACTACACCAGACTTTTGCATTTTATAGTTTATAAAAAGCATACATCAGTTTATCTATGATTTTGAAATAAATAAAAGCATACATCATTTATTTATTTCCACTTTTTCAGTCAGAATTTTGGATTTCGTGAAAATTACAAAAAGGAAGATGATAAAAAGCTAAACAGACCAATTAATTCTCCAGTACCAATCTCTGCATTACAAAAAAGGCCACACCCGTCGGCTACTGCTTGTCGCAATCATGCACCTATAGGGTCCCTTCCAAAAATCATACTTCTATCATTTTATACTTATTATTATACCTCCACTTACTAAATTATTGATTTTCTGAAATAATTATATACCATAGCTTCAAATATAACTAAGATTTTTTTTTTAAAAAAAGAAAACTTAAAATCTGGCGTTTTCTAAGCCGTGCATGTCACTGACTCGGTTTAGATGCTTCCTCATGATGGCCACTTTCGCCAATTTCTCAGCCGCTTTCCAAGCCGAAGTTGGAGTAACTTGCTCTGGTTTCTCTTCGGTTCGGTTAGCTAAACCGTTTCTCGGTTTCAACCGGCTTAGCTCGGCTAACTCAGCGTCCAAGCTCATTAAGCTATCATCCGAAGCGTTTGACCGAGCCGTCGTTAGAAGCTGATATGCTCCAGCAAAATCATCACGCTCAATCAGCTTGCGTGAACCAGCTACAGCGCGACACACCATGTGTACACTCCTCAACCGTTCGATGCTCGAAGACGCGGATCGTACGGTCTGTGGCCGCGGGATCAAAAACCGCTTTTCTTTCGGACAAGGAAATGGCTGAAGCGTTACGGGGTCAACGACCGAAGACCGTACGGACATTATATTGTGGGACCCGCTCGACGAAGTCGGTACTTTAAACTCGACGAGATATTCTCTCTCCTCCTCCGCGAACAGATCGCCGATGATCAAACCCGAACCGGATCCAAAACTCTCGGACCGACCCGTTAATGAGTAAACCGCTGAAATCTCAGCCAACGGAGAACCGGAGACTAAACCGAGATTGAGCTTGACGTCATGGAGAACCACGTTTAGAGACGCAGCGATCCGCTCCGTGAACGCGTCTCGAAGCGAAGCGTGATGCAACGCGCTCTGAGAAGCGATCCAAACGGAGTGAACAGGAATCTCCAGACGAGAGAAGCGCGTCGTAGAAACGACGAACGGCACGCGCGCTGAGCTCAGTTTAGCTTTCGTAACCGCCTCCGATCGATCCTGACCGTCGGATAAAACCAAGATGCTCGCCGACGGATTCCCCTCCCGCCGATCTTCAACGACTTTAACCGCTTTCTTCAACGCGTCGTTAACGCTCATCCCCCCGCCGGCGCCGGTGGTGGTTTCCATCCCGACGAGTGCGTCGACGATTCGCCGCGCCGATCGCCGTCCTTTGTCCGTCATCCGTCGTAACGGCGTTAACCGTTTCGATCCCGTCGAGAACACGACGATCGATAGCCGATCCATCTCTCGGAGCAGAGAGATCACCAGCCTCAGCGCGTGCTTCACCGTCCGCAAATTCGCGCCGCCGCTGCTCAGATCGAGAACCGCCACGAGATCAATCGACGGCCTGCTCGCTCTAGCCGCGTCCGTCGTCGTCGACGGCGAAGAGGCTCTCAGTTTCATCATCACGACGTGCGTCTCGATCCTCTTCCCGGTTTCCACGACGGCGGAATCCGGCAGCAGTTTGACCTCCAGGTTGCCGGAGATCGGAGGAATCGGAACAGCCAGTGACGAAGTAGTGGATGAATCGGAGAAGAATCCGGGGAACTGATCGGCTTCCTCTACGTCGTCGTTTTCGTCTGATTCCGGTATGCTGTTGAAGTGAGCGAGAGAAACCGGCGAATAAGCTAAGGTCTCGTCGTCGTTGTACACTCTCAGCGATTTCCCCGTTTTGATTTCTCGGATCTCAGTTCGTCTCTCCGGGTCGGATCCCGAATTCACAGACTCAGCATCCGACGTTGGCGTGTAATTCCACGCGGCGGAACAGAACGGGCAACGTTTGCCGTCTAATTTAACGGCGCAAGAGAGGTGAAACGAATGTGAACACTCCGCCGTGAAAATCGCCGTCGAGTTTATTTGACCACAGTTAAGTCTCTGTAGGCAAATCCCACATCGGTTATTATTACTCTGCATTTAGTAAAAAAAAACATACACTTTTGATTAGTTTGCTGTCTGAAAAGGTAATGAAGTTAAGGAAACTGATCACGAGTGCTTACTTTGTTCTTGTTGAGAATAAGTGTGGCGCGTAGGAGTGACACGCCGCCGTGTGAGGAAGAGGAGGATGACTTAGGGGAAGAAGGGTTAGAGAGAAGCTTGGGTGTAGAGCTGTTGCTGGTTCTTGGAGTTGCATTGCTTGTCGTCTTGCAATGGAGTTTGGGACTAGTGGGAAGAGATGGGTTAGCAGCTGCGGTTGAAGAGGCGGAGCGGCATCCGATTCCACTACCACGGCCGCTGCTGCCGCCAGGAGATTGGACACGTGGAGTTGATGGGTTTGAGAAAAATCCAAACTTTGATCGGAGTCTTGGTGTAAGAATATGTGATGATGATGATGATGATTGTTGTTGTTGATTACCTGAAACGGAAGTGCAAAACGCTTTTCTCCAACCAAACACCATCTCCAAGAAAAAGTTTATTTGTTTAAATTTCCTTCCTATCTTCTTCCTATTTTCTCTAAGTTAATTATATAGAAGATGATCGAGCTTTGGGTATTTGATCATAAGGAAGGTGGAGATATTAAATAAGATAAAGACTAGAGAGAGAGAGGAGAAAGATAATTTCTTCTTTTAGTGATGCTTCCAAAACATTTTAATAATTTTTAATTGTAACACATATTAAAAGGAAAAAAAATGTGACTGTTTACGTCTGAAATGGCTTTTGCATGTAATTTCTTGCCTCGAAGAAAATCATAAGTGAATCACTGATTCGTTTTAGTTTTGTTGCTGGTCAAATCGTTACTATAATCTTTGTTTATGATTAGTATGTCTCATTTTCATATTTCAATTGTTTCATTGGGATAGACGATGATAACAATAAATATGTCAACGCTGCAACCGACCCATATGCAGAGTGAGATTTCAGATAACTGAAGACGCGGAGATCTTTGTCTCCATTTGCAGGTTGATCTTTCTTTTCCCATATCATTTAACTATTTTTATAAACAACTGAATCTAGTTGTGAATAAGAAGAACAGCACTTTATCAAAAAAAAAAGAATAAGAACAGCACATGTTTTTAAGCCGTTTGGCCCTTTTCTAATACCAAACTGAAGTTTCAAGTTTCAACTTGACTACTTATCCGGTATAAGTTTATGACTTGTTGAATTTGGATTCATGTTTAACTTTCCAATACAGAGAACTAAGTCGATGTTTCTCGAATTTACTACATTGTTCTTCTTTTTTTTTTTTTTAACAACCACACGCTACATTGTTCTAGATGTGAACTCTGATAGTTTGTATCGCCGGGAAAACACACAAAAACAGGTTAGTCAAACAAAATTCATGTGGCACGTGACGGAATCCGAGCAATAAACGGTAAGCATGTTTTGTAAAAATATATATACAAATAAAACTGAAGATTGCAGATTGCAGAGAAAAACTTATCAAGTTGTGACGAACTGAATTGTAGTAGATGGGCAGATGTCTAGATGTATTTATTGTTGGACTGTACCTTCTGTCAAAGTCAATAAAGTATCTTTCGACATTACTTACTGTTTTACTTCCATATCAGTTTTTACTTTGATCTAGGTCTCTTATTAATGTAGTTCGGTAACGATCTAGTAAAGTTATTACATATGCAATGCAAACGCAGATATGCTGACTGGATTAATTCAACTAAAGTTTTGGGTTTGTGAAAAAGTTTGGATGTTTGGTAGTCTGGTAGAGAAAGGTCGAAGTGCACTCATATTTTTTACCAACAAAATAATATTATTCTGTCTACAATTCGAAAGATCCAGATAACTATAAACAATACGGTTATGACAAGAGCTAATGATATGACATAAAGATTGAAGTGGTCCAGCAAGTTTTGAATTCTTGCTATGGCAAAATGGCTGGTTTTTCTTCGACTACGATAGTTCTATTACTTTTTTTAATCTTTGGGAAAAAAACTCGTAGATCTACTGGCTGACCAGGTGATTAAGATGGCTCTTATATATTAATCAGCTCAGTGGTATAAACTCCAAAAATATGAATTATTACAGTTTTTGGCTTTATTGTATTTTGGAATTTTGCAGATGCCACGTGAATGAATGAAACAATAAGGATTAAGACTACTAAAACTGAAACTGTAATCCTGACTCTAATTAAGAATTTCCAATTTGCTTGGTAAGGTTTTTAAGTGGCTGCCATTGTCTGAACAGCACATGACTTCTGCGTGCCATGCGATGGAATCACTAATTATTCATCTGCAAAACGGAAAAGATTTTTTCGTTAGGTGACTTGATAAACTTGTAGGAGATCTTTTTATGTCCTACACAATCACAAGTATGCATACTCGGACAAAATTGCTAATCAAACCTTCGGAAAAACTAAATTAAACAATAATAATGCTGATACGATTTTTGTCCATGTATTAATAGATCATAACCTCCCATGATCGAGAACTGATAAGAAATCTATGGATACCATCAATTCTATTGTTGTTGGGAGGTCTACCAAATCTTTACACACATTCATTCTGATGGTCGTATGCATTTATCAAAATTCTTTTATGCGGTTTTGACGCACTCATTGGCACTAGGTCCATTTCCAGAACGAAAAAGAAAGTTGATATGTTTTTTCTCTAATATTTAAATCCAGCTGTGTGCAAACGTTCATTTAAAATTATTTGGTTAAAAAACTTTGGACGTTCAACCGGGGTGGAATCTCTGTTACTTGAGCACCTATGGCTAACATGCTAAATATATGAATTTGAAAGCAATCTGTTCCTAAATGTTACTGGAGTAGCATTTTAGTTTTCGTTTGATATAGTGTACATAGATAGTTTTGGAACCATCCAGATGATGAGTGCTAAAGGTAACGCCACGTTCTATCGTTGAGAAGCATAACTCAATTCCTATCTTATGGAGACAAAATTGACATGTCTCTCACTAAGTCTATTTCATATTAAATTTTAGAAATACTGAATATACTATATAGTTGATCAGCTTATATATATATATATATATATATATATATATAAGTATATAACCTATATCCCATTCGAAATAAGTGCAGGGAATAGGGATTCACGACCAGTGATTATTGTTTATGTGCATACTATTAGTATTAGTTCACGTGAAGCTACATGAATCCCACAAATATTCAATTCTTTGGATTAAAGTAACAAGACAATTTAAATTCGACCGGTATATTCGTTCTTATGATATGATAGATATGAGTATGTAATTATTTCGAAGGAATTTATGCTTTGAAGTTGATTAATAAATGCATCTTTGAAAATGGATTCTTGACTATATATAACCTATAATATGTGTGGGGTTTATTTTAACGGATAATAGGGAATTATTTTATTTTGTCAACTCTAACGGAAATCATCAAAAAGAGCATTAATGATATCATGGATATAGTTTTTTATAGAGAATAATTAGTGAGCAAAACACCATTGCCAAAACCAAAGGCGCACTATGTTCGAATCTTTAGGAACAGAAAACAATTAGGGAAGGATGAGAGAATATATTGTACAGTCAAATATCCCATCAATATGCTCATGTTTCTTTAATTATTTTTGTAATCACTAAAATTTAAAGAGAAACTGATAAAGGTTGATGAGCCTTATGCTAACTTCAGTAGAATAGATGGCAGTAACACATAAGGGTAGTAAAGTAAACGTTTCCAGGAAAGTTTTGTTCTTTCGGTTTGGTCGAAGGTCTCATGGAAAACTCGCTTTCATGCAAGCGCAAACCTTACTTATAATTTATTTTGTCTCGTAGCCTTTGGGTCTTCGAGGTGGATTATTCATGTTGGTTTAGCCGTTGAGGGATCTACTTGCGCCTACCAATAATTTAGCAGCATATCAAATCTGACAGCCAAACGATGTAGGCAAATAATTTCTCTGTAACCTTTTTCTTGATAGTCCAATAGTATAAGATAGACTCTGTAGAGAATAAATTGATGTCAGACATTCTGACTATTTGGCTTCATCGTTTAATCAGACTCAAGGATCTTCTCAATCGATTATGGAAAAAAATCGGTTAACATACAAGACTCCCCCGTCCCTTCAAGTTTTTTTTTCCCCCCTTTTTTCGTCCCTTCAAGTTACGTAGACATATATACTTCACAACTAACTTTCGTTACCAAAAGAAAGAAACTAATGAGAATTTTATGGAATTTGAAAGAATCATAGTTTCCATCGATATCACTAAACTAATAATCCGAACCAAAACCAAATTTTGTGTATTCGAACCAAATTGAATTAATGTTAATTTTATTTGCATATCTAAGCAAAACTAGAGCAATAGAACCAAAAGAACACAAAGAAACGAAACGAAGAAGGCGGAGAGAGAGCAAAACAACATTACAATCAAAATATAAAAGTCAATCACACATCGAAAATCAAAACCCAAACAAAGACCAGACTCCAAAGTTACTTGGTTCGACTAAAGCAAGCAGCAGCAACAAAAAAAAAACGATAGATCATCTGAATTCTTCTTCATTTCCTTACAAACGTAGTCTTTTTTTTTCTTAATAATAATTATCTCAGAAGCTAAAGATGTAGAATGCTTTGATTTAAAACACCACCAAAAGGGAATCGCACATATTTAGTATAATTAGAAAGCTTCTGAATCATTTTCCAACAAGTCTTTAAGCTCTCATCTTGGACTTCTCCATTGCTCTCGGTGCTGGAGCTGCAGCTGCAAAACACCACATCGGTTATCAGTAAAGACTTCAGAAACTATGCACCGGACCAAACTCTTCAAGGGCTTATAACCAACAGAAAACAAAACATACCTAACCCAATGGCATCACAGCCTTTCATTATCTTGAGCTTCTTGCAGACACCAATAAATATCCTGTAGATTATTCTTCCAATTAGTATTATTTCTAATGCATTTTGTTTTAATATATCGAGCAGAAAGCCACAATAAAAGCTTCTGAGAGATATTAGAAAATAAGAAAGGAATCTCACTCCCATGAAAAGTCGCCAACAAGCATCCAGTCCCCATCCTTGTCCTCATAGGTGAGCACATAGTCCTTTCCATTGAGAAGATCCTTGAGTTTGGTCTCATTACGCACATCTTTCCCTGTAGCACCGCTGGATCCAGGTTGACCTAACATCAAAATCAACCATGCAGGGTTATCGAGATTACTAACAAAGAGCGCTTAGAATAAACACCACTAGCAATCACAGAAACATCTCACCAAGAGTGAAAGTGGTGAACATTTTCTCCAAGGCTGCAGAAAGCTCCCCGTAGTTAGTGTAGCTCCTGAGGTCAACTTTCCTCAGATACGGAGCACCATCCATGCTAACCTTCACAAAGAGGGGCCCTGAACCTGGCTTCCCATCAACTTCATCACTGTTCTTACAAGTGGTGGCCAATGTGTTCTTCCTGTAGGATCTCACTGGAGGCCAACCAACAATCTGTGCCCTGTTAAAAGAAATAAAAGATTAAATCACAAGAGTTACACACAAGCTGATGCAAAGAAATCAAACTCAAGCAAAGGATCCTATAACGGGTCATTACTTGGCTGCAGGTGGACTAGAGCTATTGTTTGTAGCACTCTGCTTTCCTTTAGGCATGTTCTGTGGCACTTCCTTCTTTACCACAGATTGGGTGGCTGCCACAGCTTCAGGAAACATCCAGTTTTTCTCAGTATAGACAGAAACTTTATCCATAGTGTCAGAGAAGCCTCTTTTATTCCCTGAGGCAATGTTCTTCTGAGAAGACGAGTAGCATATCTCATCTTTGGAAGGAAGCAAAGGAAAGAAAGGTTTCTCATCGAGCTTAGCTGGGCCACCAAGTAAGTTGAGCTCGGTGTCTCTAGCAGGAGACTGCGATCCAGGGAGGCCAAGTGTGAGCTCAGTGGCCTTGAGGCTGATAGTGGCTTTGTCATCATCACCAACCCCGGAGAGATTTGAGCTTCCAACAGAGGAACAATCAGAGAGACCCAAGTAGTTATGCTCCTTGAGTTCTCCTACAGAGACATTGCTCTGTAGCTTCTCTTCCGGTGACATTGCTTAATTTCAACTGCAAAATCAAACAAAACAAAAAAAACTCATCCACATTAAAAATTCAAATAAACCAAACAAACATTAAAAAAAGTACAAAATTAGGTTTAAGATTTGCATCTAACTAAAACAACCACTAAAACAATCTTCTACAAAACAAGCTTCTTAAAATCAACGATTATCATTCAAGACTCAGAATGAAACTCTGAACCGTATCAAATTAGGGTTTAGACTTGCATCTACCTAAACATTCAAAATCAGCCAAAAACTAGTAAATCGTTTCAGATAGTCAACGATTACTAAACACTCCAGTCATAGCAAGAAGAATCTAGAGCCAACGAAGCTCGAGATGAAAGGAACTATATATAAGAGAGAAAAAAAAACGGAAACAAGTCAACTCAGCAGAGTCATCAGACGCAGGACTTGAAAACAGTCAGATACGTTCTTCTTCTTCTTCAACCTAATCTCAGATTTTTCACCTTCTACGATTTACAACTACTACTAGAGACTAGAGAGTATCATCAAGCCATGCGATGAACAACGATAACAGAAACCATAATCCGCCGTAGTAATTTAACCTAACTGTGGATTAAAAAAAAATATCTAAGAAGAAAATCAACAGCTCGTAGATCTAGTAACTACCTACACAAACAATCAAGCTCGAGTACCGATGCTAACATCTAAAGAGGGAGAAGAAGAAATAGTTATAACCTCAGAGAGAAAACGAATCGCTGATCGAAAATGGAGCTCCGCGAAGAAGAAGAGGAAGAAGATCGATTAGATTCGGATATTAGCAGAGGATGAGAATAATCAAAGAGCTGTAGAGAGAGAGAGAGGGAGAGAGAGATGTGTTAAGTTCCTTCCATTAAAGCACAAAAGCTTTATTATTATCATCACACCTCAAAACTCGTAGCCGAGAGAACGAAAATTAAAAAAAAAATGAAAAAAATTAAAGGAAGTGGCAGAATTGTTATTAAGTGGAGAACGTCGCGCATTTATGTCTACGGTTTCTTTATAATGATTCTCATCCGACGGTTGAGGTTAGATCCTGATGAGTAATCTTGATCGTCCGATCTACACTGGAGTGTTGTGAACCGTTGATGATTTTGCTTGGAGTCGGATATTTTTTGTGTTTCCACCGGAAAGGGGATGGTTGTCTGCAAATATTAAATTCCTATCTTGTCCTCTGTCTCTAATGACTGGTATTACCCTTCCTATGCGAATTAAAGGATGAGAGTAATGAAGGGTATTGAAGTAATTAAACGATGAGTAAAAGAGGAGTGAGAGGGGACAAGAAAGCGGCATCCCAAGTCGGTTTGCCGGGTGGTGAATGGGACATCTAACCTCCTCCACTTTCTTTTCTCTCTCTCTTTAATATTGTTTCCTTTTTAATTAACTTCTTAATCTTTTTGATAATCTTTCTTTTTGTTTAGATTAATTGATTCCGCCACCTTCCCTAATTTCTTTAACTTTCATTATTGCACTTCCTTATCCTCCTTTCTTTCTTTTTTTACTTAGATTGGCCCAACTAGATGGGGCCCATTAGTTCAATGTTACTCCCCAAACCTGAAATAATTCTACTCGAGAAGTTTTTTGGTTTGATCATTTTTACTGTTAAGTTATACTAATATTTAACATTTATCTTGTCATAATTGTCTAGACAACGAAAATGCTATGGTATTTGATGATCTTGTCATTATCTATTTCTTACCTTGTCCACAGAGGCTGAAGAATAGATTTGATGGTGGTTAACTGTGGTAAATTATATAATTTGTAAATGACTTAATCTGTACTCACCGTTCGGATTTTTGAGTAAATAAATGTAAGAAAAAAAGATAATTAGTTGATTGGTGAAGGAGGCATAATAATAAGAGAAGAAGCGGTGGAAAGGGAAGGGGGAGTGGAACACGCATGGGAAGCAAAAGATATGGCCGTTGGATTTTATGGAAAGAGGCCTGTGTCCGTCCATCATGAGTTTCTCTGACTGTTTTTAATCATCACCCTTCCGTACCACTCATGTTATCTTATTTACCCTCTCTGTTTTTTTTTTATAAGACAATCAAATTAATAGACAATAAACAATAAACATCTCCAAAATAGTCCTTTTATGCACGAAGAGAAAGTTACAAAAAAAAACTCTTATGCACAATGAAAAGGTACAGAAATTTTCTTAACATCACCTATATACAAACTCGTGTACTTTATGAACTTTAAGTCGCATATTAAATACGATAAGAAAAATCGTGAGGAAAATTCTTGTGAAATACTTAAAATACTCAAGCCTAATTTCTGTATCAAGTATTTTTTTCCGGCTTTCTGTATCAAATATTTAAAGGGAAAGAAAACGGAATTTCAGGATGTAGATTTAAGTATTACAGGCATTTCAAAATGTGTTGCTAATAAATTAATATAAACTATTGTTAAAAATGCAAAAGTAAACAGTAGATCAGAATAGCAGTGCGAGTACAAATAATGCGGGTTAAGACAAGACAATAGGGCCCACTGTGCTTTTGTCCTTCACGCTTATTTTATTAGTCTTTGATAATGATGATTCACTACAGTTGATGAAACTAATTTTCAGTTTAATTTAGTTATTAATTCTAAGGCGATCTCCGACAAGACACGATCGACTGTTACTTGGGCCTCAGACTTAGACTCTACGCACACATATAAAATACAGTTGTCAATGAGGCCTTATCTTTCACAATTACAAGATTAAAATACAGGCCCGTAAATCACTTTCTTCTTATTGGGCTTTAATCACCAGGCCTGTTAAGTTATTCATAAATTCGTACCAGTACAAAGATATTTCCTCGGTAGCCAAGGCAATGTTTGCTGTCAATGCTTGTGTTTTTTTTTTTTTTGTCATCTATTAGTTTATCATAACACTTGAAACCGGTCTTACAAGGCAAAGCCGACAAGGATCGCAACCCTTTCGTAGACTAAAGCCAGCGAGTTCACAGGTCTAACATCCCAGCGTGTTCACAGGTCAATGCTTGTGTTCTTATATGCCTATTTTATTCGATACCCAATTGTTATATGTTTATCGTATTTTAATACGGTCAAACAACAACCTATTAAAATAGAATCTTCTCCATAAGATAATAAAATTTAGTATGGGAATTCGTACAAGACAATGTAACAAAATCAGATACACCTTCGAGTTTTCACATATAAATCTCCCGTAAGATATTTCATCTCTCGTAATATATTATTACATAAGAGAATATTTAAAAGTATAGATGTATATATATATGAATTGGATATACAGGAAAAACTTCTTTCCTATATGTGTTGAAAAACACATGTATTAGCATTAGTACCTATCGTCTTGAGTATTAGTCCACATCAACATGGTCCCATACAGCTGAGTTTTACTTGTGCAATAAGGGTTGGATTTTTCTATAACTACAATGCACATAATAATTTCTTACTATACAATCAAGTATTTTGTTTACATAATTGACGTCGCTAAGATCTATATATATAAAATAAATTTTTCTATATTCATATGACATGTGAAAATGATATAGCAGAAGCTTTATAAAATAGAACTAGAGATCTGTTGATTTTGAGAATATCCAAAAAATTAATATAACACAATGAATCCTATTGATTCTGGGAATACCTAGGATCAAAGTCTTTTTAAATTCGTTGAGATCACCTATGATCTACCAAAAATAAGGAACAAAGAAAAAACTCTCAATTTTATTAATCAAATCGTCAATTGAACACAAATTAAAGTCTTGTTGGTTATTGGTTATCCCTTATATATTATTTGCGAAGTGATTTCGCCACATGTCTTCTCCAAAATTAATTTCATAAAATAAATGATGACATGACACATAAAAAATATGACAAGACACAATTCATATTAATTTATGGTAATTATGACTATGATCTTGCAATATCACACTTATTGATTTACATATTTAATTTGGAATACAAATAGAAATATAAAATTTAAGTAAATTTACATATTTACATATTTAGGAATATGACATGTCACGCTTATTGATTTAAATATTTAATTTGGAATACAAATATGAATATAAAATTTAAGTAAATTTACATATTTACATATTTTCATATGTCGGCAAAAAAAAGCTATAGAGAATATATGAATATTATATATGTATATATATATATATATATATATATATATATCTCCTATATACATTATTTGCGAAGTGATTTTGCCACATGTCGTCGTTACAATTACTCTCACCAAAAAAATAACGACATGGCTACAAAAAAAGATGACATGTCTTCCGAAAAATATGACATGGACAATTACATTTAATTTTAATTTATTTTTTTGTAAGATTTTCAAAATATGGCAATAACTCATATATTACATTTAGTATCGATTTATATATTTGGAAATTTTTTTAGAATATGGTAATAACTCATATATCATCTATAAAATAAATATATTCATATATAACATTTTAAATTTTGAAATATTGTTTTATTTTCTTTTTCTTTTTATAATTATACAATTTGAATTACTAAACCTTAAAAAATTCTAATCGTAAGATCATTAGTTTGTTATATATATATATATATATATATATTTAATAAGTATTTTTTAGTTTTAATTTTTGATAATTATATCATTTTATTAGTTTTATTAATTTAATATATTTAAATAATAAAAATAAATTAAAAAATCTATCTATGATTATAATTTAAATTATACACATGTATATTTTTAAATAAACAAAATCATTTTATCTTAATTTAGCATTTAACTAAATCATATCTATATTAAAATATTGGTGAAAATAATAAAATTTATAATATTTAATAAAAAAATAATTTTTAAATATAAATTAAATTTAAAAAATTTCTTTCTGCACATGGTGCAGGGAAACACCTAGTATATAGTAAAACCGTAAAACTTAAAACAATAATTATAATTATCCTAAAAATAGATGAAATCTTAAATATTAAAATATATAATATTTCTTAATATTAATCAAACCATGCTCTGATACCAATGATGTAACGGAAGCTTTATAAAACAGAACTAGAGATCCGTTGATTCTGAGAATACCCGGAAAACTAAGATAATACAATGAATCCTATTGATTCTGAGAATACCTAGGATCAAAGTATTTTTAAATTCGTTGAGATCACCTATGATCTACCAAAAACAAGGAACAGAGAAAGAACTCTCAATTTTATTAATCAAATTATCAACTGAATACAAATTAAAACCTTGATGGCTATATATAGTAAAATCGTAAAACCCTAAAAAATAATGATAATTATCCTAAAAATAGATGAAACCTTAAATAATTAAAAAGTAGAATATTTCTTAATATTCTCCATGCATCAGAAAAATGGGTTTGTTGATTTGTGTCACAATTTTCCTTCTTTTTACATTTTAATTCATTCATTTTTATTTTATAGCAATTTGGTTCACAACTTTCTAATTATGCACTATTTAATCATTCTCATAATAATCATGATCATTTGAAATTTGATAATAATCTATTTTATCAGTCACAAAAATACATGATGAATTAAAAAATAAGTAAAGTAATATAAATATATTTTACGATTAATTCATTCACAATTAAAAATAACATAAACCTTTGCTATTTTATTATTTTACTATTTTTTATTTGTTTATTTATAAATTATATATTTAATTTTAATATTAACTAAACTAAAAGAATATACTAGATCACAACACATAATTTAAAAATAAAACTTTCATAATCACAAAAAAAAAGCAAACTGCTGAAGTACCACTGACTCAATAAAGTCCAAAATTGAAAGGAGATCAAGAACAAAGACTAACTTACCTCGCTTTATCATAGAGTGTCATAGCCAAAACAATCAAAAGTCATAAAATAGTTAAAATACAAACTTTGGAACAAAGTAATCTCTTGAACACAAAGAAGCGCAATCAAAGACCAAACAAGAAAATAAGAAAATATGTTACATGAAAATAATAAACAGAAGGCCAAAATCGCTACAAAGCAGGAAGACAATTTCCTAATGTACCATAAGCACAACTATCAGTTAAGAAGTAAGAAGCGCCTCAAACTAAACAATAAAAAAGCCCATGCCAACAAAGAGCCACAAAGCTCTGGCTAGAAGGAGCCAAAGCTGCAGGAAACTAACTCCTCACACTTATACTAAAGGAAGCAGAGAAAGAAAAGAAACAACCTGAGGGAGAAGAAAGGAGGCCAACTACCGCCAAAGCAGAGCGCAAGCTTGAGACCAGAAACAACCTCCATAACCTACAAACGTACATGGAGGAAAACACTATCCAAACCTAGAGTGGCAAGCATGCGAAAGAGAGAGCCACAAAAGACACGGGCAGCGAAGAAAGCTGCAATGAGATGAAAAACAGAGATGGAAGGGTAGATGAAAAGAAATCGATAAACCGTGGAGCCCTCCTTGAGCTATGAAAGAGAACATACAAGTTAGATCACCAGAATCCAAATCTTTAAAACTAAGACAAGCATGGACTATTGACAATAAACCAACGACGAGGAGATGCAACCCAAGGAGATGCAGTTCATAACATTAGTTGAAATCTAAGGAAGAGAAGGAGCAGTCAATGTTACCTGGAACAGCTTACGATGCCATTATAAACAACTGAATAACTGAGAACTTATAAACCCGATCTAAAACAAATACCAGATAATCTGATGAAAAAAAAGTGAGGAAGAACAAGAGCATGGTGGTGAGTCTATTTCCGGTGATGGTGAGAAACACATCATACCAAAATGGTTGACCGATGGAGAAGCGGCACAAAACATCTTAAATGTTCAAATAATTAAAAAACATAAAATTTAATTTTATTACTAAAATTGTTAATCTTAGATCAATAAAACAAATTTAATGAAATTTAGTATACCTTACATCCCATGCTTCAATATGCTTTACATTATAGGCCCACTTCACCACTAATAAATATTATTATACCCACAACATCACATTATTGAAAAGTCAAACATAATATATAAACTGATTATCTATTACTACATAGCATAATTAAAGCACCAGACAATGCTTTTAATTAGGAAAGACAATCACATTATTACATCATCCAAAAACTCATACTTAACAACATTATAATAATATTTCGTGCAAAACGCAGATACGTCCTGTCCCTGGTAAAAAAATAATTGAAATAGCCATACATCTTTGAGTAGATATTAGAGTAAAAGGAAGGATTGATCTCAAACAAACTCAGCATGCTGAATACTTATATCATCGACATAGTAGATAACATGGCTTCCATTGGGTGTTCAAAGAAAAGAAAGAAAAAAAAAACTCATGGATTTTTTGGAAAAAAAAAACATATGGATTCCAATGAAATATATATGTATATATTCATATATGAAAAAACTGATTGAACCTCGAAATATATTCGATGGCTAGAAAACTTCAATGGAATTTGATCCTGCTAGAAATCAAGTTATGAATGAAAAGTATAAGATGGGTTTAATGGATACATACATACTCATTGACCTTGAAAGACACAAGTTATGAATGAAAAGTATAAGATGGGTTTAATGGATACATACATATTCATTGACCTTGAAAGACACGGCGGTGACTATTTCGAATACCAATTTACAGTTCCAAGCCTTCAGAGACAGGAAACTTTTTTGTATAAAAAAGTAACAAATTTACTTCCAAACGTTCAAGTAAATCGGTATCTTTTTAGAAATCAAAATCTGTATGTTTTTAACTGTTAACCGTATACTGTTTAGTATATCATAAAACATTGGAAGCCAAATAACAAAGTATAAACTCGAAGACGCAATGGTAGTTGTATAAATGGATGTTGTTTTATCACAACAATTAAAGAACAGGAATGGTGGCAGCATGGAATGCTCTACTTCTCATGCCAATGTGAGTCATTGAGTCTCGAAGGAATTTTTTTGGAAGTCGGGAGAAGACAAAAAAATAATCGAACTGAAAGTCAGAATAAAAGTAAAGAGTTTTGTCAAATTCGAGTTCCACACGGCAGCTACTCTTTAGTTTTCATTAGATTGCATTGCATAGCAGCCGTAAAATCTAACTTAATTTGACTTGATACGGATTACACGGTTACTGATACTGTGCCATGTGACAAAATGTTTAAGTAATGTTATCTTGTATTTAATATATCGTTTCTAGGTATCTTCGGCGATTAAGCATGATATGTTTATATATAAATGGGAAATTGCACTAGATGGCTACGAAACATTCTATAATTAGGTAAGTGGACATCGCACTGTACATATTTTAATATTTCCCAGAGTAGCCCTAGTTTCGAAATATCTGGAACAATAGGGAGAGGTCTAAAGACTGGCAGAAAACTGTAGTAACCGGTCAGACAAGCTTCGCTGTAATAATAATGATGAAGTTCAGTAAGAAAAATCCGAATAAAGTTTATGAGTCCTATAAAAAACATTGCTTCCCTTTCAACTTGCAATTCAACTTCTCTTTCTACTTTTTATAACCTTCAAATATCTACAGTATATTTAATCGCAAATAAGGAGAAAAGCCATGGTTTCATCTCGACTTGTTGATTTCCCCGATGATGAAACCGATGCGTCGTTACCGGAAATGATGTTTGCCGATGGAGAAGAACCAGTCGGAGTTAGGGTTATTACCTATCAGTCTTCCCGTGCTATAAACATAATTCTCAATCCCCTTGAAGATGAAGAGATTCAGTATCTTCGGAAATCCCCTTTCGGCAAGTTTGTAGAGATCGCTGAAAAACCGGCCTTTTCTGGGAGATTTGCAAGGTTCTTGCTATCGCGTCAACTAAAAGTACGAAAAAAACATGAAGCGTGGTTCAGATTTGCCGGAAATCCAATCAGATTTTCGTTGAGGGAATTCGCGATAGTAACCGGGCTTCCTTGTGGGCAATACCCCCAAAAATCGAGTACGAAAAAAAAGAAAACGATCAACGAGAAACCCTACTGGCCGGAGCTGTTTGGAAGCGTTGAAGATATGCGTGTCTCGAAAGCTGTCAAGATGCTTAGGAAGAAGACAGTGAGCGACAGAGTTATCCGGCTGAAACTTGCATGTCTGGCTATTGTATCATCTGTTTTGCTATCTACAAATATGAAGCAGAAGATGTTGAAGGAGCATGCAGAGCTTCTGGTTGATATCGAAGAATTCTTTGCGTTTCCATGGGGCCGACTTGCATTTGATCTTCTGATGAAAAGTATTAAACAAAGAGATGAGATATCGCTGTCGCAAAATACGATAGCTCTCAAAGGGTTCGCGTTAGCTCTGCAGTTGGTTATTGTCGAAGCTTGCCCAGCCTTAACTGAAGTTGTTCAGGAATCATGCTCCTCCTCTGACTCTGACAGCGAAGAAGACGATGGTGACAGTTTGTCAAGAAAGACTAAGAAGCAGACATTGAGTCCTGCACACGCGCGAGAAGTTGATAGAAAGGCAGAGGTTTGTCCAAATGCAAGCTAAACTACTTTATAAAATAAGGGTATATTTGTTGTTACAGAACCTGTAAATAATTATCTTGATTCGATATCATGTTTTTACATTGTAGGCTTTGGTAAGGTGCATTATTCCACAGGATCCCGAAAGGCCAATCGACGAGTTTTCTATGGTTTGGGAAGACGAAGTTAATGACATCAAAGTAGAGAATTTGGTAATGCTCATTTGTGCTAATCAGAGATTTACAAAAGATATGTTCAAAGGTGGTGCGACTGCAGCCGACGTTGCCAAAATGCGTGAGAAGGGTAGTGTACGAGGAAAAAACCAACACCCGAGGGAGAATCAAAGGGACCCTATATCCACGAAAAATGATTATAATAAACTGAAGGAGCTAGTTGTTGCAATATTGAAACCTGAGTTGGAGAGGATCGATGGTCAACTAGCATCGGTTACTGCATCTGTGAAGGAGGTGTCATCCTCAACCGATGCTTCTAAGTCTTCTGTTGTTGCATCGGTCGATGCAATGCTAGCTACATTCAGAACCGAAATGATATCCTATATCGGTAGGAATACTAGTACTCCGGCCGTGCCAGAGAAGCAACCTATTCCTACAAATGAAGTCGAAAGAAACTCTGAATGTAACAATAGGAGTGAAGGTGTGGGAAACACAGAAGCTGAGGGCCGGGATCAAAATGATGCAATTATTGAGAATGTATTGGAAAATCTAAGCCATTATTCCACGCCACCTCGTTCATCAGATCAGCAACTGGTACGTACCAGGACAACAGTTGGTAAATTTTTTGATAGAATTACTGTATAGTTTTATCTTGCACATTAGGTAGCATCGATTATATTGTAGGTAAATTTGGAATTCATGTTATCGTATACAAGCTACATGTTACTTCAAATAGGTTCACCAAAATGTAATCCAGTTAATTCTTCCAATCCTCTCCTGTATGCACCCCTGATATTCCTCTTCTGTCACCTAACTTGGGCGTTTTAGGGATATGAGGCGCAGTCTCGCCTTAAAGAAAAAGTTCTCATATATGGTCCTTCTGGCGACAAAGGACCATCCAACGGGCATGCATCCCATATGTCAGCAGGGGAAGTTCCAGCAGAGCAAAAGGAAGCCGGAGAGAAGAAAAGTCACAACTCAAGCCCACACGCGTCAGTTAACCTGGTTTCTGTAAGGCGTAATGTATTTGATCAGATATGAAATGTCACAAAATTATCAAAATTATTACAAGTTTTTGAAATTGTTTGTATATTTTATAACAACGTTCACATATGTTGTCAAAGCATGGGGGAACATTCAGTAATAATTCGGCTTCTGGTCAGAGTGCAACTCCCAAGGAAAAAGAAGAAGAGGTATTACCGGACTTTTATAAAATATTTATCCATTATGTATAACCCGTAATCGAACATGATGAATAGTTCATATATGGTCCGTGTTATATTGGATTTTGTACAGTATCCGTCTTTCTCACTAGGTCTAACACAAGAAAGAGGATCGGATCCGACTCCTGTAGTTCCTGAAATAGCCCCTAATGCTCTAGTTCTCGTACCTGCAACTCAAAGAACCGAGGGTGATGAAAAAGAAGAGACTCTCCTAAGTCGGAAAAGCAAACGTCTGCGAACCGTCCCCTCCCAGTTGTTTTCTGATTACCACTGTAGTACTACCATCAGTAACCGTCTACCGGAGTTCCATCTGATGGGGTCGAGCTCTTACGAATCCTCTGTTATCGATGAGAAATACAAGCGTCTGAAAATTCTACTGAAAGACGAAAGGTATGCAGTAAACAATTCAAAATCTTGAAATTGATTAACACGAACTTTACTTGTAACGGGCTTCATTGAATACACCTGTGAAATTCCCAACGACAATTTTTATGGCCAGTTTTATAAACGTTGGAGGTCTCAACGTTTATGGGAAGGATATAAAAGAAATTGGAGACAGAAAACGCTTACTCCCAGGAAGGGTATGTCCACTTTTGTAATTGTTGACAGCAGAGAAGTATAATTTATGGTAATCACCGTTCTACTTTTCTGAACAGGTTGTAGATATACTTTCGAGGCTACTTACATCAACGTTTGATAATCACGAAGGTCAAAGAATTGGATCGCGACCGGCTTTTTTCGATTCAAAGATGTGGTCGATGTTGATCAGAAATTTTCCAAAATTCAAGAAATTCAAGTTAAAGCATTCTTATGTTTTCCCCCCGGGACTAGTGGAATGCTTTAAGGCGACTGTCAAGTGCGAAGATTCACTTCCTCGTTTCTACCTTCCAATTAGCGTGGATAAGAAGTACTGGATTGGTGTTTGTGTGGATTTTTCAACACAAATGGTGGAGGTCCTTGATTGTAACCGGTGTGAAAGATCCGATTCATCACTTGCAAAATATCTTCACCCCGTTACCGAAATGTTCCCACACCTTGTCCACAGATGTGCGATGTTATCGGAGATCCCATCGACGCCCATGACCCTCGAGAGAATAAAATGTGTTCCACAAAACACAAATCCTGCTGATTCTGGAATCACTGCATCTTTGCTGATTCAGATCCACGCTCTTTTTGGAGTACCTGGTTGTACTAGGATCACTCCAGAATTTATCGCCGACGCATCCCAACGCGCCGCTGTCATGATTTATGAGTGCCATCAGATGCTCTAGAGTGTCACTTGCATCTCTTATTCAATGCTTTCGTCTTCATCTGACGTGAAATATGGGTTTCTTTGTGAACATCAAGTATTTCAATGTTTCTTTGCTTTCCTGTCTTTTCTAAACTCTACAATGAAGTTTCGGCTTCGCCCTGTGTTATGTTTGTTTCTTTAAACCATCTTTGTTACTAAAATCGCATAGGTCTTTACAAATTAACGATTTCCTAAATTGTTATATTGAACGAGTTGCATTGTCTGTTCCGCTGACAATTGCTGAACTTATTGATGTTCTATTAGGGATGTGAAACTAACAACAATTTGGAAACATGGAGATTTAATTAAAATATTTCACATGGCATTACTTCTTGATAGCAAATATCTTACAGCATTACATCTTACACCCATATTTCACATACGCTTCCCGATGCATCACATATAAACATCCACATGCCCTACTATCTTATATGAGTTCAGAAAACATAAGATATTTCACATCATTTATCCCGATATAACGGGTCTTCATACAGCATCACATATCCGAAATTTAAACATATAACCGGATCCATCAGAATCCCAAAAAACCTTCACTCCACCACCAAGTACTTTTCCATCGCCATATTCAACGTCCTCCCTCATCACCGCCAGTTCTCCCAACAACATCACTCTCATTTGGAACAGCAGGATACTTAGTATCATTAGCTTCATTTGCTAATTGGGTCGAAGATTCACCTGAAATTCCGTTACACCCCAAAAAATAGTGAAATATGCTAATATGGTAATGGGTGGAATATGGAATATATGAAATACGCGTGGAACGTATGTTTGTATATATTAAACCTTTTTCGATGACAGCCGCATCTCTTGTTAAAACCCCCATGCTGCCAGGTTGAGTAACTTCTCCTCCCATCTCCCCCACTGTCTTCTCCTCCCTAGATGAACCAGTAGACGACACCTCAAAAGGAAAAGCGTTACCCGTAAGATGGCATACAGGGGAAGTCGGGTTCCCAATAGCAAGATCAGTCGATAAATTTCCCCCGTTTTCAGACCCAGGCACTCCATAAATGCGTTGGAGCTCCAGCGCATACCTCGACGACATCAAGCATTCCCAGTATCCTTGGCCAACATCCATGTTAGACCAGTTAGGGGTATGGTAACTTGTTGTTAACTGAGGATTCGGTATTCCGTTCCTTGTTACTCTACCCGATGTGAATGATGGATAACCTGGGAATAATAAAATTTCTAAATTTTAAAGTACTTTATAGATTCCGTGTTACAGAGAAAGTGACAACATTTGTATACAAACATCAGACAAAATTAAAGAAAAATTGTTTTGGGTTTCAATACCGGTTTAAAAAGTCACGTACCATAAGCAGAAGGTGGATTCACGTTATAGCCTGGGTAACGTATGTTGGTCCCAAGATTCTGATACCCCATGTTAGGGACTATATGGTCTCCAATATCTCCTTCGGCACCAACATTGAGGTCAACGCTGTTTTTAGCTTTCTCGGCCTCCATAGAGAATCGATAAAGCAACACCATTTTTTCCTCGTCGAACAACTCATTTAAGACCTCCACACTGCACCTTATCTCGGAGCCCCTTAAAATACCTATAGTTTGAGCAAACATGTTTCCACCGTTACATATATATGTAAAGACGATGACAAATGTAAAAAGTAAGATAAATATATTTACCTTTTATCATCACCATATGTTGTTCCTCTGTTACCCCTTCACCAAGGAAAGTAGTACCAGCGATGGTAAAAGGAGCTCTACACCTGAATTGGTAAGTAGCAACGTCCTCAGCTCCGTATATTACGCAAAGTCTAGGTTCAATATTCCAGTCATGTACACTCAACATCATCTCAACGTCACCCGTAGTGACTATGTTATGAGGAGGCCATGTTTCACCTTCTGGTTCACGCATCCATCGGGGGAGTTGGAATGTAACTACCATTGGGGTATGTGGCCCAGTATTAAAAACACTTTCTAGTTGATGTTTGAGGGAGTCAATGGACGTGTTTGAGGCGACAAGGATATCATGAGCTACAACGGTTTGATCTTGATCGAAACGCCATACTCCTTGCTGAGATTTGGTCCATTGGCCCTTAAGCACTCGTACTAGTCGGACCATCTGGCAAGTAAAAACAAAATTTGGTTAAACACCTTTGTAAAAATTCATATTTGATTCTATTTAGTAGATTTGAAGCCTTTGAAATAGAACCAACGATAAAATCTCAATACGTTAAACTTGCCTTCCTTTTTGGCAGTGCTCTAAAAGTGATAGAGGAAACTAAAGTTCGTTTCAGTTTTTTATATTATTAACCGGTGTGTAAATTGTTGGTGTGGGATGGAAACTGATATCATGGGATCGAATATATAGAGAATGTTTCAACCGCTTCCAACCGGTAGTACCTACACTTGTAAGTTAACCAAGCGTATCTAACCCATATCGCAGTAATTAATGCCGGCAGTAAACCTAGGGCTAGAGTATCATCATTACGGTGTCCCTGACATGACAGAACAGCTCTGTCCCCCCCTTTTTTATTCTAGCATATTTAGTCAATAACCAAAGTAGATATGTTTTGCGTTTTGTGATAAGAGCAAGGAAATATTTGTAATTGTCTCTTTTAGTCCATTTTATTATCACGTGGTTTCTGGTACACCTCTTAAACATAATAAACCGATGCGATGCTATGCTTAGTCACTTCATTACGTCATTCCCTCGCTGTAATTATTGGTCGGTGTGAATAATTTTTTAATCAACAAAATCCTTGTTCAAATTGAATGGCCGTGGATGTTCACACGTCTACATGTCAGTTTTAAATATTGGTTTTTTTTCCAATAACTAAATCACAAAAAGGGTCAAATGTTTACACATTGGTTACGGTCATTTTGGTAGCATTGTTTAACATTAGCTAATCAATTGTATGTTATGCAAGGTAGTAATCGTTTAAAGTCTCTATACGATTATATAGCTTTGCTTTATATAACCTTAATCTGGAAACGGTCCCTTTGGAATTTACCCTTACTTCACAATATATGTTCATCGCCCTATGGTTGATCATATATGGTTCCCAAAAACCACGACAACTTTTTTAGTTGATTACATGTTACACATAACGCACCACATACATCCCCCAGTTGTAGCTCGGCTAAACAATCCCACTTCTATAGGCAGAAACTTTAAATTTTCACTCCTTAATACATGCTATTTGGGTATTTGGTTAACGGACGGCCAACCTTAACCGGTTTCTAATTAAGAAAATTATGTCCCGGTTTGTTTTACCACCTGTGACACAGTCACTAATTGAACACCTTTACCCTGCATTATTTCCTCTCTCACTCAAACCGACTTTTTTTCCATTTTCATTCTTCTTACATTAGGGTTTCGACTTTAATTTGGGTCTTTCAGAAGAGGCAAGCATGGGGCGAATCAAATCCGGGTATCTCTCTCAATCTTTGTTAATTTACTTCAAACTCCCTTTACTTCTAATATATTGGTAACGGTTTAATTTTTTGCCTCAAAATTAAGAAACTTTGGACCATTGGATGATGGCGGTTCATGCTCGATTCGTAACAGATTCTCGTTTGAGGGTATTCCAACTCATTGCTGGTGTGGGAATCCCGTTAGTACGTTTGTTTCGAAGACAACGAAGAATCCTTTTAGGCGCTTCTATCGTTGTGTAGTTGCTAGAGAGGTAATGGTGTCGTTTAAGCTAATGATAATGTACCCAAATTAAAATTTGCGACATTGATTATACTTGTCCTTTTGTAGAGGGAAGGTGAATCTCATCTCTTCAAGTGGGTCGACGATGCTTTGGTCGAGGAGGTTACTTTGGTCGAAGAAAGACAGAGTTCTGTGGAAGCCGAAGTAGAAACTTTGGTTAACCATGAAAAACATGAAGCTGGTTGTGGAAAAGACAATGAATGTTTAGGTGCCTTGGCTTGGTTGTGTTCAAAATTTCGGTAGTTCTGATTCCCTTCTGAAAACCACTCCTCTAGTATGTGTGTATGTGATGTGCAGAACATCGTATCTATCTAATTAATTTCGTTAAATGTTATTGTTGTCGTTTAATGTAACCAGTACTCTAGTATGTGTCTCTCAAACTTTTATTTGCCCACTACGTACTGGATTGTGTTCTAGGGTGGATAAGAAGTACTGGATTGTGTTCTAGGGTTTGGGTTAAGTTTAATGTCACGGTTTCGGTTTCAGTTTAGCATAAAGTATGGGTTGGAATTATAGTCAATTTTAGACTTTCCGGATATTATATGGGTAGGTTTAACAATAAAATACAAATGCTGGCACATTAATGCTGAAAACATATTCGCCCAATTAATGCCATAAACAGTTATCTTGCCTCATTAAGGTTATATCACTGTTGCATATAAAGAGATAGGTCGTAGTTGTTTTGTAGAATATTTTTTTAATTAAATTACCGCAAAAATTAAGGCTGTTATATAATGCGTTTGGGTTTAATACTATAATAGGGGTTTGGGTTTATTAATATAAAAGGGGTTTGGGTTTAATAATGTGGACGGGTTTGGGTGTATTATGTAATAGGGGTTTGGGTTTAGTAATGTAAAAGGGGTTTGGGTTTAGAAATATAAAAGGAGTTTGGGTTTAGTAATATAAATGGGGTTTGGGTTTACTAATATAATTGGGGTTTGGGTTTATTAGTCTGGTGAGATTTCTGTTTAGATATAGAATAACGAATTGGGTTATATAATAAATTCCGGTTTGGGTTTGTAGTTGCCAGAAATATTTTAGTACAACCAAGAAAGCACAGATCGACTATCATTAATTCGATTTGTCTCTACCACTAGTTATATAAGAATTCGGATTATGCATACAAATTTAATTTAGTACGTACAATATTATTGTTTACGTTTTTAAAACAGGCTAATGAGTTTGTACTATTATTCGTTTTTTATGATTCAATTCAAACATAGTAATTCATTCATTATATAACAACACATATAGGAAGTACATTTTATTTTCTTAACATCCTCGGGAATTAACTATATCTCCGGCCACAACCATACAACTGGTTTTCATTTTACATATGTGAACCCTATTGGATTCCCAGTCGCAACCACCCTTAGCTTACATACACCTTCATCATCCGAGGTCTGTACTTCCCACATTGCATAGTTCACTCTTCATATTGGCATTTTGCAAGTGGCCCGGTTATGTCCCGTAGCCTTGCATCTACTGCACGTAGTTTGTTTCTTTGTTGCTCTCCCCTGGACAGTAAGAAGTATAAATCATTATTATGAACGGAGAAATCCGTAAATTAAAGTTATATTTGAAACCTGATATTCTCCTCTGGATAATATACGGTTTTTCCGGGGTCTTCCGGGTGGCCTCCGGCTTGCAGGTGGGTTAACGCTGATCACCGTCTCAGAGTCGTCGCTAGAGAGTATTTCCACATTTTCCTCAGTCACAACCGGCTTTATTATCTTCTCGTATGAAGACCTATAGTTTGTGAGACTATACATGCCGTCAACCAGTGATTCAACTCTAATTTTGGCTTCTGAAGCCGCCGCAATTGCGTGGGAACAGGGTATCATCAGTGACTGGAACTCTATGCATGAACAGCTCTTACTGACGAGATTGACAATGTACGCGTCCCCTTCTTTGTTTCTAACTTCGTACTGTAGGTTGTCAATCTGGTTTACCCACAAAGCCGCACTCCTTTCAAAATTCGCCACAACTATCTCATGAACGCGCGGTGTTACATGGGTAATCCCCTTAGATTCAATCTTACGTCTTGCTGAAAACCACTGCATTAGCTTCGCTCGGATGTACTCGATTAGTGACAGAACAGGATATTCTCTGGCTTCCCGCAAAACGGAATTCCATGTCTCTGCAACATTACTTGTCATGATGTTGTACCTCTTTCCTGGACAATGCGCCCTAGCCCAATGTTCAAATCCTATTCCGAGGAGATATTCCGCACATGACACATTAACTCTTTTTATTTCCTGAAAGGTTGATTCAAATTCCGGAAGTTGATAAGCCCTTGCCGCTTTCCCAACCAAGTATCCCAAATGCTTGTCTTTAAAGTACGTTCTGATATTCCTTTTCAGGTGAAGAATGCATGCACAATGATGGGCGAGAGGATACACCTATAACAAATCATAAAGAATAAAATTTTTTAAAAAGGCTTATTTTGACATTAAATTCTCGTTAAGTCTATGAACAAAAACCCAACACGTTTAGTATAGACTTATATATAACGAAATAAAATATGGAAATGTTTAGTTCAATTGTATTTGGGGTATAATGTTTTGACGTATGTACCTTTGCTATCCCGTAATAAATCGAAGGATGTCTGTCAGAAACCAACACCACGTCTGAACTGTTTGGTATGAATTGGGTTAGCTTCCTAAAAAACCATTCCCAAGACTTATCATTCTCTCCATCGACAACTGCAACTGCCAAAGGGAAAACTTGGTAATTTCCATCTTGAGCGGATGCTGTCAACAAACATCCTGCATACTTGCCTCTCAAATGTGTCCCATCCACAATTACAACCTTTTGCATAAATTTGTAACCTTCAATACTTGCACCCATAGCCAAAAACATATATTTAAACCGATGTCCGATCCCTTCAGTATACTCAGTGTAGAGGTCCGATAAACTTCCAGGATTTGCTTCCACTAGTTTCTCTAGGTAACTAGGTAGGAGATTGTATGAAGCACCGCACGAACCTTTTGCATAATCCAAAGCTATCTCCCTAGACCTCCAAGCTTTCCAGTAAGAAATTTGAACGTTGTGGTCTCCTTGCATTGCTTCCCTTATTTCATTGGGTCGGGGTCCTCCCCCCCGTCCTGCAAATTTGGACTTCATCATCCCACCTATCACTGTATGTGTCGCTTGCGCTTGATAACCAGCTCTATCGTCAACTGAGCATGAATGCATTAGATCCGCTGTCCGTATTTCGTACAGTTGTGTGTTCTTCAGTACAACAGCGTACACTCGCCAGTTACAATGATTGCTATAACATCGGAGAACCATTCCCCCGGGCGCTGATCGACTGTTTCGGTATCTAAATTTGTTTCTTAATGCATACATAGCCATATGCTGCTTGAACTCTTCTCTATTAGTGAAGACCATACCGACGTTAATATCGTTGGGATTGTTATTTTTTGGACCTGTAAAATATCAAATCTTAATGATACTAGTTTGCAATGACTATATGTGTATATGTATATATATAAAATTTTAAATCCATATTTACATTTGATAGAACCACCAATAAATTTATTCTATATTGGTGGATTAATCTGTCGAAATATTATACACACTACTTTCTTATTCTTATAATTGGAATGAAAATAGAACCCACCATTAGTTTCATCAACGTCGGAGTAAGAGTCTTCTATGCTGATGGGAGCATTACTTATTGGTTGGATGAAGGTGTGAGTGATAGATGCATTGTCTCCATCTATATGTCATTGAGTATTAACTTAAGTTTTAAAAAATTTACTCTAAATCAAAAATGTTAAAAAACATTTTACAAAACTATATTTTTAGGTACAATGTCGTACCGATATTGTTTAAAGCAATTTCAGGAACGGGAACATGCTTGTCTTGTACGTTTACATTCACCTGTTTCTCCCTACATCCGGTTGAGCCAGTGGATGATTCCCATACATCAATAGTGGGCCTTGTTGTGTAATGAGGTGTATGTCTGTCGAAAGATACATCTGTGGACAGATTGATAATGTCGTCGAATGGACTTTTGGCCTCCTTCTGGTTCCTTCCAGATGCTTTGCATCTATCGGTATGCATATTCCCAGTAGAGTGCATTTGCAAATCTGACCAATTGTTGGAGATGGCTGGATATTCCTCTCCATTTGTAAATTTGCTTACAGATTCTTCCCTACCTGCATAAATACCAAATTACCCATAATTTTGTAACATTCTGTAACATAACTACGACTTGTATAAGAAAGTGAAATTTCATGTTAGCCACAAAAATATACGGGTGTTTCAATTACAGCAAATTTTAAATAAAAATTCGAACTTTAATTTTGTTATATTTAGATTTATCTCACTTATGCAGGGTTACCGGATATGTTTCATAAATATCTGGTTTAGGTAATCACTATCCGGTAAATAAGATTATAACATTAAAATGTAAATCATATTTAAAACGAAAAGCATTAAATCGGTAATTGCGTACTGTTGGGAATCCTTGGTCCACATGTTTTCTCTACTGTGCTTTCAACGGCGTTTCTAGCTTTTTCTATCTCGAATGACATACGATATATAAGAAGCAACTTTTCTTCGTTGAATATTTGTCTCAGCACTCTACCACAGAAGTGGAATTCGTCCTCATCAGCCAGTTCTGCAAATAGTAAGACCCATTTAGTAGTAGCAAAACGTTAGAAGGTTACCAATGAATATATTTAAATAAGTGAAAGACTCACCATTTAGGGCATCTAGGTGATCTTCTTCAGTTACACCGGGACCTAGATACGTTGTATCACCAATGGTAAATGGAGTTCTGCACAAGAACTGGTATTTTGCAACATTCAGTGCCCCATAGGTTACACAGATCTCGACCTCGCTTGTCCACTCCTGGACGCTCATCATAACTTCAACATCACCTTGAGTTGTGATGTTTGTTGGTGGAGAAGTTAACGGTAGCCCAATTTGCATACTACTTGGGATCTTGTATGTAAGCACAATGGGTGTTTCAGGCAAAATACCCAACTCCTCACGGACTAGAGTAGTTATCGATTCTACTCTTTCGTTGTTTGTAGCTAGGATATAATGGTCGATATCGGAAGGATCTCCATCGAAATTCCATATTCCTTCTGATGTTTTATTCCACTGCCCACTGCGTACGGACACAAGCTGCCTCATCTGAGAATGATCATACATGTATTAATACTTTTCCTCGTACTATATTAATTGTAACGACAGTAGTAATGAACGTCTTCGCTACCCAATTAATGTAAATACAAATTACAATTTATTTTGTCAAACCCATACCATAATAACACAAATATTTAGCACCCCTTACCCTCAACTTCGAACGTTAATTGGGTGAACAAGAACGCAACTTTAGAGAAGTGATGTTTCTGATAACCGGTATCGAGCTTTAAGTGTTGTGGACGGTGATTGTGAAGCACGTATTCTATATTTATAGCGAATCTAGACATTTCTATCCGGTAATACTTACAGATGTATGTATATACGCATTTAATGCCCTATTAATACCTACATCTAGTAGCCTAGTCTCAATAATGCAGAGACAGAAACAGTACACGTAGAATATGGTTCACATATAACTCAGCAAAATATCTTCAACTTGGCCTCATAATTGTTCCTGGGTCATACCGGTTTGCAACTTCTCTATATCAATCGGACCGCCAATTCCAACCCCGCCTTACACCGTTTATACCAATCAAAATATTTTGCCAAAAACATCTACAGCAATGCGTTGACGTTACTGGTTAGCAGAATTCGTAAATTATAGTTTGATAAACCCGTAGTTAGATTCCTAAATAAATTTATTAGCATATTGACATGAATTTGATTTGTACCCGGTTTTAATACCATACCACTGTTTTTAACGGATTATTCCTGGATTGGTTTTATAATGCGAACTTTTGTACCGACTTAAATTTAACCAATTAACCCAACTAATTTACGTTCAACATTGGATTCCGGGTAGTGGAGGATATACCACAATTCCGGTTAAAAAGTTTCATCCCGCTTATACGAACACCTAACCCTTGAGATTTTCTTCAAAAATATATAAAAGATTACCCAGTTTCCTGGATTTGATAGCAGCAGATTTAATATGCGTTCTTTGTCTACTTGTTCTCATTCATTTCATTAAAAAAGTCACCCCCATGTAACCCCTTCATTACATTGCTTAGTTTTGTAATCAAGATTTATGTTATATTTCTATCCGGTTTTATTACTGTCGAAAAGCAGAGGTTTAATATGAAATATGTCTTCCACAACAATTGTATTCCCGTGAACTTGCTGAAGGAAGAGTTTTTAATCGAAGCCGGAATGAACAACATGTGAATCATAAACTTTAACAAAATACTTCGTGTTTGCTGACTTAATCACCTTCCAATAAGGTGAATTAATATCATTGTGTCTCGAATGGGATAACGGGAATACTCATTATCATCATTCTCGCGTTCCTGCATTTGATCCACTTCAAATGCATACGGACATGAACATGAAAATTGACAATTATGAGTGACCCGGTACCCCATTACAGGCACAGTGGTAGACATAGCTGAAGGAAGAGAAACGAAGATTTTTTCGGCGATGATGCAGAGGAAACGAAGGTTGCCTTCTTCGGAAAGGACACACGCATATATATAGGCGCAACTTACCGGATAAACCCTAATACTCTCTTCTATCAATGTTTATATATAGGCCCAACGTCGGTATTTGTTTAAAAAGAGCCCATTAACGGAATGTCTATTTAGTTTTGCGGTGAACATCAATTAATTTAATACCCTTATCAATATTCCCGATAAAGTTTACGTCTTTTCCTTAGATATATTATTTTGCAGTACCAGACATAAAACCGGCTACGGGGAAAGCTTTTTTTCCTCCAGAATCAGCCGGAGGTTAGGACCGTATTTTGCTCATAGTCATCGACATGGTTCGCAAATTATTTAAAAATATGCATACTTCCCCAATTTCCATCCCCAATATGTATATTGAGCTAAATAGGCCTATATAAATTTACTAGCCCGTACACGTCAAACCTTACAAAACTAATAAAATAAAACAAGTCATTTCCCACGATCATATCTTCTCATCGAATTCTGAACTCTCATTTGTTGAGTCGTTTAAAATTCATGGACCCGATACTTGTCCCTTGCGAACTCAAAGGGCCAAAGAACCAATTGGACCAAACTCAAAAACGCTCAGGTCAATTCTCGTACTTTCAAGTCGAGTATGGTAGTTTTGAGTCGTAAGGGTTTTTCTTCATTTGACAACAATTTTATTTATTTCCGCTAAAGATGTCAAATCCATTTTCTGATAAATGTTTTTTAACCAAACTATCAAATTATAGAAAGAAAAATGTGACACGCACGCAGTGCCGGCAAAAGTCCCAAACATTTGACGAACGTGTGTTTCATAGTCATCCGGATTTTTTTTTGAGCTCGTTCAAAGTATTACCAACCTTTTTGCTATTTAAAAGATTCAACCTATATTATGGGTTTTGCTGGATAAAAGTAAATACTAGTTCTTGTGCTTACTTTTAGTCCAGATTTTCTGTCATGAAAAGTATGTATTTGCTTTTATCCCGGATAATCCATGAAAGAACCACGTTATCTGAATCCTTTCGGTTTTGATTACAAGTATATGTTATCACTTGATTATAAGTTATAACTCTCATGTTCTGTCTATCATATCAATCAAAATTGATTGCTGTCTATTAATGGATATGAAAACAATTGTTTTGCTGGTTGACGATTGAAACCGATTGAGGCAGAACTTAAATAAACCCGTGATGACTGAGAGACTTAAAGTTGAAACTTAAAAAAAAAAAATAGAGAGCGTATATTTGCGAAGGAGACATAATGTTAAGTGGGGACTGGTTTGTCTTGGGACGGTGTAGGAACCAAACACAATTCGTCAATTCCGCACCATCTGCTTTGAAGTTCACCAACTTTTATTATAACAAAAGTTACTACCATTTCTTCTTCTTTTTGCTTGATAACAAGAAAACAAAAACACCTTCCAAAATTTGATAAATACTTATATTTTATTTTTCAGCAACGAATACCAAAACAAAAGGACGTACGTATGATTAAAGGAGTACTCAGTTTCTATTCCAATCGTTAGAAGCTGGGTGTGCCCGTTAACACGCGCCCACATAAGATTAGTGCACATGGCCGTATTAATGGTATCATTTCGTTTTCATAGAGAGTTAAGTCTAGCTATATAACACCCACAAATCTCCATAGCAATATACGAACTCGAATCCAAATATTGATATATACACGTCTTGGCCATATTGTCGATTATCATGTGTATCAACAACCTATTACGATTTGCGTATATGTACAATATTAAACAAATTTATCACATCATGATGTGTTGAGAGTGGTTTGATGTGGTTCGGATTGGGAGGCTAAACCAGAGGTCTCGGTTAGCTTAGATAAGTACAACGTATTATTGATAAGTCTTAATAGTTGTAGATATATCCAAATCTTGTGTAAAGATATCGTAAGCGTGTATATGTACTTGACGATTGTGAATACAACGACACACAGTTTCCATAACACATCTCTCTGAGTTTACATGGTATCAGAGCCTGTGTAAAAGATCAGTAAAAACGTTCAGAGAGACTGTGAGAAGATGACGAAAGGAGAGATCACAACTACAAGTGGTAGCAACGTGACGACGCCTCCCAACATGACGTCTCCTTACTATTTGGCACCAGCAGACAATCCAGGAGTGTCTATCACACCGGTTACTCTGAATGGTGACAACTATGCCGAGTGGGCATCGGAGTTGGAGAACGCGCTTCGTGCGAAGCGGAAGATAGGTTTCATCAACGGTACCTTGTTGATGCCGGATGAGAAAGAGAAACCAGAGGAAGCTGAGTCGTGGAAGACGGTGAACTCCATGATTGTGGGGTGGATACGGGCCTCGATCTCGTCTACGGTGCGATCGACAGTGACGTTCACACCAGATGCATTCAAGATGTGGAATGATTTGAAGCAAAGATTCTCTATCGGGAATGCAGTGAGGATTCATCAACTTAGATCCGAGTTGGTTGCTTGCAAGCAGGACGGGTCGACTGTTCTTGAGTACTTCGGACGGCTTACATCAAAGTGGGAAGAGTTATTAAACTATAAACCACTTCCGACATGTACCTGTGGTGCGTCGGACAGGATCATTAAGGATTACGAAGAGGAGAAAATTCATACGTTTCTCATGGGTTTGGACGATTCACGGTTTGGCAATGTCTGCACCAATATTATTGGGATGGATCCTTTGCCAGACCTGAACTCTGTCTATCAAAGAGTTGTACGAGAGGAGAGACGAGTCTTGACGTCTAGAGTGGAGACACGACAGGATGCTATAGGCTTTGCAACCAGGTCTGAGACGCCGCAGGGAGAAAATACCAGCGCGATTGGATCGAACGTAGCTGTTGCTAGAGGTCGTGGTGGATTGGTTTGTTCTCATTGTGGAAGAACAGGGCACGATAAGAAAGAGTGTTGGCAAATTATTGGGTTTCCGGATTGGTGGACAGAACAGAACCAAGGAGGAGATCGGAGTGGACGTGGAAGAGGCAGCAGAGGTCGTGGACGTGGACAGGCACGATCAAATGCAATGCAGGCTTCTGGAGGTGCAGGTGGTTTGCCGTTAACAGCTGAACAATGGGCTTCGCTGACGGCTTTGCTTGAACAGCAGAAGCCAAATCCGATTCCAGAGAAGCTCAATGGTAAGAAACAAACCGGTGAGGTTATTCTTGACACTGGAGCATCACACCACATGACTGGTGATGCTAGATTGCTCAGTGATATGCATGACGTGGTAGGATGTCCAGTACGGTTTGCCGATGGGAGTCAGGTACAGGCCACGCGGAGTGGTGTGCTGCGACTGTCGGAGAAGCTGACACTGCCTGATGTTCTTTTAGTTCCTGACTTGAATTGCACGTTACTGTCCGTTGCGAAGTTGTTGAAACAGACGGGTTGTCTTGCTATGTTTTCTGATACACTGTGTGTTTTGCAGGACCGTTTTACGAGGACCCTGATTGGAGCAGGTGAAGAACGGGATGGTGTTTATGTTTATCGGGATGTTACAGTTCGACGAGGTCTCAGAGTCAAAGCTGCAGAAGACAAGACTTTGTGGCATCGCAGGCTGGGGCATCCTTCTTTTGGTGTTTTGAGTTGTTTACCATTTGTTTCTGGTGTTTCAAATCACTCCGACAAGTTTGGAGGATGTGATATCTGTTTTAAATCTAAGCAAACCCGTGGTGTTTTTTCAGAAAGTTATAATAAAGCTTCAGTTCCTTTTGAGTTAATACATATTGATTTGTGGGGACCTTATCGAGAACCTGCATCGTGTGGAGCCGTCTACTTTCTTACTATAGTGGATGACTGTTCACGAGCAGTTTGGATTCATTTGTTACTCGAGAAATCAGAGGTTAAAACAGTGTTACCAAACTTCTGTAAATTTGCTCAGCGGCAGTTTGGGCATTCAGTCCGGACCGTTCGCAGTGACAATGGAACAGAGTTTATGTGCCTTTCCAAATACTTCGCAGAAAACGGGATCATCCATCACACTTCTTGCGTTGCGACGCCGCAACAAAACGGCAGAGTAGAACGGAAACACCGGCATATTTTGAATGTTGCGAGATCAATTATGTTTCAGGCTAATCTCCCTATCAAGTTTTGGGGCGAGAGTGTGCTTACCGCAGCGCACCTCATCAATCAAACTCCTTCTAGTCTTCTGAATGGAAAGTCTCCATATGAGAACCTGTATGGTAAAGCTCCGGCTTATGACAGGATCAAGACATTTGGGTGTCTGTGCTACGCGCACTCCTCACCTCGCAACAGAGATAAATTTAAGACAAGGAGCAGAAGATGCATATTTGTTGGTTACCCCTTTGGTAAGAAAGGTTGGAGATTGTACGACTTGGACACTGATGAATTCTTTGTGTCACGAGATGTTGAGTTCTCTGAGTCGTCGTTCCCATACGTTGATAAGCAAGCTAGTACACCGGCTGAGGCTCCTCCGTTGTCTTCGACTCCTGCAACACTTGACAACGATGAGCCTGTGGAGGAGTTAAGGGGGAGTAGTTCTTCTCCAGTCTCGAGTGAGACACATAACGACAAAGAAAATGCAGAGACACATGGCGATACTGGGCTTGGATCAAAGGAATTGGAGACTAAAGGCCCAGTAACAGAGCCCAGCTCAGAAACTCAAGTTGCAGGAACAGAACAATCTCCGCCTGCAGAAACAGAGCAACCTCCTCCGACTGCAGAAACAGAGCAACAGCTTGGTAGAGGTCATCGTGTTCCTGTGCCTTCGGTGAAGCTCCGTGATTACGTGACTTACAATGCACACTGTCGTCCTGATAAACATAATACACTCCCAGTTCATCCCTCTCCGTCTCGGTTGTCGGAAACGTGTCCAGGTAAAATCTCTTCCTCCTATCCTATTACGGCGTACGTCTCTGATGCAGTGTTTTCAGAAAAGCATCAGGCATTCCTTGCAGCCGTTTCTGCAGGTGTGGAGCCACGCAATTGGAGAGAAGCGATGTCTGATCCTATCTGGAACGGTGCTATGTCAACAGAAGTAGTTGCTTTGGAGGAGCAGAGGACCTGGGATGTCACAGAACTACCTAAAGGGAAGAAAGCCCTGACGTGTCAATGGGTATACAAGTATAAGTACAATGCAGATGGGACAGTGGAGAGACCCAAGGCAAGGCTAGTCGTGTGCGGAAATAGGCAGGTGGAAGGAGAGGATTATAGTGAGACCTTCGCTCCTGTTGCGAAGATAACCACAGTCCGCACACTGTTGGAAGTAGCAGTTGCTAGGAATTGGGAAGTGCATCAGATGGACGTACATAATGCATTTTTACATGGAGATTTGACGGAAGAAGTGTACATGAAGATGCCTCCTGGTTTCTATGGTGACAGTCCCACGAAGGTATGTAAGCTGCAAAAATCACTGTATGGGCTAAAGCAGGCTCCGCGTTGTTGGTTTGCTAAGCTCACATCAGCTCTCAAGAAGTTTGGGTTCAAGCAATCCTATTCTGATTACTCTCTGTTCACGTATATCAGAGATGGACGAAGTTTGCGTGTTCTCATCTACGTGGATGATTTGATTATAGCTGGAGATGACATTGGTATGATGACTAAGTTCAAAGCTTATTTGAATGAGTGGTTTAAAATGAAGGATCTGGGTAAGGCAAAGTACTTTCTTGGGATCGAAATCGCAAGAGGTCCGATGGGGATGTTTCTCTCGCAAAGAAAGTACGCAATAGACATTGTGACAGAGGTAGGATTGCTAGGGTGCAAGCCAGTGGCTACGCCCATGGAGCAGAACCACAAGTTGCTCTCTGATAAGGGACCTTTCTACAACAATCCGGTGAGGTTTCGAAGGATTGTTGGTCGACTAGTATATCTGTCGATCACCAGACCTGAGTTGAGTTACGCTATCCACGTTCTGTCTCAGGTGATGCACAAGCCAAGAGAGGCTCATTGGGACGCAGTGGTGAGAGTTCTGAAGTATCTGAAGGGGTGTCCTGGACAGGGCATAATGTTGAAGACAGTAAGTGATCTTCGTGTACGTGCCTTCTGCGATTCGGATTGGGCTTCTTGTCCTTTAACGAGAAGGTCGTTGTCGGCATTTGTAGTGTTGTTGGGTGATTCGCCCGTGTCTTGGAAGACAAAGAAGCAGGATACAGTTTCGCATTCATCGGCGGAGGCAGAGTATAGATCGATGGCAGCGACATTGCGAGAGCTGAAGTGGTTGAAACGTTTGCTGGCAGACTTTGGAGTGCAGCACAACGACCCTATGCAGATGTTTTGTGACAGCAAATCGGCCATTTACATCGCTACGAATCCTGTGTTTCACGAGAGGACGAAACACATTGAATCGGATTGCCATAGTGTTCGTGATGCAGTCCAGGACCGGCTGATAGCTCTGCGGCATGTGAGGACGACAGAACAACTAGCGGATCTAATGACTAAGGCCTTGGGAAGTTCTACATTTCAGTATCTGTTGAACAAGTTGGGCGTTCGCAACTTACACGCACCAACTTGAGGGGGAGTGTTGAGAGTGGTTTGATGTGGTTCGGATTGGGAGGCTAAACCAGAGGTCTCGGTTAGCTTAGATAAGTACAACGTATTATTGATAAGTCTTAATAGTTGTAGATATATCCAAATCTTGTGTAAAGATATCGTAAGCGTGTATATGTACTTGACGATTGTGAATACAACGACACACAGTTTCCATAACACATCTCTCTGAGTTTACATGATGTATACTGATTATACTGTATATTGAGATGTACGAAACTCTATCAGAACTATTGTAAACGTTGAAAAACAAATCACTCGAATAGAGACAAAGCATGTGATAATTGTTTTGATTTGGTAGCATAATAGTAATCGCACCCAGCGTATACCTTTTGCTCTCATTTGAAAACGCCAAAAAACTATATTATAAAATGTTAAAAAAAACTCATTAAAAATATCGTTTACGGAATATCGTCGGTGGAGATCGACGAGCTAACGTTATTCATTGCATAAACAAATGATATAGCGATTTCTCGTTCTCATTCATGTTAAAAAAGAGTATTAATAGAATTATGTACTCTCTTATTACCCGGTTTGATGTGTATATAAACCGCAGAAACACGTGAGGCATTGCATAAATGTGAAGAAATGTATCGTGTTGGGTTTAAATAATACTCCTTCTATTTCTAAATAAATATATGATATTTAGATAAAAACACACATATTAAGAAAATTATTTTTTATCTAGAAAATATCATTAAAATTAAACAGTTAATAATGTTTAACCAGTTACAAAATAGATGATTAAATATGATTGGTTACACAGTTTTTAATAAAATAAAAAACTGTCTAAAAAAATGAAAACATCTTATATATTGGAATATCCAATTTTTCTAAAACATCATTCATTTAGTAACAGAGGGAGTACAGAAGAGAGGGTCTAAAATTGAACTTTCTCGAAGTGTTTCGTATAAGACAATGAGTAGTATATTTGGTAGGGGCAGTTAGTGAAGATAAGAGTATGATTAGAGGTAATTAATGAAGATCAGGTTAGGTATACAACGGCGAAACAAATATTAAAAATTGTGAACATGGTGGACCTTGGAGCCCACGTCTTCTCCGTACAGGCGGCCTCTCTCTTTCTCCTCTTTCCACGTACGTTTTCCACTTTCTTTCCTTTTTAAACGCTTCATTCAAACAACGATTTGCTTGTATCTAATTAATCATGTAATTGATCTTTGAGAATATAAATCAATTAACGAATCTATAATTTCGCATAAAAGCACAATAAACATAATAGAAAAAATATTTAACATGATTACCAAAAGAAAACCATAATAGAAAATATGTCATTTTTGTATTTAACTAACATAGGATATGTATAAATAATCGATTAATATTTATTGTTTGTCGTTCTACAGAATACATACTACCAGAATATATAATTTCGTTATCAGTGTTGTTTCAAGGTTACTGTATTAAGTTGTTCTATCTTTTGCTAATCAAAATTTTTTTATATATTATTTATAATATTATGATTTATGGATCCCACTCTGTGTTTCTACACCAAAAAGAAAAGATCGGCTTCGGAAGTCTCTGTCTTCGTTTTTGTAAGAGAATCTGACATATTATTCCTATCAACATCTCCAAAGAATACAAGTTTGCTAGTTCATCATCGTGGAAGAAGATATTTCTCTTAAAAATCCATTGCTGTTCTCACTAGATAGTTGAAACTTATTTCCAGTACAGAATTTTACCTTTAAATCACTGCATCATGATAATGATAAAAAAAAAGGTTCAACAAAGTCAAGTTATGACGATATAATAATCAAGGGGAATTAGAATTTTAAAGGCGAGAAGAAAAGGGACAACTTTAATACTTTATTGTACAGCATATCTGCTTTTTGTACTGAGTAAAACTTTATAAGTTTTTTAACAGTTGTATTTTTTTGTACAACCCACTAAAAAAAAGACTTTCTTTTATAAATAAACCCTCCATATCTACTCTCGAGTCGTCCCTTGTCCTCTCCAAACTCACAAACTCTCTCTCTCTCTCTCTCTCTCTCTTTCTTTATCAAACACATGATTGAAGAGAACGATCTCACAATCTCAGCCGTTGATTATATCGCCACCGTAGATGGAGAACACTCAAGATTTCTCTCCGCCCCACATGGATGCTTCTCGGCCCTCACTGGGATTCCCGCTCGGGACAGCTCTGCTTCTCATAATCATTTTCAGTCTCTCCGGAATATTCTCTTGCTGTTACCATTGGGACAAGCATCGCTCTCTCCGCCGCTCTTTGGCCAATGCCTCCGGTCTTCCTTCAGCCACCTCCGCCGACATAGAGTCCTCTCCGTTTAAACCTAGACCCCCTTTTCCGGTATAATCTCCTCTTCCTAATCTTGAAATGATCATATTTACTCTAAAACTTCTTAATTACGATATTACCAACAAAAAGTAATAGTTTTACCAAAACTTCTTATTAGCAACATAAAGTAATAGTTTTACCGAAATATTGGTTTTATTTATTTTTTTCTGCTAAATTATTTATATCCCGTCTCTCATAAGAAAGAATAATTTTGGTTAAGTAATAATTTGTTTTCGTTAATTAACAATCATATAAAATAATTACAAGTAAAGCGGATTTCTATTAATATTTAAGAGAAAAGGAGGCAATTAAATTATAATTTGTTGGTTATAGAAGTCGGAATTTGGATTTGAACTAACAATGATGTAAGAACAAATTAGGGCATTTTATTAGTAATTTTTAAAACATTAATGAACAGAAATATGGTGAGTTTGAGTATCAACTTAAAATGTATATTATGAACAGGATTTGAAGAAGAATCAGAATCTGAGCGTACCGGTGTTGATGCCTGGAGATAATACGCCGAAATTTATAGCACTGCCGTGTCCGTGTGCACCGCCTCGCCCGGAGAAGCTAACCGTCGATGTTCAAAGTCCGCCGCATACACCACCTGTTAAGCCGCCGCGTTTTCCCGTTCCTCTGTATTAGATTTAATTTGGCTACATGATAACAAAAAAAAGCGAAAATGTAGAAATGTCTCGTTTTTGATGTACATATGGATCATGAATTTACATTTCATTTTTTCGCCCATTTTTGTGTTGAGTTGGTAACATTATGGAGTGGTTTGATTGTGCGAATGAATAAATTATGAAATTATTTAAAACAAATAAACTAGTATGTACTTAGAGGTTAGATTTGTTTTTAATGCGTGGTTATTTGATTGACGAAACAAAATAACTATAAAATTGCATGGTCATTTTGTTTTGGTGTTTAACATCGTTCATCGATTTGAGCTATATTACATATGTATGCCGTATTCAACAGCAAAACACATGGTGCGTTGCGTCAGGCGATATTTTCGATGTAGATGTCCTGATTCAATTCTGTTTCCTCTGGCTACAAATATTAAACGAGAGACGTTCGCAAAAATACATAATATTACTTATATCTATATATATATACACACATATATGTCCCTTTTGTATGCAATGTTTACCATAAAATATAAGATTTCGACCAATTTAGGGCATCTCAAGATCTGTTTGAATCGTACCACAAATAGCCAACGCAGGCTGCATTTTTCTTCGCATTGCCATTTTCATTAGTAATCCAATTATTAAAAGGTGTTTTATGCTACCACGTTTGATGCCTATTAGAAAAAACAAGCAAATCCTCTGGATTTCAAGCTTGTGCGTTACAACAAGAAGCTCTGAACATAGTAAACATCGAAATATAGATGATATAATTATTATTTGAGTTATATCAACACAATAACCGTTTTTATTCCGCCAGAAGTTTTTTATAATAACCAAAATGTTTTAAAACTCCCAAGAAAACGAGACATGTTTGTTTTATGGAATTACTGAAACTGACGTCTAACCACCAATAGTGAGTTTGGTTTATTCATATGATAAATAAAAATACGAATGAGACGATGACTCGATGAGTAGCTCCCCGTTAATCACGATCCCAGCTCCGTTAATTTCCTTATGTTCTAATAAAGTTTGGGACCCTCAAAATATATACACTTTGTTAAATTAGCACTAAAGTTTCCAAATGAAAATTGACGTCAGTAAGTTTGTTAACCAAGTGCTCAAAACACATCCCCACCACTTCGACGATCAACCTCATGACCTAATTTCACTGCTTCTATATATCTTATTCTTATATGTTGCTGGTATGTCATTTTGTAAATTCGAATTTCATTTCTTGCTAATTCGTTGGTTGATCATAATATTCCAATCCCATTTTGCATCCCCCCCCCCAAATGACAAATCTTAATAAATAAAGTCGAAGTTTCGAATCAAATCTCTTTTTTTTTATCTTATCTATTTTAGAATTTCCGACGCATCACAACGACATAAGATAATAATACCAGGAAATGTCAGAATAAACTAATTTCATTCGGTTGAATGATTAACAAAAATGCTTGGCAAGAGTTACATATTAAAAAGTTGTTGTTTAGGGAAAGTGCAAAGCAAACAGTATCGTATCATGTGCGTCCTACACTGCAAAGTACAAATTGACTGTACTTATTCCTTCAATGACGTTATCTTAGAACCGCGACCGATTTTCATTTTCGTGGAAATTATTTTCTTGGTACTTAAATATAATGCATATATATTTTTTTGCCAACTATTTAAATATAATGCATATATACTAAAGAAACCTCAGTATATTAACTATCAAAATATAAGCAATTACGAAGACACCAGCAACATGGAATTGGAAACACCTCATATCAGTATATCTGAGCTCAAGTTTCTGTTATATATGTACGTTTTCAGTGTATTCCGTGGACACATATATACCTCGGACAAGAAGAACACGAATCAAGTTCTTTCTTTCTCTATAAAAGTTCATATTTATCTGAGCTCGATTTTCTGTTATGTGCCGTTTTCAGTGTATTGCATGAACATACATCATACCCTCGATCAAGAAGAAGATGAATCAAGTTCTTTCTCTACAAAGATTCATATCTTTCGTCTTTTTTTGTATTACAAATTATTTTTAAAAAGAAACTAATTACTTTTATTACTGTAAATGCGAACTAGTTTTTATATGTCATAGAATTTGGTTAACAGATCTGACTGTAGTTGCTGTTAAATAAGAAAAAAAGTGAGCAGCTTTGTTCTTTTTTTTTGGTCAACCAACTTCATTCTTATTGTTTTCTAAAAAGTTGTAGGGCCACTTATTTTAACATTGTCACTAGAGTATCTAAACTATTAAAAGAGAAGTACAAAAAAGAAATTACCCTTAGTTTTCCTCAATAATTACAATCTCATGCCACTGATATTATTTTTATATATTCACTAACATTCAGAGAAGGCTATCACGCTATATGACAAAACGAATTGGCCCATTAATATTGGTTTAACCTAATAATTGCATTTCTGTTTCTCTAACCCTAAAATGGGTTTCATCATTCGTATACAATCTCATTGCCTGCATAAAAGATTTAAATAAATCAATAAATCGAGAGTGAAACATCAGCTGCCAAAATCTAATTAAATTGACATCACAAACCAGAACTAATACATAACTTTTTTTTGACAGAACTAATACATAACTTTAGTTATATAATTGTTTTTTACCAAAAAAAACTTTAGTAATGTAAATGTTAAAAAACAATAACGGATTAGATGTATTACATGAATAAGATACAATTTTAAAATTATTCGCTTTAGTATATATTTATTGTAAATATGTAGGATTCGAAATTTATTTTAATTTATTTCTATTTTATGAACAATTTTAATTTATGTATTAAATAGAAGATCAATGCTTATAGATTTTCTTACGATTTACTTGCACAGGGCATTAAAACAAAGATATCAATGTGTGTTGCATATCAATTCAACGATCCTATCAATATGGTATATTCAAAATTGTTAAGATATCAATTAACTGTTCCTTAGATCATTGACTATTTTACTAACTTACTATAACAATCGCCTAAATTAAAGGATCATATTAGTAACAGAAATATATACTTGATACTCATGGTTTATTATATGATACATATATTGCAAAATCTTCGGTGTATTATTAACTTTAAAATGCTTAAAGTAGAGTTTTCCTCATATACAGTAAAACCTCTATAAATTAATAATGTTGGAACTTTGAAATTTTATTAATTTATAGATATATTAATTTACAAAAGTTTCTTTGTATAGAATTTTCTATATTTGAATATTTTTATTTATATACAAAAGAAAATATTTTATTTTACCGTATGTACATTATTTAAATTTTAGAGATTTTACTTACATATTGTTTTAGTATCTTATTTTATGTATAATTTTATGTTTCATAGATTTGTTAAGTGGTTTTCAGTATAATTTTACTAAAGATTGTCAAAATATATTGAAATGTTAAGAAAAATAAAGAATTTTCATTGTGAATATAAAACCATAAATATAATATTTAACTTGTAATTATATAAAAATTAAATATAAATAGATTATTAATATATGATTTTAAGGGGATTATATATTTACATAGAAATTTTAAAAATATTATTATCTTATTATTTTATCGATTTGTGTCATATTTAACACTGACCCAACTTGGGAACGGTAAAATTTATTGATTTATAGAGATTATTAATTTATAAATTATTAATTTATAAAAGTTTGAATGTACATATTATCTATCCAGCTATAATTTTCCATAACAATTTAATGAATGAAAAACATATTTACATTTGTTCTTTTTTCGGGTCAACATTATTATTAACTTTATGTGTTACTAATTTAAAGTTGAAAGTAATAGCCCAAAACCAATTTAAATCAATACATGACTGGATTAACTAAATTAGAATACGCCTTTTACAAAACATAAATTATATTAGATATGTTAAATAATTGTATAAACCTAATGAATATTTTATGTAGTTTCTATATTTAACTGTTAGCTTTTTCGAGACAAAAATTCAAACTAATTAAGAAATAAATTTGTTTACATAATCAGTTAGACATTGGCATCCAAGTCCACATTCAAATATGAATCGTTTTTTTTTTATATAGATTTTTTTAACTTTAAAATTAAACTTCATTTGGAATATCCAAGTAATTCATATGTTTAAAAATGTCATTAAACTTATTCTAAAAAAATTGTAAAAATCAACACCCGTGCGGGCGCACGGGTCAAGCTCTAGTTATTATTAGAACTGTAGTATTATTATAATAAAGGTTAGCATGAAAAATAAATTAAAATAACGTGTAGCCATATGAAAGCATGTGAGGGCACCGCAACCGCCGCTGAAACCTGCCATTTGATCTCTTTTACTGTTTTTGTTTCTTTAACTTGAAAATTATACAATAACAAGTATAACACTTCCATAAGATGTTGCATGGTGTGATTTGTGAATATGAAAACATGCCTCTGTCAGATATATTACGGAATAAGGCATTTTACAATCTCTTAGCAAATAGGGATATGTTGTTATTATATTGAAAATAGAAAACCTTCGGTAACTTATATACTCAAATAGTTATTTAAAACGCATTCTACAAAATGGTGGAACTAAAGTGACCACAATATTTTGTGATTTTTACGCAAATAACTTTTAAGAAATTTCGGAGAAGTTGTATTCCCTACGTTCAAATACAATCCTCAAAATAACTCAACAATCAATAGTCAAGTGGGAAGAAATAAATCACAAAAGAGTTTAAATAAAATTTCAAAGAATAATGGTTGAAAAGTGGAGTATAATGTAAAACGTACGGATGATAAGCAAGACTGGTATAAGCACGACAAGAGCGGGCCGGAAATTGACGAAGGTCACATGGGGGAAACATCTCTTATCCCTTCTTATTTCCTGACGTCACCTTTTTCATTTTTTTTTTTTCCATCTGAGATTTATTTAAAGGGACCAAGCCCAAAAAGCAAAGCCCACAACTTACAACATAATACAAACTAAAGCTTAACTAGACAAAGGCAACATTCCAAACACATGGACCACGAAGCCCAATAGCATTAAACCAGACCAGAAAAGGCCACCGACCGAAGGCGTCGGATTTTGACACGCAGAGGACACGCGTAGGTCCCTCAGACAACAAGGGAAAAACACGCGTCTTTTCCATCTTCCACCAATTTCTCCCGGAGAAAAACGCCGGTGGTACTGAAACGGCGCCGAAACCACTCCGGAGAACCATGCATTCTAGCTTTCCACGCCTAGGATCTTAACTTTGGAGAGCTTCACTGAACAGCTCGAGATCTCATCCAAATCCCTAAGCCACCCTCCACACACATTCGATCGAAACAGAATCCGGGACAAGTACCGGACATGAACCTCCATCACCACCCACGAACCAATTGCCGACAGACACAACACTAAGAAGAAGGTGTGATCTCCGGAGTCAAAGCCGGTCGTCCACCACACAGAAGAGGCGTCACCGGAACTTAAGAAAAAGTTCGTACTCTAAACCTAAAGCCGGCCGACTACCGAAGTACATGCACGTCGCCGGAGTCAAAAACGATTACACCGTGTCAGAAAGACCACCGTGCACCGGAGTCAAAAAAGGAAGACGGGAACCACCACGACTATCACTCTCTCTCAAGAAATCTAGAGAGAAGGGAGAGAAAGTCTACCATTCCTTATGTGGGGTTAAGACTTGTCACCTTTTTCATTTGTATTCATCCTTTGTATTCTTTCTTTAATATATTTCAGCGGCTACAATTAAACTAAAAGATTTTTCGAATATATGACATAAAGATTGTGTTTTTTCCTCTAATTTGAAAATATACTGAAAACGGTTGTAGTGGAATCCATGTAAAGTGTTAGGTACATGTAGTTTTAATAAGTTTAAAACTCGACATGGATTAATACCAACCCCTGGTTTTCATTTGCTGTTAAACACACAATCTGCTTAGAAACCTGGATTGGCCAAATAATTGATACCATTCAAATTTTAGTAATGCAAGTTAATGTAGTCTGTGGACTGTGGTTATAATCCATCATAATTATGCGTGACAATAATTGGATTATTCACTTGTTGATGATATATTCTTGTATACGCTTTTGTGTTATCTAAGATCAAACTAATTTAAAAGTACTTGGATGAATGCTTCGTTATCTATTAGAAAAGGATATTGTATTAGAAACTAAATTGGATCATCGTCATCAATCCATATCTGTCCCATTATATTCTCTTTTTATCGACTTTATTGTTTTTCTAACATCTGTCAGGTATGAATGAGAAAGGACTGGTACACAACTTGCTGGGCTAAATCACAGTTCGAAAAGGAATCATCATTCGTTTCCAAGATTTAGATAATGTTAAATAAGGATGTGGACAATGTTATATATACTTTTGCAAGTTGCATAAACTAAGATACTTGGTTAGATCTGATCTGACTAATGTATATCTTTTTATCATATTTGATATTTTAAACCGGTTTCGTGTTTAAACCAGATATTTTATGTTGTTATTGTTTTAGTATATTTGATAAATTTCATTTATGTTTGCTCAGATTTCTAGTCACTGCCTGATCATTTTCAATTATCTAACCAAGTGAGAAAACAAGTTAAATGAGTTTTAGGACATTTTTGTTGCCTTTGCTCCGGATTATTTGTAACCTTTTTTTTTTTTATGTAACCTTCTTTCCGTTGCCCTAATGGGTGTTATAGTGGCATTTCATAGTGCCCAAGTGGAGTCCTTTCTTAATTAAAAAGCTAATATTTGTGTGTATATTGTAACGCCCCAACTTTTGAAGTAAAGATGGGTCGGTACCGCGAGATTTTTGGCCGACCTTTACTTAGTATTTTCTTAAGTGTTAAGCTTTTGTAAAATATTTAAAATTAAAATAATATTAAGAAGTGTTTAGAATATTTAAGGGAGAAGTATCTTAAGGATGAAGTACTTCATGTTGAAGTTACTTCATTAGAGGGAAAAGATCTGGACCGTTAGATTGGTTTGATCTGAACCGTCCATTGAAGAGGTGAAGTTGTATATAAAGGGGTGAAGTCCCATTGTAAAATTCATTCAGAAATCAATAAGAGAAACACTTCTTAAAAGCTCTAACTTCTCTCTAAAAACGTCACTCTCTCTCTCTAAGTACTGATCGAGTTGTCCGAAAGGCTGACTTAGCAAATCATAAGGGTGAAAGTTGCGAAGGCCGCACGTCCTGATTACTGTGAAGAAATCAGTTCGTGACAGTTGGTATCAGAGCTGAGTTACGATCCAGACAAGGGGAGACTCTGTCCGAGTGAAGAAAATGGCCAAGGGAGATAAACAGAAGGAAGTGAGTTCGCAGTCCGGCGTGGAGGAGCGCGGACGGGAGACCACGTCCACACGTGCTGGGAGCCAGCGGGAAAAGAGTGTTATTTCCCGTGAAGCTTTGAGTGCTGCTGTGGGCGAGATCGATGATAAGCTTGAAAGGGTCGAGCATACCGTCACTGAGCTGGAAGGTGTCGTATTTGGTGGGCTTGAGGAAGTAAAGCAAGGTGCTGCCGACCTGGACACTCGGTTCATTCGACTCGAGGAGTTGGTGACGGGATCCTTCCAAGCATTGCGTGATGACATCGAGGGGATGAAAGCACGCTTTACTACAGTGGAGGAAGACATTGCGCTGGTCAAGAGGGCTAACGCGAATGTCGGAGCCACTGGAGGAACTGGTGTTGGTAAGGTGGAAATTCCGAAGCCATACCGGTTCAACGGTGCGAGGGACGCCAAGGAAGTCGAGAATTTCCTTTGGCAGATGGAGCAGTACTTCGACAATCTCAACCTGGTGGATGAGAATGCGAAGGTGAAGGCCGCAACGTCCTACCTGTCGGACACGGCCATGCTGTGGTGGCGAAGGAAACATTCCGAGATCGAGCAAGGTATATGCCGGATTGATACTTGGGATGCCTTCAAGAGGGAATTGAAGCGACAATTCTACCCGGAGAATGTCGTGTACCAAGCTCGTAAGAAGTTGAGGGAACTTCGACAATGAGGCTCAATCCGGGACTATGTGAAGGAGTTCACTACTCTCATGCTTCAAATCCCGAGCATGACCGCGGAGGATCTCGTATTCTACTTCACCGACGGACTGCAACCTTGGGCCAAGCAAGAGTTGCAGCGTAGGGGCGTTACTACCGTCGATGAAGCAATTGCGGTGGCTGAGTCCTTGACTGACTTCCGTACTTCGGGTTCGTCTGAGTCCTCAAAGAAGGAGCAGGGCGGAGCCAAAGGTGGGGGAGCAAGACGGGACACGAACAAGCCATACAGTTCAAGGAATAATGAGAGAGGTGCTCGTCGGGAGGATTTTGAAGCTAAGAAGAAGTCCTTTATTCCTAAGGGAGGATGCTTTGTGTACAAGGGGCCACACGCGATGAAGGACTGCCCGAAGATGGGGTCTTTATCGGCAATCATGGAGAGTCGGGAGACCGAGACTCCAGAAGAGGAACTAAGGAAGATAGGGTCGTTGCAGTTGCTGAACGCCCTAAAGGTTAACCCGGTGGTGAAGCCGACGATCAAGGGGCTCATGTATGTTGAAGCTTGGGTCAATGATAAACCGACCCGAGTGATGGTGGACACGGGCGCCACTCACAACTTCATGGCGGTAGACGAAGCTGTGAAACTTGGCGTCAAGTGGGATAGACATGATGGTTGGATGAAGACGGTGAATACTAAGGCTCAACCCGTTAGTGGGATTGCCCGAAGGGTCGGGATGAAGCTGGGAAGCTGGAGCGGTCCAGTGGACTTCTCAATTATACCCATGGACGATTTTAAGGTTGTATTAGGTATGGATTTCATGAGACGAGTCTCAGCCATACCTATGCCAGCGTTGAGTTCGGTGTGCATACTCGAGAAGGGGTCACCGTGCATGATTCCAGCCTTGGAGGAGAAGACCGATGAGATAAGGCAACTCTCGGCGATGCAAATCACCAAGGGGGTGAAGAAGGGTGAACCCACGTTCTTGGCCATGATGAAGATGGAGGATGAACATAAGAACGTGGAGTCCATCCCACAAGTCATTGAAGCGGTCCTTGAAGAAAACAAGGACGTGATGCCCGCAAAGTTGCCTGAGAAGTTACCACCGAGGAGGGCGGTGGACCATCAGATCGAGTTGGAACCAGGGGCCAAACCACCATCAATGGCGCCTTACAGGATGGCTCCAACCGAACTGGAGGAGTTAAGGAAACAACTTGATGAGTTGTTATCGACGGGGAAGTTGAGACCGTCAAAGGCACCTTATGGCGCACCGGTTCTGTTCCAAAAGAAGCACGATGGGTCGTTGAGAATGTGTGTGGACTTGGAACCTTAACAAGGTGACCATCAAGAACCGCTATCCTATTCCTTTAATCGCTGATCTGTTCGATAGACTTGGAGGGGCAAAGGTCTATACAAAGCTGGACTTGCAGAAGGGTTACTACCAAGTCCGGATAGCGGAAGGAGATGAGCCTAAAACGACGTGTATTACGCGGTATGGGTCGTTCGAGTGGTTGGTGATGCCATTCGGCCTCACAAACGCCCCAGCCACGTTTTGCACCCTTATGAACCAGATCCTACAGCCTTACTTGGATCGGTTCGTGGTGGCGTACTTGGATGACATTGTTATCTACAGCAACTCGATGGAGGAGCATGTAAAACATCTACAAACAGTTTTTCGAGTCCTTCGGGAGAACGAACTGTTTGTGAAGCGGGAGAAGTGTACGTTTGCCACTGAGGAAGTTCAGTTCCTAGGCCATGTTATTGGGCACGGGAAGCTGAAGATGGATGAACTGAAGGTAAAAGCGATTATGGAATGGGAAGCCCCGACCAAGGTAACGGAGCTGAGATCTTTTCTTGGTCTGGTCAACTATTATCGTCGGTATTGAGGGATACTCAAAGAAGACTGCACCACTGACGGACCTACTCAAGAAGGGGAAGATATGGGAGTGGTCCGAACGTTGTAAAGAAGCCTTTGAGGAGCTGAAGACTGCGGTAAGCCAAGAACCCGTCCTTGCCTTACCCGACTTCAGTCTACCTTTCGAGTTACACACGGATGCTTCTGACTTTGCCATCGGAGGAGTACTGATGCAAAACGGACATCCAATTGCTTTTGAGAGCCGCAAGCTCAATGAAACTGAACGGCGGTACACAGTTCAAGAAAAGGAGATGACCGCCATCATCCATTGTCTGCGAGTTTGGAGACACTATCTTCTGGGATCACATTTCTCGGTCAAGACGGATAACGTGGCGACCAGTTACTTTCAGACTCAGAAGAAATTGTCCCCAAAACAAGCAAGGTGGCAAGACTTCCTGGCTGAGTTCGATTACACCTTAGAGTACAAGCCAGGAAAAGTGAACGTGGTAGCTGATGCACTAAGTCGGAAAGCAGAGCTGGCAGCAATGAGCCAAGTCGAGGGAACCATTCTGGCTCGTGTCCGGGAGGGACTGGAACGTGATCCAGTCGCCAAGGAGCTGGTAAAGTTAGCCAACGAAGGGAAGGTGCATCGGTTTTGGGTGGAGGACGGGCTACTCTACACCAAAGGTCGAAGGCTTTACGTGCCTAAGTGGGAAAGTCTTCGACGTGATATCATTCGAGAGTGCCATGATACCCGATGGGCGGGCCATCCGGGGCAGAAGAGAACCATGGCGCTTGTTGAAGCTGGATACTATTGGCCACGGATGAGGGATACCGTGGAACTTTATGTAAAGACTTGTCTTGTGTGCTAGCAAGACAAGACGGAGAATAAGCAGTCCGCAGGATTGTTACAGCCACTTCCAATCCCGGAGAGACCTTGGGACTCAGTTTCGCTTGACTTCATCAGTGCACTACCTAAGTCTGAAGGGTTTGGATCGATCATGGTGATTGTGGATCGATTTTCCAAGTATGGGACGTTCGTGGCTTGCGACCGGGACTGTACCGCGGAGGAAGCAGCAAGGGCGTTCTTCAAGAACGTGGTGAAGTTATGGGGACTTCCGCGGAACATTGTGAGTGACCGGGACCCCCGGTTCACTGGGCGCTTATGGACTGAACTGTTCAAGATGCTGGGAACAGAACTTAGCTTCTCAACAAGCTTTCATCCACAATCTGATGGGCAGGCCGAGCGGGTGAATGCATTGTTGGAATGTTATCTCCGACACTTTGCAAGCGCCAACCAGCGAGACTGGGCAAAGTTGCTGGACATAGCCCAGTTCTCTTACAACCTTCAACGCAGCGAAGCAACGGGACGGAGTCCGTTTGAGCTTGCAACGGGACAACAACCGTTGACTCCACACACTTTGGCTACGCCCAAGACTGAGGGAAGAAGTCCTGGGGCGTTTATCATGGTTAAGCAATGGGAGGAACATGCTGACCAAGCCCGAGTATGTTTGGAGAAGTCCCGTAAGCGGATGAAGAAGTGGGCAGATGAGAAACGACGGCCTTCGGAGTACACCATGGGGGACCTTGTTCTGGTGAAGTTACTTCCACAACAGTTCAAGGCATTCCGGAGCTTGCATAAGGGCCTGATCCGGAGGTACGAAGGGCCGTTTGAGATAGTTGGGAAGGTGGGAAAGGTTTCCTACCGACTGAACCTACCGGATACACTTAAAATCCATCCGGTCTTTCATGTGAGCATGCTGAAACCGTACCACGCTGATGAGGACGACCAAGACAGAGGCGTCTCAACCAGGGCACCGCCAGTAATGACCAAGTCATATGACAAGGAAATTAAAGAGGTGCTGGCGTCCAAAGAGGTCAGGAAACGAGGAGTTCCGAGACAAACTCATTTTCTCATCAAGTGGAAGGGACTGCCGGAAGCAGAAGCAACGTGGGAACCGGAAGAGGACTTGTGGCAATTCCGGGACATACTGAAGGCTTACTCGGCGACGAGGGAGTCACCGGCATAGGTGGGGGAGGATGTAACGCCCCAACTTTTGAAGTAAAGATGGGTCGGTACCGCGAGGTTTTTGGCCGACCTTTACTTAGTATTTTCTTAAGTGTTAAGCTTTTGTAAAATATCTAAGATTAAAATAATATTAAGAAGTGTGTAGAATACTTAAGGGAGAAGTATCTTAAGGATGAAGTACTTCATGTTGAAGTTACTTCATTAGAGGGAAAAGATCTGGACCGTTAGATCGGTTTGATCTGAACCGTCCATTGAGGAGGTGAAGTTGTATGTAAAGGGGTGAAGTCCCATTGTAAAATTCATTCAGAAATCAATAAGAGAAACACTTCTTAAAAGCTCTAACTTCTCTCTAAAAACGTCACTCTCTCTCTCTAAGTACTGATCGAGTTGTCCGAAAGGCTGACTTAGCAAATCATAAGGGTGAAAGTTGCTAAGGCCGCACGTCCTGATTACTGTGAAGAAATCAGTCCGTGACAATATGCTTTCTTTTATTGGAAGGTTAACTTCATTCTATATATGCCGTGCATATGTGATGGTCTTCAGTCCAATGATTATTAGAGTTCATGAAATAGTCGACTGAGAAACTATTTCGTTGACCAAATAAAAGATAGTGGAAAACCACTATTAAACCTAGAGAGCATCCTATGTTTCTGTGCATAAATCATTCTAAAAATATTTTGACAAAAACATTATTTAGGTGTTCAGAAAACATGTATTAATTATACTATTAGCTTAGCTTAACTTATATGTAGTCGACATTCAATATAGAAAGTTGATGTAAGAAAAACATAAAAGAATCGGAAACAAAACTTAACATATATCGTGGATATCCTTGTTTGATGTTTCAATGGTGGAGTCGATACTTGGGCCTTCAAACAAAAGCAAGTTATCTCTATGCGTTAATTGATGTTCGTTAACTGACCAAGTTATATATACTCTTGATAGTTTGGCAAACCAAGCCTCTCTCAACTCTCAGTCGACGATCCAACCGTCCGTTGACTAATAGTGCAAATCAATTAGGCTACTACTATGCATGTTATGGATATCAAATAGAAAATCCAAGCCTTTTTAGGCCCAAGAGTCTTAGATAAATATAGGCCTGCCCAAATTAGGCTTCTGTGAATTAGCTTTTTTACCGGTGTTTTTAAAATCCGACCATCTGGCGAACCTTAAATATTTTGAGTTATAGGTCATTGTGGTTCGATCGGATTCGAACCGAGTTTGATTAGATTAAAATCAATTTAATATTATTTTGAATTTGAATATTCTTATAAATATAAATCATATCAAATAAAATATTTAAATAATCATAATGATTAGAAAAAATTAAAAAAAGTAACAAATTGAAAATATAACAAATATAATAAAGCAATTTAATAATTCAAATCTAAAATCAAAAGGAAAAAAACACATTTAAACTTTATTCACCAGATTTTTATCACTCTAAATCTTTATAACCTTAAAAAATACATATTAGTTTAAACTTTAAAAATTATATTTTGAAATAAAATTAAAAATTATACCATGATCAATTTCTTCGCCATTTTAAGATTTTTTTAATGAAATTTATCTTATAATTCAGAAAATCAAGTTCTTCTTTTTTTGTTCTTTAATATGAACTCCTACTTAATTTTTTAAGATGAAATTTTAATTGTTTTATTAATAAATTTTTTGTTTATTTAAGAACCAGAGTTCGTTGGGTCACCGGTTCCCGGGTTTAAATGGTTCAATATAGGTTTTTAAACGGTTCAATTTTAATTGGGTTTGACACTAACCTAACCCAAATTTATATCCGGTTTACAGTTGAATCTGGTCCGACCGCCGGTTTGGTCCGGGTTTAAAAACACTGTTTTTTACTGAGTAGAACATATTTCATGGGAAAGATTAATTTGTTGACATGCTGACACAGTGCGACGTAATGATGGCCAAGAGGTACGGTCATTACATTTTAACCACTTTCATCATTAGCCATTAAAACTTTATGATTAATACGCTGTTTATTAAATGTATCTTTCATTCTTTCTGATCAGAGACATCGGTCACCGTCATATACAAAGCCCTAATCTCAATTATCGAGTCCCTTCCCCTTTTCCCCAAAAGCAAACACAATTTATAACTTTTTCTTGATCAAATGACCAATATTTTGATTCATTAAAACATCATTAAATCTTAATTCGATGTTGGATCGTAGTTAAGGTTACAACCTACAATAATTCTCCTTGAAAACATCTGTCTTTTCTTTCATTTCCTTTTAAAATCTTACAACTCATAATGTTTTCTCTAAAAAATACTACTCTCTCCGTTTTTCGTATGTTTTGATGTTTTCACACATATTAAAAAAACATGTTAATCATACATCATTATTAAAAATTATCAAATTTCAATGCATTTCAACTAATTGTTTTTCAGTAAATTCAATTAATTTTATTGAAATTTGTAACTTTTGTATAAAAACATAGAAAATAAATCTTTGCGAAACAATTTGTTTTTCTAAAACATCTTTCATTAAAGAACGAAGGGAGTACAAACTAAAATGAAATAAGCACCAAACTTCTTCTAATCTTCAAATGTGTTAACATCATTAAAACAAAATAATATTTCGTTTATTATTCATCATAAAAACACCTTACAAGCAATTTCCTCCATAACCTGCGTTTCTAAATAGTGCTTGCTTTATATCTTCCGAGGTGATGAAATCTCTCTGCTGAGCTGCCTATAAAGACACACGCATGTACAAACTCATCAATATCACCATTGCAAATTTATTTATTTGAATCATATATTCTCTCTATATATATATGTATATTTAATACCTCGGAGCAAGAAGCCTGCAAAGAGAAATCACTAAAGCAGCTTATAACGCATTGTTCAATCTCCAGGCCCAGAGTCTCTAATGTATTAACAGTTGATAGAAGCAGCCCCGGTTTGGGAGAGCAAGATATATCAATCCGAGTATCTACAACTCTCCGGTCCACTTCAAACTATCCAACAACAGAAGAAAAAACTAAAGAAATTAGTCCGAATGAAACCATGATTTTATGAAAATTCAAGGGTATTTACGTAACAATTCATGCACAGAGGGACTGAAATGTAAAACTATCAAAATCAAGAATAGCGACATGGAAAATATCCTCATCCTTGTTTATACCTTTGGTGAGTTTCTGACCATAGGTTCGTTTGTATTGAGATCGTTGATATCACCGAACAGCTTAGAATGATGTGTACCGTTGCTATTTCCAAGTTCTTGTTCCTCGTCTTGCAATTTGTTGATCTTATCTAAAAGCTCCTTCATGTAATCTATGGCATCTCCTAATATCGATGTCCTGTCCATCTAGTTTTAAACATTTACCAATAATCATTATAATTACTTTATAAAGTATTTTAAGTGATTAATCATTTATGTATCTACTTTTCAACCGGTTCTGTAGATTCCCATAAAAGTAAGAACATAATAATTAAACAATCTTGAAAAAGGTTCAAACAGGAAGAAACAAACATATAGCATTGAAAACATAAAAGGCTATATATTTTTAAAATGAATCCATTCATTAAAATGATGAATATTTTGTTGATGGCTTGAGCAACTTTTTTTTTAATCTATTTGAACCAAATATTAGATTTTCAAAGAAAACAAAAGTTGTAGCTAGATAGGGTTTGGGTTTTGAGATTTAACTAAGTGTTTTAAACATGAAGTTTAAAAAGGCTAAACACTTTAATAACCCCCATATAATAATCATACATTATACACTCGTTAAAAAAACTAGGAACAATCTTTCTTTGTATTTGCATTTAGAAAATGTTTTTTTTTTTGCTAAAAAGGTTAGAATATTAATTTACCTTACTGATTTTGGGAACGATGGACCGGAGCATAGAGAGTCGATCATTCAGTCGTTTTCTTCGACGTCTCTCGGCCATGAGATTCTTTGAAGGTTGGCCTTCTAGCTTTTTGCTCTTCTTCTTGTTTGTTGTCTCTCCTCCTCCACAATAACCAACACTGAAGCTTTTGCTCTGATCAGACTCGATCAATGGAGATTGATAGGACGTAGGATTTACGAAGCTATCTTCTTGGGAAGTTGGAAGCATCAACGGAGGTGAAGGTGAGGAAGAGTCGATAATCTCTTGTAACGCTTCAAGAAAAGGGTAGTCAAATGTTGTGGCCAACGAGGATGTTAGCGGCGGAGATGAGGAGGAGGGTGGTGGTAGTGGTGGTGTCTGGTGAAGAAGCAATGGAGGAGGTTGAGAGATTAGATCCATGAAAGAGGAAGAGTATAGAAGGGTATTTTCGTCTTCTTCTTCGTTGTTGAAACAGAGGTAATCAATATTCCATCCAGTTGGGAATAATTGTTGGTGATGATGATGATGATCAAATCCGCCGTTGAAGCTCAGATTGTTGTAGTTGGTGTTGATGTTCTCGGTAGTTTCTTGCTTTGTCTGAACGAGAAGCTCTTCGAACACATTCATCTGACTCGACAGTTCCATTTTTCTGTGTAATAAAGGAAGAGAAATACAGAGTGTTTGTGTGCGTGTGTGAGAGAGATAGAGAGTGGATTAAAGAAGATGAAGTGTAAGCGTATTTATATATAAATCTATAGGGGTATGAGAGTGAGAGAGAGTGTAATGTGATTAAACTAAAGAATCTCGTCTTAATTTGCGATTAGTAGTACTTTTTATTAACTCTATTTCAATACTACTATATATCATGGGATTTATTCTGTTTGGTGTCACAATTTGTGTTCTCTCTCGTGACAAATAATAAAAACATTTTTGTACCCCTAGCCTCTAGCTACTAGATGAGCTATAGCCTAGATTTTACAAGACGTTACATGAATATATGCAATTATTACTCTACCAAGGATTGACTATGCAAAACAAAAAGTTATAATGTTAAACCGAATTTTACTCAGAAATCAGAATCATATAAAACGCCTATCAATCTTCTTAAAATGAACGCTCGAAGGTCTCGTGGTTTATAGAAAGTTAGGAGGAAGCCATTGTTGGAAAAAAATGTACAAGATGTTTTGGATTAATTGTCTATACTCTTGCAGTATGTGCGGTTAAAATTCAGAAGTTATAAAATTAGCTGGTCATAGTTCTACTAGTTGCGGTTTCAATATACATGTATGTGCATTGTGTATTGTACATATATAGATATATTTATTTGCGAAATAGCATGCTATGAATTTTAATAAGATCAAGTCACCAAACCGTGTTGTATTGAAACTAATAATTAACGTAATTGACAAAAAACAACTAGGAAGAGAGCATACGTTGATTCATGCCCTTTCATTGCCGGAAAGCTTTGATCCCACAAATTTCGTGTCTTGACGAAAACGGATCAACATTGTCTACCCCCTTCTTCCTATATGTATTTATATTTACAACATCCCACAAATTAGTGATGAAATAGTGTGTGAATCAATGAGAGAAAAATCCAACCATATACGTTGTTGTCTATTGTGTATACGCAAATAACTCTATTGCGTCTAAATCTTGTCTTAATTCGATAATCAGCATCAGTTTTGATTTTAGTTGCAATTTGACCCTTAAATCCAGGTATCGTTTTTGAATGATAATCCCAACTTTATGATGCGTGGCATAGGGCGGATAAATAATTGCCCTACTTTCACATTTGTCTTACGTTTGATATTGACGTTTATTCTTTTAAATTGCGCTTTTAAAGTCAATTTTTCATTATTAGATGCCTATTTGCTGCAGTTATTCTAAACTAATCACCGAACAAATTGGAACTCTCGGAACTTTTGTACGCTATCAACCAGGGCATCATCATAAGGGGTGTAAATTAGCAAATGTGAGAGTAAAGGGTTAAATAAGAAACTCACTTATATAGCAAATCTAGCTACTTGACTACTAAAATATATGACTACTTGACTACACTTATAAACTTTATATATACACTAAACAAATCCATGGAAAAACACGCATATGCCTAGAGTGTATAGCTTTTTCATATTTTTGTGTAAACCTTTATGTTTGCATCCATGTGAACTTCTTGCTCCATCTTCAGTGCCATTCTCGTATATAAAACCGTAAAAACAAAACTTATTAGAAAATAAATAAAAGAATAGTAAAAAAGAGAAAGCACATGTGCAAAGGGAGCTCAATGTTCACGAAAACAAACAAACTGTCTAAGGCCTCCTCGTCCTTTCAGTTCACTCGCTCTCAGTCTATATTTAACCAATATATATGTAAATTCGCATTGATATAATCTATGTATGAGTTTATTGACATATTAAAATCAAAAATTCAAAAAGTGTGAATTATATTGGAAATACTAAAATGTAATATCAAAACTCCTTGACCTAGACAAAAACGAAAAGTATTTTAAGAAAAAAAAACCTTTGATTTAATATGTAAAGCATGCATGCATGCATATATCAATATGAAATATCGACGCTTTCATGAGCTAAAATGTAAATAAATTGTGTTTGAAATCACTTTATAAATAGTCTTATTCTCATATAATTCTATTTATAGTCAAACTGATCTCTTCGATGAGTTTTGTTGAGGTTACTGCTGATCTCGCAGTTGAAAAAGACTCTCCCACATCTTCTCTCTGTGAAAGGTGAATCATTTCTGGTTTTCAAGCTGGTATTGAACTCCTCCAAATCTCTTTTATTAGGATATTTCAACTTGTTTCAAACTATTTGAAGTTCTTTCGAGCTGTTGTTTCTATGATTCAAGTGAAAAATTATTTGCGGGTCTATTTACGTTGAGCAAGTTTCTATTTTTAACATTTCTATCCCTTGTGTTATCGTAGTGTTGTTCATCTTACAATAATACGGTCGAGCATGCCTCCGATTGTACATACGTATCTGTTGTCTGCATTTATAATTTAACAAACATATTGTTGTAACATAAAAACAAACAATCTAATATCTATACCTACTGAAAAAACAAGTTGACAGAAATTTGTAGGACTTACTTAAAAAATTTTAAACATAGATAAGCCCACCACGTGTCACTATAGGCACACATCCACAAATGAGTATTTATATATATATATATATATATATATACACTTTTTAATACATGTATAGGGTACATATTTATTAGCATTACAAAAGATGAGTGTTGTGAGGAAGAAGAAGAGACGGACAAGTCTGCTGGGAATGGATCGAGGCTTGTTTGTATTCGGAAGCTGGGATATGCATGAGAGTTTGTGGGGGCACATTAAGATTCAGTGAACTGTCATCTACTGTATCATGACCCTGTCTCTAATTAATGGTTTCCTCCATTATCATCTTCTCCTCCCTCTTCACATGAGTAGACTAACTAAAAAGCTGCTCGTCAAGATTTTAATTACAACTTCGTCTTCTTCTGTACGTACTCGTCATTTTCATTAATTACTTCTCTTTGTATTATAATCATAAGTCAAGACCTTTGCTGGATCTACGACATGTCGACGATTCAGACGGTTCGCAAGTATTAGTACTATTTTAATATGTTAGATTCTCATCTACGTAAAAGAAACATTTTAACTTTTGAAATGTTATAAAATGAGAGGATATAGTAACTACGAGTACTTACTGCCAGCTAATAACGAGTGCTGATTAGCTACAGCTAAAGACTTTTAACCTTTTCCAAAGACCCTAATCTCATCATGTAGCTGGTCTTATTATTTAAAGATATTGTAAAGTTAATATATAATGAAAGATAAAATTTATTTAAATATTCCAATTAAGCATTTAGAGCACAAGGTTAAACAAAGATTGACCTGATTCGGTTCTCAAGGTGAATGTATGACAAAGAGAAGGGGCCAAGACCACGTGAATTCTCCTAGCATTATCACACGTGTCATTTTATAAATCATCCACGTGTCCATGTTACCATTGCCAGGCGACCCACGCATCTTTTCCGTATGCGCCAAAAATGTAAATGTGCAGAAAATAATTGTTCGAAAAACTTAAACGATAACAATTATACTTACTGACAAAATGTAATTGTTATTAATAAGAAAAAGCTTATGGAAAACAGTTTATTTTAATATACATGGTGTGTCTGTGTCATATAGAGAATAAGCTTAATCGTGGGATGTGGTGCAAGATGCGGATGCGGATGCGGATGCGGATGCGGATGCGGATGCGGATGCGGATGCGGATGCAGAAAATGTTTTTTTTTTCTTTGAACAGACGTTTATTTTAATTTTGGGGAACAGTTATTTTGACTTTCACAAGAAAGCATATTATTGTCTAATTAAGGACAATTCCTCGAATCATTTTATAATCATACCAGGTCTATTTAATCTACCACTTTAGCTTAGAAGACCACAGTTATGTCTTTTTCTTTTTATTTATAAATACTATATATGTAAAACATACCAAAAAGAATTTAGAGATGATTTAGGAATTTTCCTGGCAGCTATAAAATATTTTATCAATATGCAAATGTCTAATTGTTGTCCTGATCATTCAGATTTGAGAATCTGTAGATAGAAAATGTATAGTTGATTACAAAAAAAGAAAAGAAAATGAATAGTTGATTGAGAATCTATATTTTCTCAAGACTAAATATTTTAATTCCATCGTACGTAGGGAGATTTGTTTGCATTGCATGAAATCGGTGGACAGCCCATAGTTTATCAATATTCTCTCATCAAAACCGCTTTTCACTTTTCGTTGTTCACTCTTTTTTAATTGTAACATGGAAAGGACATATTTCTTTCTTTCGGGCCTGTTTATGGACGCCTATGCTATACTTTATTTCTTTTAGGGAAAATTCTTTAAAAATACACTAACTTACTTTCCTTTGCTGAAATAATACACGAACTTTTTAGTTTTCCCGAAAAATACATAAACTAATTTTGGTTGTCTAAAAAATACATAAACTTTTGAATTTTGGAAGTTTCACACTTCGATTTTAACGGTGTAAACAGTGACTAACGGAATAGTAAAACGTCGTTAGACGCTATTAAACGACGTTAACTCTGATTAAAAAGTTCATGTATTTTATGGACAACCAAAATTAGTTCGTGTATTTTTCGGGAAGCCTAAAAAGTTCGTGTATTTTTTCAGCAAAGAAAATTTAGTATGTGTATTTTTAAGGAATTTCAAAAGGAGTTTGGATATTTCATATCCTATTCAGAGGCTAAATATCTGGACCCGATACGGATCCTAAATTTTATATTTGTAAACTTTTGGTTTGGTTTTGAACTGAATATTTTAGCGTCAGTTCTGATGATTCTTTTAGGTCTAGACATTTTAGCCGGATTCAAAAACTTGAATCAGAAACATACCCGAAAATATTCGGTCCAAAACCAAACCGAAAGTTTACAAATATTTGTTGGGTCCTTTACTTGTGAATTTTTAGATATATATGATAGATTTCGACTAAATTGGATCTAACAAATATTTGTAAACTTTTGGTTTGGTTTTGGACATAATATTTTCGGGCCAGTTCTGATTAAAGTTTTTGAATCCGGCTAAAATGTGTAGATCTAAAAGGATTCTTTTAGGTGTAGACATTTAAGCCGGATTCAAAAACTTGAATTAGAATTGATCTGAAAATATTCGGTCCAAAAGCAAACCGAAAGTTTACAAATATAAAATTTCGGATATTTATCATGTAATAGAAAATGTGTTTTTTTTTGTTCAGGTCTTTGGGTTGGGTTTGGGCCGGTTTTTTTGGATCCAGATCTTTCTGATTTAAGATATTTTGATCCAATAAGTATTTATATTTTTTTTTGATTCGGATTCTGGTTAGTTCTTCGTAGGCATAGGTCGATTCACATCTATAACTAAACTATTTGTAATTTTTTTTTTAATTTTTGGATCTGTATCGGGTCCAGATATTTAGCCTCTGAATAGGATATGAAATATCCAAACTCCTTTTGAAATTCCTTAAAAATACACATACTAAATTTCCTTTGCTGAAAAAATACACGAACTTTTTAGGCTTCCCGAAAAATACACGAATTAATTTTGGTTGTCCATAAAATACATGAACTTTTTAATCAGAGTTAACGTCGTTTAACGGCGTCTAACGGCGTCTTACTATTCCGTTAGTCACTGTTTACACCGTTAAAATCGAAGTGTGAAACCTCCAAAATTCAAAAGTTCGTGTATTTTTTAGACAACCAAAATTAGTTTGTGTATTTTTCGGGAAGCCTAAAAAGTTCGTGTATTTTTTCAACAAAGGAAATTAACTTCGTGTATTTTTAAGGAATTTTCCCTTTCTTTTATTATACAATCTATGTTAAGCACGTTAACAATGACAACATTTTGGGTAAATGGATGACCAATACAATGTACACGAGGAATACATATAGGAAAATTGGAGAAATAATTTTACTGAATGTTAAGACCAATGCCCTCTTAGATTTTGGCTCAGACTACATATGTGAAAATTGCTAGTCAAAGGGAGTGTTGTAAGAATATTTCTGGAGACTCTGAAGCCCCAGTTAGATAATGCGCGCATATAAGAAAATGAAGGATAAAATTAAAACTTGAAAATCTGCTTGAGATACTACAAGTTTAATATCAATTTCAAAAATATTTTTCAATTAAAATACCATAACATTTGAATTTATAGTTTAGTGATTATTGTATAGCGTTTAGTATTTATGGACCAAAGTTGGGTTTATAAAATTTTATATATAATTCTTAAAGAGTTATAAATGATTCAATATGATTAATTTAATATTGTTTCATAAATATCCCTTACAGTTAAATTTTAAAAATGATACAAATTTGTGGTAAAATTGAAATTTTCTCTTAAAATTTCAACTAAATTACATTGTATATTAATATTCAGTATTACGTATGGTAAAAGCCAGACACTACAAGAAAACAATTATTTAACGAAGGCTAATTTCCTCGTGAGTTCCTCGTAAAAGGGCTGTTACGAGGAATCAACGAGGAAACCGGTTTCGTCGTAATTAATTTGTCGTTAAATATATTTCCTCGCCAGTTCCTCGTTAAATAGCAAGGCATTTATTTCCTCGTAAAGACGAAGTAAACATTTCCTCGTAAACACCACGTGACATATCCACGTAAAGACATCGCTGACTTTCCTCGTAAAGGCCACGTAGAGCGTTTATCATAAATACCACGAAAATACCAAGGAAAGTATTCCTCGTTAAATCCACGTAATTACCAAGAAAACTTTTCGTCGTTAAAACCACGAAAATCTTTCCTCGTAGATTCCACGATATGGTTTCCTCGTTAATCCCACGTTAACTTTCCACGTAAAAGGCTCGAAAGTTATCTTCGAATTTACGTGGTTTATTATTTTTCTTATTTATAAAATATATTCAAATAATAATTACCAAAAATAATTTTATTTTAAATTTATAAATTAAAAAATTTAAAAATCTAAAATTATTTATTTTATTAATATTTATAAATAAAGAACTTATAAGTTTTGCGTTCATAATAAAAAAAAAAGAACAATAGAAAAAAAAACTAAGAAGGCTCGTGCATCGCCTGATAGAATTCATCGCTCCTCCTCGAGACATCTGCCTCGTTATGAGGGACGGGGTTGGGTGGCTCGCCTGGAATAGGGTGTCGTTCTCGCATGGTCCTCAACATTGCTTCCCATTCCGGATTTGTGGCGGCTATCACGTCCAAAAAGCCCTCCACTCCACCAATACGAGCTGTGAACGAAGTTTTCGTCGAGGTCAACTCCGTTCTTGTCGAGGCCAGCTCATTTCTTGTCGAGGCCAGCTCCGTCTTTGTCGAGTCCAACTCGGTACGTAGCTGAGAGACTTCGTCCTCCCGTCTCTGACCATAAGACGATGTCGCTCTCGGAACATCGTTGACAGAACCAATCCCCATCGTACGCCCTTTTTTCTTCGGGGCAACCTTAAAAAAACAAAAAATAATATATATGTATATATAAAAATTTTAAATTTAAAGTAATAATTTAAATTTTAATTTTAAAAAGATTACCTCCTCGTAAATCTGATCGACTTCAGAAACGTATAAACTGACAGGCAATCCGTCGGGCGACTCCTGGGTGAGCTGGGTCTCACGCTCCGCAACCCGAGCTGCCACCTCGTTGTAGATTTGCTCGGATTTTTCATCTAGGAACTGGCCCGCCTTATTCCTGTGGGTGCGGTCGTAAAGTTCGAGAAGAGTGGGCATGCGTCCCAACTCTTTGGCCTATAAAAATTGAATAAAATTAATTAATTTTTAATCATAAAAATAATAAATTAAAAAATTTAATAACATACCATTTCCAAACGGATAGCAGCGTGAGGTTTTTGGCCCGTAGAATGTAGCATTGCCCTACGGCCGTTCTCATCAACTGAGTTACGGGAGTTAGAGCAAGACTGGGCGACTCTGATGGAGTTTGGATCCTTCCAATAGGCAATGAGGCCATCCCAGACATCCGTGGTGAGCTCAGCGGGTTTGCCGTGCTCATAACCCTTCACGATCCAGTCACCCTTCCAGTTGGAGACCGTGTCCAGCAACCGTGGTTTGAGCTTCTCGTAAAACGCTTGCCGCACCTTCTCCGTGACCCCCAAAGACCAATTATATTTTTGCTGCCAAAAAAAATTAAATTAGTAAATAATTTATAATTTATGAGAATTTAAAATTTTAAAAATTTAAAAATCAGAAAATAACTTACAGCGTACATTTTGAACCACGTCCTTCTGACGTGGATCGGAGTTAGTTTCCAGTTAGGATGTGGCAACACGAAGTAACCTTTCATCGTGTCGGTTACGTCCGTTGCAAGTCGTCCGTCAACCCCAAACCTGAAAAGAACATTAAAAATTATTAAAGATTTTAACTTAAAATTATTTATACAAGTCTTGTAGAAATATAAAATAATATAACTTACCACATAGTTCCCTCTGGTCGGTCGGGGTCTATGATCGGTAAGCCTTCTCTGCCTGGCATTGCGAGAATGTCCTCGACAGTGTACTGAGAGTAAGGGGCACTCGGCGGCACCTGCAAATCCGCATGAACTGGATTTGCGGGCATCTGAGGAGGGGGCGCATGAGGAGCTGCCATCTGCGGAGGAGGAGCCATGTGAGGAGGAGGCATGTGAGGAGGAGCCATGGGAGGAGGCGAGACTCTGTGTGAATACTGAGTCTCGGGGACAGTCTCCGGCTGACTGCTAGAAGAACCGGGACCTGAAACAGATGGCGGGTCTAACCGGCTACCCGGCGGACCGAACATCTGTGCGTAATGAAGAGTGCGCTTATTACCGCGAATACTCTGAAAAAAAAACAAAATTAAAATCAACATTAAAATCTATTACTAATTTTATAAATAAATAATCTATTAACCTATCTAAAAACTCTAAACTAACCACCTAATCTAAATTCCCTAAACTAACCACCTAATCTAAATTCCCTAAACTAACCACCTAATCTAAACTACACTAGGAGAGGAAAGAGAGAGGCTTACCATTTGGAGAGGTAGAGGAGAGGAAATGGAGAGAAATGAGGAGACCTCGCGGTCTCGCGTATATATAAGTTTGGCTTTCCTCGCTATTTCCTCGTTAATTAACGAGGAAACCCCGAGGCCCGTGTTTCTGTTCCTCGCCATTTCCTCGTTAAATAACGAGGAAAGCCCAAGGCCTGTGTTTTCGAGAGGAGGAAATAGCGAGGCCCGTGTTTTTTTTAACGAGGAAATACCGAGGCCAAATCCTAAACTTCTGAAATCACAAACCCCAAACCTATAATCTCATCTTTCATATCTTCTACTTCATATATTATCAAACCATCATCTTTCCTCAATCTTCTCTATTTCTAAATTTATTTTTTTTGTTTTCAATATTTAGTTTTCCAAATAGAAAATACTTTAGAAACAACTTTTAAAATGTTTATATAAAATTTTGAAAATTTAATTTTTATTTTTTTATTGAATTAAAATGTAAACCTTATTTTCAAATCTATAAAACTTAACTCTAAACATATTTTTGTAAGATTATCTAAAATTATAAATATGATAAGTTTCTATTGTAAATAAGAGATATTAATATTGTATATTTTTGATAAGATAAAATTTGGAAGGAATAAATGATGTATTTAGGTTAAAGGAAGATGTATTTTTATTTTTGGGTTAAAGGAAGATGTATTTAGAATATATGATGTATTTAGGGTTTAAGGCTAGGGTTTCAGATTTTAGGGATTTGCACATTTCCTCGCCACTTCCTTGCTATATGACGTGGTATTAACGAGGAAAAAGGAGAAATGGTTTAGGGTTTACCGTTTGTATTTAGGGATTAGAAGATTTCCTCGTTAATTCCACGTCAATTGGCGAGGAAGTGGCGAGGAAATGTGTTGATTTAGGGATTTGAATATATCCTTGTTAATTCCACGTAATATAGCGAGGAAGTGGCGAGGAAATGTGGTGACGTGGAAATAACGATTATACGCTTTAAATACATATATGACTGTTTTTCTTTATCGAATCCCACAAAAAATAAATAAACACATTTCCTCGCCACTTCCTCGCCAAGTGACGTGGCTATAACGAGGAATAATTAAAAAAAACAAATATTTCCTCGTTATTTCCACGTCACTTTGAGAGGTAATGGCGAGGAAAACTGTTTACGTGGAAACAGCGACTACACCTTTTTCTATATATATGGGTGTTTCCCTTCCTCATATCCCACACAATCACCCAAATCACACAATCACACAATCACCTTAGAATTTTGGGTTTGAAATTAGAAAGATTTGAAAAAAAAAGTGAAGAAGATATTGAGGTTACATATAGTAAAGCCTTGCGGTTTCGATTTGCGTAGGTTTTACCATATGTGACTCCAGTATCTTTCTTCTCTTCTTTTTTTTAAGTAAAAAGTATAAGTTAAAGGTTTTAGGGTTAATAATTTGAAATAATAAAAATTATCTAAACAGTTTTATTGCTTAATTCGAAAAACAAATACATCAATCAGATACATTGTCATTCTCATCATCACTAGAAACATCATCATTTTCATTAAACTCGTCCTCAACAACTTCGTCTGTGGCATCATCCATAACATCTTCATACTCTTCATTATGCGGATCTATGAGAAGGATATCATCAATTTGTTGTTCAGCTTGCTCGACGATATTTATCTGTTCTTCTTGCAATGGTGGTTCTTCCCCACCAATAATTCGTCCTCGAGGTGTAACTTTTATCACGGCTAACCAATTTATTCATGATTCTCTCATTCGGGGGTATGGAAGAAAGCTAACTTGGTCTGCTTGTGAAGCTAAGATGAAAGGCTCAAATTTGTCGTACCTGCAAAATTTGAAAAACGTAAATATTAATATATACATGTCATTTACGGCAACAAAATATTTATTTATGTACCTTCGTCCACCATTGACATCAACTACACCAAATTTGTTAAACCAGACACCTCTGTCCACGACAGGATCAAACCATTCACATTTGAAAAGAACGCATTTCAGCTTCAATATTCCTGGGAATTCCACTTCAATAATATCCGTCAAGATACCGTAAAAATCTGTTTCGCCTTTCACACATATTCCATAGTTACTGGTCGCCCGCTGCCTACCATAATCATATGTGTGAAAAGTATAGCCTCGTGTGAAATACATCTGTGACGTGGTGACCTTTACTCGTGGAGCTTGAATTACTTCATGTAACCACTTAGAATAATCGGGATCGTCTTCATAATCAACCTGCAAAATTAAGAGTGTGTTATAGTAAAATGAATGGAAAAATCTGCATATTTAAAAGTTTTAGTAATACCTGAGTCCTCAACCACTTAATAAAGTGTTGATCTTTTCTTTTGTCTACATCACTTGTAGATATACCTGGGAATGTTTCTTCGACTTGAGAAACAAACATGCTATAAAATCAAAAAATTTATGGACATTAATATACTTATATGTATTTAAAATTAAACTTATATATGTATTTAGAATTGACAATATATGTTACCTTTCAAAATAACGCATCAAAGGATTATCGCAATTGAGTAGAATATAGATGTGTGCACTATGAGCGTCTTCTTCACTCGACCACCAAACCACTTTTAATTTTCCACCGAGTCGACCTATCTGGCTAAAGATGTCAGGAACACCGGCAACTGCATATGTTGGTGCGACACCACCATCATCGTATCTTCTTGGAGCTCTTTTTCTAGTACGTACTTTTGACGCAAAGTAATACGATGTGAAGTGAGAAGTTTCTTCTGTCAAACTTCCCGCAATTATAGAACCTTCAACTTTCGCAAGATTTTTTGCTTTTCCCTTCAAATATTTCATTGCTCGTTCATACTGATACATCCATCCGTAATATACAGGTCCACGAAGTAATGCCTCATATGGGAGGTGGACAGCTAGGTGTTCCATGACGTCAAAAAATCCAGGTGGAAATATCTTCTCCAAGTTGCACAATAAGATGGGAATGTTCTCCTGTAGCTGTTCGACGACTTCTTCTTTAAGGGTGCGTGTGCTCAGATCCCTGAAAAATGCTCCAATGCCTTGTATATATTCCAAATACAATGAAACACATGTACATTATTAGTCATATATAATAGCAAACTACACCATTTAAAAATAACTCTATTTAAAAAAAAATATATATATATACTTGCAAGTGCTTCATGTACGTTAGTTGGCAGTAGCTCCGCAAATGCAAATGGAAGTAGTCGTTGCATAAAGACATGACAATCATGACTCTTCATCCCGGAGAACTTTTGACATTTTTCAACACATCTTGAGAGATTTGAAACATACCCATCGGGAAACTTCACTTCTGATGCAACCCAGTCGAACAACACCGACTTTTTTTCTGAAGACAATCGAAATATGGGAACCGGAACTTGTCCATTGCTTTTTATATGTAACTCACTTCTTGCGCAAATGTCTGGCAAGTCCAACCTCGATTTTATGTTGTCTTTTGTCTTCCCTGGGATATTCAATATTGTATTCATGATGTTCTCAAAGAAATTCTTCTCTATATGCATCACATCAAGGTTGTGGCGCAGAAGAAGATCCTTCCAATAAGGCAACTCCCAAAATATACTCTTCTTGTGCCAGTTGTGATGAACACCATAAGAATCAGGCATATTACCGGGGACATGCCAATTGCCACCACGCAGAGCTGTTTTCAATGCTCCATAGTAATCGAGTTGCGCTTCAATTTGTTCTCCAGTTAGATATGGAGGAGGTGTGTCTCTGACAACCCTTTTGTGCTTAAACAATTTCTTGTTTCTTCGGTACGGGTGGTTTTGTGGAAGAAATCGACGGTGACAATCAAACCAACTTGTCTTCCTACCATTTTTTAGTTGAAATGCATCTGTCGAACCATTACAATATGGACAAGCTAATCTACCATGTGTTGTCCATCCAGACAACATCCCATAGGCAGGAAAGTCACTTATGGTCCACAAAAGCATCGCTCGCATCGTAAAATTTGTCTTCGTTGAGCAGTCATACGTCCTCACTCCCGTAAACCACAAATCTTTCAACTCTTTTATAAGTGGTTGCAAGAAAACATCCAGAGACCTTTTTGGATGGTTTGGACCAGGTATTAATATGGTCAAGAATATCAACTCCCGTAAATTGCACATTTCTGGTGGCAGGTTGTATGGCGTAAGAAAGACTGGCCACAATGAATATTGTCTCCCTGACATTCCAAATGGACTAAAACCATCTGTGCATAAACCGAGATACACATTCCGGCTATTGCTAGCGAATTCCGGATATACTTTGTTAAAATGTTTCCAGGCTCTTGCATCTGATGGATGACTCATCTCACCATCCGTCTGAGTATGCTCGGCATGCCATCTCATTTTTCCAGCAGTCTCCTCTGATTGATACAATCTTTTCAATCTATCTGTGATTGGTAGGTACCACATCCTTTTGTACGGTATCCTATTACGTCCCCGTCCTTGCGGCTTGAATCTTGGCTTCTTGCAGAATCGACATTCCTCTAACTTCTCATCAACTCCCCAATAGATCATGCAGTTGTCGATGCAAATGTCTATCATCTCTGAAGGCAACCCAAGACTATAGACCAGCTTCTGAATCTCATAGTAAGAATCAGCAGACTCATTGCCTTCCGGCAAATACTCTTTAAACAACTCTACCCATTCATTCATGCAATTTTCAGGTAGATTGTGATCCGTTTTTATATTCATCATTCTAGCAGCCAACGATAATTTAGATAGACCTTCTTTACAACCACTGTAAAGTGGCTGATTTTCCGCATTCAACATATCATAAAACTTTTTGGCATCTATGTTAGGTTCCTCATCTTCATCATGAGCTACGAATGCATCAGCTACCATATCATGAACCCTATCACAATCTACCATCTGCTCTTCCTGATGGTTATGTTCGTTAACCAAATGATGATCTACCGGTTCTACCTGAAAGTTGCTATTACTACTACTAGCAGCTTCATTCTGATCATAATTATAACCTTCTCCATGATGAAACCAGATATAGTAATTTGGCGTGAAACCTCTATTTAATAAATGCTTCCAAACATTTTCACGATTTCCTAATTTCGAATTGTTGCATTTTTTACAAGGGCAGAATATCTTACCGCTTTCTTGGGCGAGCGATGTAGAATCTGCTTGATGCATAAAAGTCTCCATCCCCGTAAGGAATTCTTTCGTCACTCTCCCGTTACCATCTCTATGCATATACATCCACCTTCGGAACTTATAAATATTTCCGCATTCACTATTATTGCATCTAATTGTTTAAGATCAACATTTTTAAAAACCTTTGTTCTATCGAGATTTACAGTACATTTGGAAATTAACAGGTAACGGTCTGCTAATTAATATTGATGAAATGACTAGATCACAAATTCAAACGAGTATAAGACGGATAGGCTATTTTTTTCAATTAAAAGTAGAGGATCAATTGAAAACTTATACATATGATAAAACGACGAACCGATTTTCATCCATTCTAAAACTGGACTGCGTATAAGTAAGATAGAAGTTAAATGGCAACGTCATATTCGCCGTTCCACGTATAAGGTGTACGTTAAACTAAAGCAAGAGCTCATCACGTATAGGATCAGCATGTCACACTCATTATTTTTTTATTCATCGATATGCCTTTACAATCATGCTTTGTATTATGGCATTTTTTTTTGTTTTTCATTAACGACTTTTAATTGGTCCATATAACTTCTTATAATAAATTATAACTTATTTTTAGAAGTATGGTGGTGTACCATAGCTTTAGATTTTAGCATAGACTCACACATACACACGATCTCGGGTCCCCCGGTTTTATCTCGTCTCCTCTATACTGATGTCGTCATGATATATATATATTTTTTGTAAACTAAATCATGATATATATGACTATATACTTTCTTGTGTGCGAACTAAATCATACAGTTTGCACTTTGCGTGAAAAGAAGGGCAAAAGATCATTCCCGTATATTCTGAATCTACGAGTCACAACTTAGTAAAATAAAACACCACATATAAGTACGTACATCAAACTGGCGGCTGGTTGTTTTAGTTATCTTTAACTCAGGAAAGATGTCTCAGCATATAATTTCAGCTAATTTAATTAGATGCTCGATAAAACTCTTGAATGATTTGATGATCAGGTATATATGAAAATGTATAAATGGTATATCGTGAATGAAGATATTTTGTTGGCGAAAAGAAAAAAAATTGTTGGTTTCGACCTACTGATTGATCATATGATTGTTGTTTTTTATATCAAAAGTTTTTAGTTGGAGCTCCAGACAACAAGCGCATGTTTGTCATAATTTAGAAACCTATATATTTTTTTATCGTTCTTAAGCTATCGCAGGAACCATGAAAATAAATTTGATCAGCAACAATCAATATTCAAGGAAATGTTGGATGTGATATATATATATATATATATATATATATATATATATATATATATATATATATATATGTAAATAATGCCTAAGGCCTAAGAACTTAATCGAAGACTGAATAAAAAAAATAAAAAATAAAAATAACCGGTGGTAGTGGTCTAGTGACGCTTGAGAGAAATAAAAATCTAATACGACGAACCCGGGTTCAAACCTCACCGACCACACGGATATGTGCTATTGCTTTCGTCTCATTTGAATGCCCAGAAAAGGGTATATCCGTGGACTATACCTCCACTCGAGGGTTAGGTTTGTGTCATCATTGACCTGGGTTTAATATTATTTTTTTTTTCAAAAAAAAAAAACTTAATCGAAGACTGAAGACGATACAATTTTAAGTGGTTAATATAAATAGGTTTTAAAATTGAAAATAAATATGCTATTACTAATGAAATAGCATGTTATGTAATAATTCTTCCTTGTAAAAATCCCCTTGAATTTAATATAATTCTAGTGCCAAAATCATGATATGTATATAAACATTAAAACTAATGAATTGCATTTGGTTTTGAGGATAACCAATCATTTTGTTTCACAAAAGAATTAAATGTAAAACAAAAGTTGTTTATCTTCTAGTTGAAATAGTATTTGTTTAGCTATTCGAAAACAAATAGACTAATATTTGGAATCAAAAGCTGTAAAACAATTTTTAAGTCTTGAACAAAAAGTATGGTATTAGACAGACATTGTGTTGACAAAAAAAAGACAGACATTGTAGTTAGGATTTATCGCATACACTAATACACACCGTGTAGACTGCTTCTATGCTCTTACACCCACCCGATCTTGACCTTAGTTTAAACATATTATAGATAACTTAAGAACAAAACTTGGGTTCATTCTATATGGTGAACTATCAAATTCACCTCAACTTTTATCACCAATCAAAGTGACATGTAAGATTAATAAAAAAAGTAAAGAAAATTGAAAAAAAAGGAAAAAAAAAGGTAAAAACAAAAGACGTTGACTGCAGTTTCTGTTTTGTGTTTTGTTAATTATGTCTATGGTTTCTTCTTCTCCATCATCCTCTGTTTTTTTAAGATCTGAAATTTCATGTTTATGATTAATGTTGATATTATTTTCTAAGATTTCAGATTTGAGTTTAAGATCTAGAGTTTGAGTTTAGAATTTGAGATTTAAAATTTAGAAAATCTAGGGTTTGGCTTAGCGGGTAGGATTTGGATTTAGGGTTTAGATTTAGATTTAGGGTATATAATTTAGATTTAGGATATATAAATAGATGATTGCAGATTCTAATTTAACAAGCAAAATTGTAAATATGTTTTATGGGTGATGGAAATGAAAAAGCTATGAAAAATAAATTTAAGAAGAAGAAGAAGTCATGAAAGTGTCGTTCTTTTTTTCACTTCTTTTTTTAATTTATTTCTTTTTTTAACTAATCCTATATGACAATTTGATTAGTAATAAGAGTTGTGCTGAATTTAAAAATTCACCTTAGAGTGAACCCAATATTGTTCATAATTAATCACCAAAACGAAACCGTGTGATAGTTTAGGCGGCCGTCTATATCCGTTAATCACTGGCTAGCATCCAACGTGGCTATGTGTGGATTTTAGCTAGAGGGGACAGCTAGATTTATCGAAATAACGTTTTGGTTCCATAATGTAAAAAAACACATACATATTTTGGGTCAGCTAGATTTATCGAAATAACGTTTTGGTTCCATAATGTAAAAAAAACACATACATATTTTGGGTCATGTTTTTTTTTTTTTTTAAACTAGTTGGGTCATGTTCTTACAAAGATAGATCATATCAAATAAAATGTTTTGATTGCCATAATGCTTAGAAAAATTGAGAAAATGAAAAACTAAATGCAACAAAAATAATAAATATTTCCAATAGTTCAAATCTAAAATCAATACGAAAAACATATTTAAATTTTATTCTTCAAATTTTTATCACTCTAAATCTCCATCGTCTTTTTAAAAATATATATACACATTAATTAAAAGTTATATTTTGAAATAAAACAAGTGTTTTATTCTTCTATAAATTATACAAATTTCCCAAATGTAAACTTTTCAAAAAAAAATAAACAAAAATGAGAAGTAGACATAAAAAATATATTGACGTGAAAATTAAACTTTACAATTTTATGATGTGTGAGTTGTAGAAATGCCAAAAGAAAAATACGAGAGGTAATATTTGATTAATCTTTCATAAATTTTCTTTTTACTTTAAAAGAAAAAAAAATATTTTATCAACAAAATTTTGGTTTATATTGAAGTTTGGCCAGTTCATTAGATCTCCAGTTCCAGTTCGATATAAATTTTTAATCAGTTCAGTTTTATTTGAACTTTTAACGTAAACCCAATCCATATTATTATATGGTTCCATGGTTCAACCGCCAATGTTTAAAACACTGCTTTAAACCTTATCTGCTAATTACATTGTAGGATCAAATTAGTTAAGAGTTTATGAATCTTTATTTTTGTTTTACGAGACATCAAAAATCAAATTCGACACGATACTTACTGTACATTTACTTGGGAGCAATGGAACGACTTAATAAAAACAATGGAACCAACAGGAAAAATAAAAAAAAGAGTGGGCCAGTTCAATTATTACAACATAGGAAGAGAGCTTTATGAGAACACGAGCCAGATTCAGTTAATCATGTCTATTTTTGGATATATTGTTAATTTAATTTTGTTTTTCACTATAGGCTTTGTACGAATCATCCTTCAAAGAGTCACATCTCATCTTACATTCACATGTCCTAAACTATTCATTCTACGCTAAAAATCAAGTTAACATTAATCTCGGATCTTCTAAATTCTTCTGCATCTGTAATGCCAGCTTGCACAATAGTTTTATTTTATATATTGCCTAAAGTCAATACGTAATAGTATAAACTTGAACCATTAATGTTATTTTTGTTTGCTCGTGTATGCTTAGAAGTTCTTACTATTAAGATATTTAAAATAAACATACTCTAGGTCTCTACTCTCAAGCAGGAGAGAAGAGCAGTTTGTTTTAATATTTTGGGCCTCTTACTCTACAGTGTCTATTCTCTTCTCAAGTGAGAGGTAAGAGTATCTGGGCCTCTATTAAAGTGGGAGAAAGGAGCAGTGTTTGGGTCTCTAATAGTAAGAAATTATTTTATTGGGCTATTATATCGAAGCCCATTTGTGGGTAGCCCGATCAAAAGCGCTATTGTTCTGTCTTCAAGTGCGTAGAGAGGTGGAAGCGTGGGTGTAAAGAGGGAGGAAAGCAGTAGCAGTTAGAGAAGAATGGTATGGTTAGATAGAGAGAAATGATAGTTTGAGGGAGAGGATTTCGTTACTTAATTCACATTTTAAATTTAGAAAAATGTTTGATTGTATTTGTGAGACGATGAACAGGGAAGGTGAATCTAGGAGAAAAGAATCAATGCAATGTAGTCACCGAGTGATGTAAATGGTTGGAAAATCTGAAAAAAATATCTTTTTTGTTGAAGTTCAAGTTTTTCATCTTCTTTAAATCAAATCTAACGTTCGAAGATTAGAGTGATACTAAATGTTATGAAAATATAAGAGACTCAAGCGGAAGCAGAGGCAGCCAGGAGTCCATTGTGTCTGAGAAGAGGCTCTGGTGAAGGTTCACGTCCTCTGAACTCGACAAACACCTGAACATAATTTCAAAGTCATTAAGATTGTGAGGCCGTAAGTTAGACATTGAAGTTTATTAAATGAAAACAAAACATACCTTGAGAGGCGCTTTTCCTCCTCCAAGTGCAAGTACTGTGTTTCTGAATCTCTGTCCTGTTTCTTTAACAGCCTGTTTGCATCAAACAAATAAATGTCATCATCTCGTTTCTTAACTTTGTCTCTAAAAATATACTTTCAGTATAGAGTTCACAATAGAATAGGTACCTTGATGTCATCCAGTCCAGCATCTTCAAACGCTGAAAATGCATCTGCAGACAAAACCTCAGCCCACTGCAAGTTTTTGTTTAAAGAAATTTGGGTGAGCACTTTACAGCCTGTTAAAGAGTTTCGCTATACAGAGATTCAGAATTTTCTTTACCTTGTAACTGTAGTAGCCGGCTGCATATCCTCCTAGAAGTTCATGAACATGTGTATGAATGGTTACGATTAAAAAAAGTACAAATGTATACATATCAGGGTTTCATGAACTAGGATTGTTACCTGCAAATATGTGACTGAAGCCACAGAGGAATCTGTCCTCAGGAAGTGGAGGGATAACTTGGGTTTTTACTGATACCCTTTGATCAACATCGTATATGGATTCTTGTCCACCTGGTATGTAATTTGTGTGAAGCTCCAGATCAAGACTCGCAAATTTCAGCTGAAAACATCATTTATTACATACACATAAATTTCTTGATGACATGGATCCTTTACAAAACATAAAATGGCACACTAAATATAAAGAAGATTCACCTGACGAAGACTGAAGGACCCTGCACGGAAAGTTCTTGCAGCTAGGAGTTTCTTGTATACTTCCTCTGGGAGTGTTTCTCCTGTTTGATAGTGTTTCGCTATGCTCATTAAAGTGTCCCTGAAAACCAACAATCACAGCGCTGCTTTCACTCCTACTATAAAAAAAAACATTACAAAGAGTGTAACTCGTAATGAACTCGTTAATACCTGTGGTAGCACCAATTCTCCATAAACTGTGATGGTAATTCAACCGCGTCCCATTCTACATTTCGAATACCAGCTACTAGCCCCTCATCTTGCTTGGTAAGCATATGCTGGAGTGCATGTCCAAATTCATGAAACACAGTCTCTACCTGTACATTAGCGTGAAATGGAGTCAGCAAATTTATGTCATACTAAGATATAAACAGGTTTAAAGGATGTTAAACAATCTTGTGTTTTTTATTTGTTCATTTACCTCACGGAATGTCATAAGGCTTGGCTTGTCCCCTACTGGAGGAGTTTGGTTGCATACCATGTGCGCAACAGGCAGCCTAACGGAAGTACCTTTCTGAGCCATGACTTGGCTACGGGAAAAAACCTCACCCATCCAGGCACCACCTCTTTTCTCTGAAGGGCGAGAGTATGGATCAAAGTAAAAGTAAGCGACTGGACCAGAAGAATCTTTGACACGGTAGAACCGAACATCGCTGTTCCAGACCTTCATATTTATAAATATATGTCAATAAACAGGCCTTAACTAGTATCTCACATGCCAACGCAACAGATAATGTTCCAGATTTACCGGAGCTACACCATCTGCTGGTTCTATATCGACTCCGAATAAAGTCTTGGCTAGACTGAAAAGTCCATCCATAACCTTTGGCAGGGAGAAGTATGGACGGAGTTCTTCCTTTCAAGACCAAAAAGCGACACATAAGAATCACGACTTTCAAAACAATACAGTTATTTATATCAAACGTTAGAGAAGGACAAAGAACCTCATTAATATCATATTTGGATTCACGAAGCCTCTCACTCCAGAAAGTGGTGTCCCAGTGAGTCAAACTGTCAGATTCTTCAGCACCTTGGCTCTTTGCGAAACTCTTGAGGTCTTCCATGTCTAATTTATACAACAAAAAACGAACCATGAATATCAAACTCTGTCTTTGAATAGGCCACGAAATCTCATGCTAAATCTGGATGGTAGAACAATGGTAAACACGTTACCTTGAACAGCTGGACCCCAAGAAGCACTACGAAGCTTCTCTAGAAGCTCTGCAGCTTTCTCAACAGTGGCCATTTTCATAGTCATGCTTACCTTAAAACAATAGAGAGCCATAATAAGCCAATAAGGAGAAGCAAAAAAAAAAGAAACGGTTTTACTAAAGTTGACGAGTCTAATACCTCAGCGTAATTGTTGTAGCCAAGAAGCTTAGACTTTTCCAATCGAAGCTTCAAGATTTGGTCAATGATGGCTGTATTGTCCAAATCACCAGAAGAGGCACGAGATAGATACGCACGGTAAAGTTCCTCACGGAGAGCACGGTTTTTGGCATGTTGCATGACAGGGAGATAACTAGGAGCATCCAGCGTAATGACCCAAGGTCCATTCTCAGCAGTCGCATTTTCATGACCCTTTGTATCACACACATATCAAATGAGAAACCCCCAAAAGAAAAGAAAGATAGGAACTACCATAATCCATGATATTCAGTTAGTGACTGTCGATACCTTGGAGACAGCAGCTTGTGCGAAAAGACCAAGAGCACTTGGAGGCAATCCCTCCATCTCTTTCTTGTCTGTTATCAACTTTTCAAACTTCTTTGTAGCATCCAAAACATTCTCAGAAAACTTATGGGAAAGTTTCTCGAGTTCCTTCCATCCAAAACAAGAAAAAAAAAATTGAATAAGCATATTAATAATTCTTGGGGAAAAGAAAGCTGTGACAAACATAGAACTAACAAAACACTAAACAAGCTGACATTTATTTAGTGTCAATAACTTAAAAAAAAAAATCAAAACCTGTTCAATTTTGTTAAACTCCTCTCTCTTCTCATCATCAAGAGCAATACCAGTGAGAACCGCCTCCTTTATTTGCGCTGAAACAGTGATGAAAAACAACAACAGTCAGTAGCACATCTATATTACATTTATAAAGATATCTCTACTTGCCTTCAACTAAACGTTGACGAGCTTCACTGAGAGATGACCAATCAGGAGATTCGCGAATAGCTTTAAAGGCATTGTAGATAGGCTTGCTTTGCCCCAACCTGAGCTGAAACTTCACCTTCTCCGGCTGAACCAGAAGAACAACAAGTATGAATAAGTAAGAAAAAACAAAAAGGCATGAGAGACAATATATATACTAAACCTGAACGTCTTCAATGGCAGCACGAAGCTCAGGAGTGTCCTTAACAGCTTTAAGGTGATTGATCACTCCCCAAACAACACTCAACCGATCGACGAGCTTCTCTAACGGCTCAACAAGTTTTGGCCACGATGGCTCCACGGATTTCTCTAACTGCTCCAGCTCAGCTTCCTGCACACGTGTTAATTAATTATAACTTAAGTCGATTTTAATTCCGAGAATCCATAATCGAAATCAAATACGAATTGGATACAAAACACAATAACATACGAGTTGCTGCAGGAGAGCGCGAATCCCAGGACGAACATGCTCAGCATCAACGGAATCAAACGGAGGGAAATCGAAATCCTGCAAGAGAGGATTCGACGAGAGAAGACTTTCGTCGGAGGAGGCGGCGGCGATGGCGGAGGACATGGATGGAGGAGAAGAGGAGAAGTGGCGGAAGGGGAGAGAGCTGGAAGTGGAGGTGGATCTAGGAGGGAGGCAGAAGGAGAAAGAGGAAGACCAGACGGGGCACGGATAAGATTTAGGAGAAGCTGAGGGACGGAAGTGTGAAGAAGAAGAAGAAGAAGAGAAAAATCTAGCGTTTCGGAGTTTGGGAGGTGGGCGGCGAAGGAGGAGGTTGAGAGAGGCGCGAGAAGTTGTGGTCGTCGCCATTAGAGTGTTGGCTATAACAAACGTCGTTGCGATTATTGTTATTCTCTTCATTTTTTTTCGGGGATTTTTTCTCTTATCTCTTCGATGTTTTTTTGTTTCGTTTCGTTTTGAATGCGCGACTATGTGAGGTTCCTAGTTTCTCGATGTGTCAAAAAGGTTAATTTTGTCAATTAAAATACTTGATACTGAAGTAAATTTGTTTAATTACATCAGCAAGTTCTTAGCTAAATGGAAACTAAATATTCAAACTGAAATTTATGGTGGTAAGGAAGAAATGCAATAAACATTGATAGAGATATTCACCAACTTCTAAAAGCTATTTACATATAGCTTGTGGCTGTGGCCGTGAACCAGTGTAATGTTGATATATAAATATCTTGTAGATTATATACTATCTTTTGAATGATTTATAGCAATAGCTGGAATAGCTCAGTTGGTTAGAGCGTGTGGCTGTTAACCACAAGGTCGGAGGTTCGACCCCTCCTTCTAGCGATTTTGTTTTTCTATTTTTGCCTCTCCTTATTTTTCCTTTAATTTTAGGTAATACTGGCCCACAAAGTCACAAGTCACGATACACATGGTAATAACTTGTTTGCCGAGAGGATCTAAAATCCCGACAAGACACGTCAAACTGGTAGGGATAGTCTGTGATGTCGTGTCCATTATACGACATACGATCCCCCAGTTGTTTTCATCAACTATAGTTATTGTCTAAATGATAGAACTTTGGAGCAAATATATTTCTATATGTGTAGCATAGGTGATATAAAACTAGTCAAGTTATTTAGAGATTGGCAAAAGCTAAAATGAATTTTACGATCCGGAATATATCATTTTACAACAACAAAAATGTTGACCAGCAAAACTAGTATAATTTCCACACAATGAATGCTACATGCCTCCATAAAACAAGAAATTATTTGATTGGACCGCCAAAACTCTACATTATTTTAGGCCTACATTTTTACCTCAAAACTCTTTCGTCGATTATAAATCCTAAATACTCACTCATATTAAAATAATTCTTTTTTCTCCCCCAAGAAATGGATAGAGATCTAGCTCTCACCAACCACCGTAAGCCATCCTACTTCACCCCTCAATGCTTGAGCTCTCCGTCGTCTTGTCTCTCGTTACTACACAGGGAAACCGAGTACGCACGAATCAGCAACCACAACAAGAAGACAAGGTCAAGTCCTAGATTAAGAAATTTCCTCAGAAGGTTACTGTTTTTGGTTACAAGCTGCGGACTCGAGAACGGAAAACCGAAGAGGTTGATAAAGTTTCACTACGATGCTGTGAGTTATGCTCAGAACTTCGACGATGGTTCTTACTTGCGCGATGATGATCGTAAGGTTTACAGAAGTCTCCGAACATAGACTCTCCATCACTAGCTAATATAATAGTAATAAGATTTGCTCTCCTTTTTATTTTGTTTTTGTTTTTTGAAGAAAGGGCTTATCCTTTTTATTTTGTTATATTATATTTTCGAACCTGATATCATATTTCGTATGTGCCCTCATATGTAATTTGATAATTTTGTATTTGTTTCACAAAGATGATCCCTGTCGTTTCTGCAATTCGTACCCGAGAGGTTTTTTTTTTATTACATATGTATCGTGTACTTTTGGTTAATGAGTGTATATACCCCTAGTTATGTTTTTCCATTCTTTATATTTATGTTTAATGATCTTCTGAGATAAACTTGGTAAAAGCATAGAAAAGCAAATGTAACTTGATATGTTTTCTAAAACAAAACTTGATATGTTATTAGGCTACTATTTATTCTTATGGTAGCCTTGACTCATAACCTCTTCGGTAAAAAATCTCATCTCACATGGGTTGCCAGGTGCAAGATATCTCTAGGTGTATCCTCTGCGTTGCTTTACCTTCAGTCCTTCACGAGCAATGGGAGCAATTGTCCACAGGGACATCAACGCAAGTAACATAATGCCGGACTCAAATTTTAATGCCAAGCTTTATGACTTTGTTGTTGGCTTAGGTTGATGGATCCTAGGTTCCCAGACTACGGGATTGGCTGGACCTTTTGGTTACATGGAAATAAATATATAAAGCACCGGAAGGGCGAGCAAAGAATCTGACGTCTATGGCTTCGGAACTGCCTTGATAGAGATTGTTACATGAAAGAAGAGTCGATGGAGCCGAGACAAGGAAAAATTGAGCCTGAAGCAATTGTAGAGAGAGTATGTGAACTCTACTGAAAGAGTATAACTTATTTCAGCCATTGATCATCAAATGGGTAAAGATTATGATATGAAACAAGCAGAGTGTGTTATTATTGTAGCGTTGCGGTGTGCTCACCCTGATATAAAGTTTAGGCCTTCAAATAAAAAAAACAAGCGATACAAGTATTGAATTTCGAGGCACCATTGCCTAATCTACCACACAAACTGCCTTAAATATCATGTGTCATCATCATCATCAAGCTCGGTGGCGGTAGTTACAACAACCTTTTCTAGCGCTCAACTTGGTCGCTGACTACTCCCAGCCTCAGTAGATGTATGCTTTGTATGCCTTTGCTCTGTTTCATTTGTTGTTTGTCATATACTCCAGGTTTTTAATATTTGATGTTTTAAATAATTTTTTTTGTTCCAAACTAGATGATATTTTTTTTTAATTTCAATATACTATTTATAAAAATTAATGTCATGTGATCAATTGGTATTATGCACTATATTTTGTTACTGGTCAAACTGTGATTAAATGAATAATTAATATTTTTTAGTTTAGAAAATATAAATAATTAAATATTTATTTATATTTTAATACCAAAATGTCATCTATCAAAAAACGGAATGAGTACTATAAATATGTTGTTGTTTGTTCTCTTGTAGCGTCTTTATTATTTCTTGTGGACGTATCTCTGTTTTGAGGACTTGGTTGTAGAGGTTGTTACTATATCAAAGCTGAGCTGTTATATACTCTTTTAATTGCTGCGAAGTCTATCACCATTCAAAAACGTTCTTAAGTTTCTTTTCTCCAGATTTTGCCATATTCTTGGAAGAGTTTAAAAAAAAACATAATAATGAGTTGGACAAAGTCAAACTGTTTGAAGATTGTTGTATAGCGTGCTGGTTTGACTTGTGATTCAAGAAAAGTAAACTAATAGGAAACTTCATGTGATCAGGAATCACTGATAGTGACCTATTGAAAAAAATAAGCCTGTTTTCTTGACCATTCTTCTAGCTCTAGGCTGGTTTTATTTGATGATCTAAGACCTTCTACTATCTCATCTTCTAAATCTTTTCTTCCTTCCTTCTCAATGGCCAATTCAGTCTTGTTCCTTCCCCTTTTCTTCCTTCTTCCTTTTGTTGTTGATTCACTTTACTTCAACATCACCAGTTTTCAACCAAATGATCCTTCAGAAAACATAGCTTACCACGGAGATGCAGCACCAGATGGAGATGGAACAGTGAACTTCAACAGCGATACACGTACCTCTCAAGTTGGTTGGATTACATATTCCAAAGAGGTGCCTATATGGAGTCGTAGAACTGGTAACGCGTCAGATTTCAACACTAGCTTCTCCTTCAAAATCGATACTCGCAACCTTTCAACAGATAGTCATGGGATATGTTTCTTTCTTGCTCCTATGGGAGCTCAACTCCCTGCATACACTGTTGGTGGTTTCTTAGGTCTCTTTGGTAATAATGATTACAGATCTTCTTTTGACCTCGTTCATATCGAGTTTGACACGTATAGCAACCCAGGTTGGGATCCTAGGGACGTTGGATCTCATGTTGGGATCAATAACAACTCTCTTGTATCTTCTAACTACACTTCTTGGAACGCAAGTTTGCATAGTCAAGACATTGGTCATGCACACGTCACTTATGATTCTGTTAACAAGAACTTGAGTGTGACTTGGGGTTATGAGCTAACAGCCTCTGATGATGAGAGTTCAAGCCTTTCTTACATCATTGACCTAGCTAAGGTTCTACCATCAGAAGTAATGTTTGGGTTTATAGCCGCTGCTGGAGCCAACACAGGTGAACATAGACTCTTATCTTGGGAGCTAAGTTCAAGTCTGGACCCCGAGAAAGCCGACAACAAGACGGGACTTATAATTGGCATTGCGGTTACTGGAGTTGTTCTCGTGACCTTTCTGGTCATTACAACCGTTGTGGTTTGGTCGAGGAAGCAAAGGAAGAGGAACACAAGAGAGATAACAACCATGGTATCATCATCAATAGACGAAGACCTAGAAAAGGAAGCAGGACCAAGAAAGTTTTCTTTCAAGGATCTTGTGTCAGCAACAGACGGATTCTCACACCAAAGGAAGCTCGGTGAAGGAGGCTTTGGAGCGGTGTATAGTGGGAACTTGAAAGAAATCAACATGATGGTTGCGGTGAAAAAGCTATCTTGCGGCTCAAGGCAAGGAAAGAAAGAGTTCTTAAACGAAGTTAGAGTCATCAGCAAGTTAAGACATCGAAATCTAGTGCAGCTCGTAGGTTGGTGTAATGAGGAAAGCGAGTTCTTGCTTATATATGAGTTAATGCCAAACGGTGGCTTGAATTCTCACCTCTTTGGTAAAAGGGAAGAGATACTGTCTTGGGACACAAGGTACAAGATAGCTCTAGGTCTAGCCTCTGCAATACTTTATCTCCATGAAGAATGGGATCAATGCGTACTACACAGAGACATCAAGGCAAGTAATATAATGCTTGACGGTGACTTCAACGTCAAGTTAGGTGACTTCGGGCTGGCGAGGGTTATGAGTCATAAGCTTGATTCACATAAAACAGGATTAGCTGGAACTTTTGGATACATGGCACCAGAGTATGTGATGACAGGCTGTGCAAGTAAAGAATCTGATATGTATAGCTTTGGGATAGTGTTACTAGAGATTGTCACGGGGAGAAAATCGTTGGAGAGAAGTAAAGAAGATGAAGAAGAAGAAGGAAACAGTGATGATGATGATGAGAAGAGTCTTGTGGAGAAAGTGTGGGAGCTCTATGGGAGGCGAGAAGAGCTGTTGAGTTCAGGTGTAGATGAGAGACTAGGTGATGATTTTAACATCGAAGAAGCTGAGTGTCTTTTGGTTTTGGGGTTATGGTGTGGTCATCCTGATAAAAGTTCGAGACCATCGATAAAACAGGCGATACAAGTCATGAAGTTGGAGTCACCATTGCCTGCTAATCTTCCGTTGAAGAGGCCTGTTGCTACGTATTACAACTCGACTTCTTCTTCTTCTCCTCTCTCGGCTAACTCAAGTAGAGCTTCGATAACGTTCTCGAGTAAGGAGGTTGGTCGTTAGCTTAAGCTTTGAGATTAATTTTAAGTTCTTGTACTTACTATCTTTATGATCTCTGTTTTGTTATTATAGATAATTAATTGTTTATGCTCTTCGAAGTGTGTCTATTCTTTGTGGGATTTTCTTTAATCCCTGGATTTTTTTCTTATTGTTTTTCTTTATATGTGTAGTTATGAAACAACTCTTGTGTAAACGTATCCGTTTTGGAGACGAGAATGTGGAAAAAATAAAGTTCTCATGATAGAAAGCTTTTTGTGCAAATTGCATGTTCCTTTGTCTTCTCTCTGTCGCTTTTCTCTTCTTATGGTCATGTTCACATGTGACATTTTCTGTAGTTTTTTTTCAGTTTTAACGAAAAGTTGTAGAAAAGGATGTAAATGTGTTTTCGTGATAAAATTTGACGACTAAGGTTTTATAAAACGTCCGTAGCATTGGAACTTGACCAAAAAAAGTATTGGTCAACCTTATGATAGGTGGAATTAGGTGTGAGCGTTCGGGTATCCCTTCGAATTCGGATCAGGTGATTCGGGTTTTCGGATGGAGAGGTGCAGAACCAGTTCGGGTTATTTTATCTTTCGGATCAGGTTTGGTTTTTAAGGTTCGGGTTCGGGTTATTTCGGATATAACCGAAATATCCGAACTGTTAACAAATAATTAAAAAAAAATTATTTATTTTTGATTTGATCTTTTGAGACCATAAACAACACTGTTAAAGTTAAGAGATTGAACAACTTAATATAAGATTATGATATTTTTGATTTGTTATTACTTTGATGAACATGAACCTGTATTAGTTTTCTTTGTGTAATTTCTATTTGTATTATCTATTCTTAAATCAAAATAAAAAAAAGAAATCAAAATCAAAAAGAAATAAAACCCTCGTGTACAGAAAGATGAATGGAAATAGAAGATGCAGGTTTAAAGTTAGCTATATTCGGGTACTTCGGGTAATTGGTTCGGGTATCGGATATAACCGATCGGATTCGGGTGTCTGAACTCACTAAATCCTAAATCCGTTCGGGTTTTTTATAATTCGGTTCCGGTTCGGGTTCGGGTTTTTTCGGGTAGGTTTGGGTTCAGGTTCGGGTTTTGGATAATGCGCCCACGCCTAGGTGGAATGTTGATTAATATGGTCCGAATAGCCACCAGAAGGTCCACAAAGTAGTCTCTTTCGATAGTCATAGACTTGTTGTATAGCCGAGTGAACAAAAAAAAAAGACTCGTATAGCCATCATAGGCTTTAGGCTATTCTCAGAACAAAGCCCAAAAAATACTAATGGGCCTCCCCGAACCAGCTTTGCTCTTTCTTTTCAGTTCTCGGTGGCTTCACATGTTTCAATTCTTCCTTTCTTTTGTCTTATTTCAAGATCCATCGTAGATAATTATGATCTCATTTTTTCTTTAGATAATTATGATCTCGGATAGAGCTCATATACATAAATGTAGAGCAGTTAATGTAAAGTCGGTCAAATTACGGCTGGAATAAATGGGAGCAGAGCGGGTAAATCAGGTGGTATAGTATATAGTTGATGGTTCTACAACGTTTGATAACGATATTACAGTTGACCAATCTCTTTAATCGAACTGAGTCTTTTTACCTCAAGTCATTTTTGTGTCATGTCTCTTTCTTTCTTGCATTAAATATATTATTTAGAAGCTCCGTATTAAATTTTATACGCCTGTTGCAAAGTATAAAAAAAATCAAAATTTAGTTTACTTTGGAGAGAATCTAAATTTGCTATAAAGTGGTGAGGTTATAACGTCTAATTATATAGTTTTCTATTTGAAAAATACTACTTAGTTTTGTTTCCTCGTTGATTAATATCAGCAGTAAATTTGCATGATGTTGTGAAAAGGGCTATTAATGGTTATGCTTATGAAGAATAGTTTTAAAATTAAACCGCGTGTAGGATTAATCATTATTTACAGTTGAGGTAGATGGTTCTGGAAGGTAGATGGTTTTGGAGAGAGAGAGAGAGAGAGAGAGAGAAAGAGAGAGGTGGCAGAAAAGACAGAAAAACATATGTAATGTAACTGTGCAATTAAACGGAACAAATCGGATAGAATTTGTTATGTGTTTTGTTTCTATTGTTGAGGTAACGTTTTTTCTAGGTGTAAAGTATGCACTGCACCAATCTTAATACGTAAACTGTTATATTATATTCTTTTTGTCTCATTTTAAGTGGTTTTTGAAAAAAAATTGTTTCAAAATAATTTGATGTTTTCATTAATGTAGATAAAATTTAATATCATTTGAATTATGTGACAAATTATAAAATATTATATTTTTTTATTGGTTAAACTAATTTTATCTAATGTATGTACTTTCTTAATTCATGTGCAAAAATTTTTAAAATTCACATATTAGAATAGAAGGAGTATACTTTTGTATACATGCAGCTATACTTATGGCTTTCAGCCATATAATATTAGTATTTAACTTCCTGACATCTCTGTGAAGTTATTTCCTTAATATAAACTTGACCATTAATTCCCAAAAGAATTCTCTGACATCTTTTATAACGCCTTTTCTTCTTCTCTTTCTTTTCTTATCGCTAATACATATGATTAAATACTCACACACTGTTTGACATTTGCTGAGTTATCGAAGTGAACGGCCATCAGCATCGGATTCAACTGTTTTCTTTCTGTGTACGTATTAAATTCCAATTACAAAATTGTTGAGGCAACGCAGTGTTCTCAATATAGACATACAATATCTACAAACACACACACACACACACACATATATATATATATATATATTCTCTGATAAATAATACGTCCAAAATTATAAAGAGAAGATTGTGTTTCGATGATTGAGTAAACGTCTCCATCTGTGAAGAAACACGAGAGAACGGAGAAGATAAAATGGGAAACATGTGAGAACTTCAAGAATGGATCTCTCGTGAGACTTAACCGATCATCCTCTGCTACATTTTTGTTTTGTTTTTAATTATGATAAATCCAAAGACTAACTACAAAGAAAACTTATGATGAACTAATCAAATGTAACAAAAGAACACCTAAGAGATGTATAACAAAGTTAAAAAAATGTTATATCTCAAAGAGTTGCTAAAATATGCAAATACATACATATTTACTTTGTTGGCAAAAAAAAAAACCAAAATAACACTCTTGTATAAACGTTACCAACAAAATTTACATCGAACACATCTATCGCAGTTTAATTTGTTATAACATTTTTTAAACACTAATTTGTTATAATATAAATATTTGATTTTAGCAGAAAAACATTAATATTTGTATCCTCAAATTTATATAGATCATGTTTATATTTTTTGTATTACCATAATTTTTTGCGCAAACTGTACAGTACATATATAACTAATACGTTTAATAAAAACAAGTTACTGTATTTAATGTCTTAGAAATGAATAACAGAACTCTAGTTATCAAAGTTTCATTATAATATAATCACACTATATTTATTGGAGAGAAGATCCCATATCGGAAAGATGTAAGGGACATGAATAATATATAAGGGACTTGGGGGACTCCACTAATTGCCAATTGGTTTTAAGTGGAAGCCCTAGAAACTTATCATGGTATCAGAGCTGGCCCAATACCCTGACCTATTAATTAATCCGGCCCGGACAGTGGTCCGATCATCCCATTAGCTGATGGCACATAGAAGGCTCAGTTCTCCGAAATTGCTATAAGATAAAGCATGATCTCGGAGGGGTATAATGGATTCTGCGAGATTAATGGTTAGACTCACCATTATCTCGAGGGAGGGTATTGGAGAGAAGATCCCATATCGAAAAGATGTAAGGGACATGAATAATATATAAGGGACTTGGGGGACTCCACTAATTGCCAATTGGTTTTAAGTGGAAGCCCTAGAAACTTATCAATATTAGTGCAGTATAAATACAGATAGAGTTCTTTTAACAAATAGAGTTACAAATGCCAAAAGCTCAAATAATTAAGTACTTCCGATTCTTTACGAGAAACCCACTTTTACCATATTGCAAGTCATTAACAAACGAAAAGTAGTTAAGTCTTTCTCTCCAACTTTTTGAAGACAAAAACACTTTGTGTTTTCTACAAATAAATCAATATCTATAATTAGTTATGTGTTACAAAAAAAAAAATATGCCAAAGTGACTTTGTAAAGAAACATACATACACAATCATTTGTATAAATATATAACACCACACGAAACCCTTGTACCGACTGTTCCTCAACCTCTCTTTCTCTCTATTCTCCTACTTTACTTATCTCCTTCAAACTCTTCTTCTCTCGTCCCATCATCGTCATGTCCTCCCATACCAATCTCCACTCTCCTAAACCGGATCACCGTACCACCGGGATACCCCATACCAAAAAACCACCGTCCTCCTCCACCTCTCAAGACCAACAAGCCCTAAAATGCCCTCGTTGCAACTCCTCAAACACAAAGTTCTGTTACTACAACAACTACAGCCTCTCTCAGCCTCGTCACTTCTGCAAATCTTGCCGCCGGTACTGGACACGTGGTGGTGCCTTAAGAAACGTCCCCATCGGTGGCGGTTGTCGGAAAACCAAAAAATCATTCAAAAACACAGCAACTCCTTCTTCATCATCTCAGAGGTTTTTCTCTTCAATCATGGAAGACTCCACCAAGTTCTTCCCTCCTCCTACAACAATGGATTTTCAACTCGCTGGTTTGTCTCTCAACAAAATAAACGATCTTCAACTTATGAATAATCAAGAAGTTCTCGGCCTTAGGCCCATGGACCAGGTCGAAACAACAACACCCGTTGATGTCGGGTCGGGTTTATCTTTAATGGGTTTCGGAGATTACAACAACAACCATTCATCGGGGACGTTCACAAGCGCCGGAGCAACCGACGGAAACTTAGCTACTTCGATAGAAACTTTGAGTTCTTTAAACCAAGATTTGCACTGGAGACTTCAGCAACAGAGGATGGCTATGCTTTTTGGTAGCTCTAAAGAAGAGACAGTCGTTGTGGAGAGGCCACAGCCGATACTTTACAGGAATCTCGAGATCGTGAACTCATCGCAGTCGCCGACGAAGAAAGGGGATAATCAGACAGAGTGGTATTTTGGTAATAATAATAATGATAACGAAGGGGTGGCTAATAATAATAACACAGGAGGAAGTGAGCAATGGAACAATGGAGTTCAAGCTTGGACTGATCTTAACCATTATAATGCTTTGCCATGATTCTTTGTAAGTTAAAGAAACTATATTATATGATCAGATATTTAAAACTATGTGTGTTTGTTATGTAATGCCAAAAGAAGTATTTATGTTTGTAGTATTTGTTATGTTTGGGTGCTCTTTGTAGTCAGCTTTTGTTGCTGTTGTTGTCTACTGTTTTAGTATTATAAGTTTCAATTTGTAAACGAAGAATTTAAGAATTGAGAGGACTATAACAGATTCTCCAAACTTGCGACTTTTCTGTACATATAATTATTTCAATGTTGGAAAAATTCGAAACAAGATTTACAGTGTTTAAAGCTTAATTATTGAAAGCTCTTGGCTTGGTAGTGAAATAGTTGGTTTTTATCCCAAGGTTAATTATAATCAGAAAATTCTTGAAACGTCAATTTCAGTAAACAGACAATGTTTCCTTGGGATTAGTTATAGACTAACTATTACCTTTAAATAATTTTACTAGATTTTGTCAAGTTTAACAGAGCCTAATTATACACACGTCTCGAGCCAAGCAAAATAATTGCCCATCCACATCAACTGTAACAATACTCTGGTAAAATTAGAATCTCAATAAATGGTGTGTAATATTCGCTACAACATCGACAGTTGTGGTGTGAAACCGAAAACATAAATTGTATGTTACATTAAAAAACTGTCAGTGAAGTGTGGTCTAATTCATGTACATTCAAGCATATGGCATCTTATAAGTCACTGAATTATGTCGAGTCTACGTGAAACATAGAGACCAGGCATTAGCCTTTTTTGCAGTCTCTCTTTAGCCCCATCCTTAGATTCTCGTTACATATACATGAACATACAATACACACACACATATATTTATATATATATATATATATATATATATATATATATATATATATATATTAATGTGTATGTACAACTTATTACTCATCTAGGGAAGGTCTGCGACTGCAAGTACGAACGTCTTATGCAGAAGTAGGCATGTGCAAACGGACTAGTTCGACTAAATCCAAACATTGTTTATTTCAAAAATTGCATAATAGTATTTGAATTATATCAAAAGCATACACAAGATACAAGTTGTATTATATAGGGTTTAGATGCATATGTAGATGATAATAAAGAGAAAAGTCTGCCTTTTGATCCACTTTAATTTCTGGCTTATAGAAGAACACTAACTTGTAAATCATAATCTACTTTAAATTGTTTTTGTTAAGCTATTTGTTTAGCCATGCATGCGACTGTTACGTTCTTTACTCAATTGCATTTGACTACGAATGAACCTGTGGCCCCTGCATGTGATCACTAATACTAATACTATATGTCAATAACATTTCATCATTATTAAATTAGTTAACTCAATTTGTGTTTCTTTGCAAAATCAATTAACGATCGACTCCCATGATCCCATCGTGCGCATCGTAATCAATGGTCATTATTTAAGTCATATCATAGTACGTGGTAACTCATTTTCCCTCGCTTTTACTCCAAATATCGTTTAGACTTGTCAATGTGACTTTTGATCACATTTACTTCGATTGGTTCTACAACATAAAAAGTCACCTATTTTCACAAGCGTGTTTTTTTAACTAATCCGCAGGAAAAATGTCAAAAGAGACACATATATATATAATTTTAAATGAACAAACTATATATTTATAGAATTTTCTATATCATTCATAACAAATAATTGAATTTTTACATGGTAAAATAATATGTATATATATATTAGCATTCAGTAAAGACGATAGCTCACTAGTTTTCGAATTTTAGTTTTTTTTTTCAACTTATAGACAAAGCTAGGTAAATCAGAAACCAAAAAAGTTTTTAAATATATAAAAAGTCGCAAGAGTAATCCACTTCTATTCCAGTTATTTTTATTTTGTGTAAAGATCAATATATTATTGACATGCTACTATAGATGAATTACTTTTTCTTGAGGTTCCAATCACTTTTACAAAGAAGGTGACGTTGGCACTTTTGCATATATACTACAATCTGCCTTTAAGCTTTTTATGCTTGATCATTAGCATGTTTGCGTTTTAAGACTTTTCATCCTAAGAACATTGCCTTTCCGATATCCGAACTTTTTGTTTTCTCCTCTTTTTAATTATCCTGGAAAGCTAACAAAGAATTAACCTTTACCTTTGCTTTTGGTCGAGATCATCTCATTTATAACAAATAAATATTAAATATCTCAAGATTGCAAATAAAAAGAAATATTTTTGATGATTTTTCCTTTTGAAACTATTTTTGATGATTTAATGAAACGGATAGACAGGGAGGGAGCATGATGAATGTGAATACAAGTGATGCAACAGCTTTTATAGATCGTACACAATATGAATAAATTTAATATGTCGCTGTTTCACGGCTTTACAACAAGAACCTAAACCAATTGCACTTATAACATTTTTACCCAAAAAAAAACCTAAACCAGTTGCGAGAAAGCTCACGTTTTTCGAGTCGTGAGAGAGGAGTTATATGATGTATTCTAAAATATCGATTAACTTATGTAAACTCATCTCTTTTCTTGGTGCAATATAATTCTCCATTTACCTTGAGTCCTAAATTCATGCACGCAACAACGTACGTGGATTTTCGAGCATACTGATACGAAAAACGAGTCACGTCGTCTGGAATATTTGATGCATATACATGCTTGTACGTACGTGACCTAAAATGGGTGAAGGTCGTATATCCTACTTGGCAAGATAGGAAACAAACGAGTAAACGAAAGAGAAAGATTAGTTAAAATGATATAACTTCTACTTTACTTTCGAAACAAGTTTTGTACATATGGCCGTCGAACCTAGCACAACATACGAAATTTGCCATAAAACTCATCACAAAGTAACGTCTTTTGATAATGACGAGAAAAAAATAAAGAAAGAAGAGAAAACTTCCAACACAAAACATGTTACATGTTTTTAATTTGTCAACCTTTTATTCACGGTAACCGAAATTTTATTGTTTTTAACACAAAAGTTACAAAATATTAGATGAAAGGTATATATAAATATTACAAAATATAGTGACAGTTTTGGCTGTAAATGTTTAAAAAGTTTGGGAACGTTTTGCCAACTGAGCAATTAACCGTTGACTATAGCTTGATTTTTGTTTCAAATGCTTTGAACAAATAAATAATGAATCATTTATCACTTAACTTGATTTTGCTGAAAAAGCAGGAATCCCCAAAATCTGCCAGTGTTGTTGTACTAGATAATTTAGCCACGAATTGCAAAATGAAAACATTTGACCTATTGTACTTTTGTTAAAAATATAACATTGTCACTTCAAGACAAAAATGTTGAGCTCATTTCCACAGCTCATATGAAATGGCCTTGGGCCTAATTCAAATACAGTCTCATTTATTTACCAATAATCTCTACAAGAACAAGACCCATCTCTAAAATGATGAAACCTCTTTGAATCTCGACAGATAATCTCTCTCTTTATAACTCTTGACACGATCTTGATCCAACTGTGACAATCGACACAAACTCTAAGGTTCTTTAGAATCCTTATACTTCCACCAACGTTTCTCCAAACTGCAAAAGCTATGGCCAGTTTCTCGCTATGTTGATGCAAAGATCTCTCTTTTGCACTCTCCTCCATGTCTTGAAACACACAGCTTTTGTCTTCAACATACCCAAGATCTTTAGCTTTCTTAATCAGCTCTTCAAGAGTTTCAAGAATCTGCTCCGAGTTTGCATGTGAAGACAAATCTCCAGCCATGAATGTATGCGTTTCTCTATCCACTTCAACCCAACTCATCGCTGGACTCTTCTTCAGCTTCACCCCCCTCATATCACTCTTAATCTCAATCACTCTGTTCCATTTCCCAGTAGATGCGTAGAGATTTGACATAAGAATGAGAGTTCCTTCATCTCCAGGTGCTATCTCAAGGATCTTTCTCTTTAACCGCTCTGCCATCTCAACATTTCTATGGATCTTACAGGCGCTGAGCAGTGTCCTCCACAGAACCAAATCAGGGTTTACCACCTCGTTTATAAGCACCTCCGCCTCGTCCAATCTCCCTGCTCGCCCAAGCATGTCTACCATACAAGCGTAATGATCATTCGTTAACACGACCTTGCCCTTTCTAAAGGACTCGAAGAACCCACAGCCTTCATCAACTAATCCAGAGTTGTTACAAGCCAAGAGTACACTCAAAACCGTTACATCATTGGCTGGCAATCCAAGATTCATCATCCTCTCAAACAACTCGAGTGCTTCGCGTCCGAAACCATTCTGTGCATAACTATAGATCATTGTGTTCAAAGATATAACATCAACTTCACTCAAAGTATCAAAAACCGACCTTGCCATTTCCGAGCATCCACATTTCCCATACAGATCAATAAGCCCTGACCCGGAATACTTATCTCTATCTAAACCATATTTCAATACTATCCCATGAATCTGTCTGCCTTCTTCAAACATTGCGAGATTCGAACACCCCCTGAGAGCACTAGACAACGTAAAAGAGTTTGGCTTGACTGAATCCCGCATCATCTTCCTAAACTCTGTTAGTGCCATTTCTTCTCTACTGTTTAGGACAAGCCCCGATATAAGAGACGTCCAAGTCACCTCATTTGGACACTCAACACACTTGAAAATCCACAAGGAATCATCAACCAAACTGCACCTTAGATACATTGTAAGAAGAGAAGTCTGTGAGCCAAGAGCAGAATCAAACCCAGACTTGATCATAAGTCCATGAATCAACTTCCCACAACTTTCATCCTTCAAGTTTCCACAAGATATCAACACACTAGCGTAAGTATACTCGTTAGGCTGGACTCCCTCCACCAACATACTCCGAAACGCCTTCACAGCCTCTGCATCCTCACCCTTCTGAGAGTAACCAACGATCAAAGCAGTGATCAAAACCACATCTTTCTCCTCCACACGGTCTAACACCAACTTCGCCTCCCTCGTTTTACCAAACTTCACATACATATCAACCAGAGCGCTACCGACGAACACATTAGACACCTCCAAACCCAGAACCACGGCAACTCCGTGGCTTCTCCGAGCTTCCTTTTCAAGACCCAAATCTAAAAACGCCTTGAAAACACTAGACAATGTGTACTCATCCGGCGAAACATTGCTCATGATCATCAATCTATACAACTCAACAGCTTCCTTGCTTCTTCTGTGCTTGATTAAATACGCAATCAGAGAGTTCCACGTCACGATATGCCTCTCACGCATTTCATCGAACACCTTGCGTGCGTAACCTACCTCGCCGCACTTCAAACCCGCGTCGACGAGCTTGCTGCCGGAAAGTCGAATCGGAAAGCCAGATTTTAGCATCTGGGCTTGGATGGTCTTGATTCCTGGTAACCATCTCTCGTCTATGCACTGTTTGAGAAGCGGAGAGAAAGTGTTCGTCGTTGTTAAAGAGGAGTTGCTTGCAACAATGCAGAGAAGCCTAAATTGACTACGAAAGTTTCCTCCTTTAGAGCCAAAGAATCTCGAAATTCCAGAGACGACGACGATCAATCCGCCGTAATGATCTCTTCTCATCGCCGTCGCATTGTTCCTCCGACACCATCACCGGAGTAATAGAACTTGAGCCTTCTTTAAAAAGGCCCATTAACTATTAAAGCATTTATAAGCCCATTAAGCTATTGAAGTGGAGCATTGAATAGCCCATGAAGGCCCATTAAGAAGCAAATGAGCTCTGCTTCTGAAGAGGAGGATGCAGACGCCGTTCTGCAAAAGTCTCTCCCTTTCTCCATCACCGGAACCGATCCAAAACGGGATCGATGATCCGTCGAATACAACCACACCGCGACGCAACCTTCCCCGCTTCAATACCCTCCGTAGCCATGAGAGTCTCCAAAGACGTTCGCCGGACGTTCTGCTCCGTCTCCCCACTCACACGCACACTCCCCTCGGAAGAATCCTCACCGAACAGCATCCCTCACCGTCTCCTCTCGATCCTCACCAAACCCAATTGGCACAAGTCTCCGTCTTTAAAACAAATCCTCCCATCAATACGCCCTTCCCACGTCTCCTCCCTCTTCTCCCTCGATCTACACCCCAAAACGGCTCTCAACTTCTCCCACTGGATCTCTCAGAGCCCCAGGTTCAAGCATAGCGTCTACTCCTACGCGTCTCTCCTCTCCCTCCTCGCGAGCAACGGGTACGCGGAGGTCGCGGTTAAGATCAGGTCCCTGATGATTAAAAGATGCGAATCTGTAGGAGATGCTCTGTTCGTTTTAGATACTTGTAAGAAAATGAGTAAAGATAACAACTTTATTAAGCTTAGGGTTGAGTGTTACAACACGTTGTTGAATTCGTTAGCTAGATTCGGAATGGTTGATGAAATGGAGAAGCTTTATATCGAAATGTTGGAAGAGGAGGAGGTTTCTCCGAATGTTTACACTTATAACAAGATGGTGTTTGGGTACTGCAAGGTTGGGAATGTTGTTAAGGCGAAGGAGTATGTTAGCAAGATCGTTGAAGCTGGTTTGGAGCCTGATTTTTTCACTGACACGTCAATGATAATGGGGTATTGTCGGAGTAAGGATTTGGACTCTGCTTTTAAGGTATTCGAGGGGATGGCTTCGAAAGGTTTTAGAAAGAACGAGGTTGCGTACACTCACCTCATACACGGTCTTTGTGTAGCGAGGAGGGTCGACGAAGCGATGGAGCTGTTTGCGAAGATGAAGGAGGATGATGGTGATAATAACTGTCATCCGACGGTTCGGACTTACACTGTGCTTATAAACGCCTTGTGTGGGTTAAAACGGAAGTCTGAAGCTCTTGAACTGCGTAAGGAGATGTCGGAGAGAGGCATCACGCCGAATATTCACACTTATACTGTGCTTATTAGTAGTTCTTGTAGCGAGTGTAACTTCGAGGAAGCGAGGGAGTTGCTTTGTGATATGGTGGAGAGAGGGTTGATACCGAACGTGGTCACTTATAATGCGCTGATCAATGGGTACTGCGAGCAGGGGATGATGGAAGAGGCGTTAGATGTTGTGGAGTTGATGGAGTCGCGTAACGTCAGTCCGAATACAAGGACTTACAATGAGTTGATACATGGGTTTTGTAAGAAGAATGTGCACAAAGCGATGGGAGTGTTTCATAAGATGCTTGAGCGGAGAGTGGCTCCTAGTGTCGTCACTTACAACTCGTTGATCGATGGACAGTGTAGATCCGGTAATTTCGATAGTGCGTATAGGTTGCTTAGTATGATGAAGGATAGAGGATTGGTTCCAGATCAGTGGACGTATAATAGTTTTATAGATAATTTGTGTAAGAAAAAAAGAGTAGAAGAAGCTCGGGAACTGTTTGATTCTCTCGAGGGAGAAGGTGTAGTAGATGCAAACGTGGTGATGTACACCGCGTTGATTGATGGATACTGCAAGTCTGATCAACTAGAGGAAGCTAAAGTGATCCTGGAGAAAATGCTGAGCAAGAGTTGCTTGCCGAACACGTCTACTTTCAACGCTCTGATTCATGGCTTGTGCACCGATGGAAATTTGAGTGAAGCGATGTTGTTAGAGAAGAAGATGGTGGAGAAGGGTCTGCAGACTACAGTGATTACAGAGACGATCTTGATTCATAGAATGCTGAAGGAAGGGGATTTTGATCAAGCTGAGAGACGTTTTGAGGAAATGCTGGTGTCTGGGACAAAGCCTGATGCGCATACTTACACAACGTTCATTCAAAGCTATTGCAGCGTAGGGAAACTGAAAGAAGCTGAGGTTATGATTGAGAAGATGAAGGTAGATGGTGTTTTCCCTGATTCCATCACGTATTCCTCTCTGATCAGAGGCTATGGCGATCAAGGGCTGACGGATTCCGCGTTTGATGTCCTCAAGCGTATGCTTGATGATGGCTGTGAGCCTTCTCATCATACGTTTTTGTCTCTGCTCAAACATCTTGTAGAGATGAAACATGGGAAAGAGAACGATCTCTGTCTGACGTCTAATATGATTAAGTTTGACATTGTTACTGAGCTTCTTGACAGAATGGTAGAACACGGTGTTACTCCCAATGCCAGATCCTACGAGATGCTGATCAAAGGGATCTGCGAGAATGGGAACCTCAGAGTTGCGGAAAAGGTGCTTGAGCGGATGCAACAGGAGGAAGGAATATCATCACCGAGTGAGTCGATATTCAACGCTATTCTTAGCTGTTGCTGCAAGCTGGAGATGTACAAGGAAGCAGCGAAGGTGGTAGACGAAATGATTTGTGTTGGTCAGTTACCGCAACTAGAGTCTTGCAAAATCTTGATATGTGGGTTGTATAAAAAGGAAGAGAACGAGAGAGGGGTTTGGGTTTTCAAGAATTTGCTTCGGTGTGGTTATTATCATGATGAAATAGCTTGGAAGATCGTTGTTGATGGTGTTGGGAAGCAGGGACTGGTGGAGGCGTTTAATGAACTGTTCACCGTTATGAAGGAAAGTGGCTGCAAGTTTAGCTCTCATACATATGCACTTCTAACTGAAGGACCTCCTGATACCAGCACGTAAGGGGTTATTGCAAGAGGCTAGTGCAACTCTTTTGGGATGTTAAACTCCACCTGAACTTGTGAAACCAGATCGCCTCGCTTTGCTGTCATAGTGCTACAGATTATACAATAAGGTACCGCATTATTACTAATATTTTGGGTTTAGTTGTGTGACAAATCTTGCATATGAGAGTATCTCTCACGGCTGACTTTGTTTTGGGGTCACAGGGCGTTCTTCTCGAAAATTCTGAATCTTTGAGACACAACTCGGGAGTTCATGTACAGTGGCTCACTAGCTCGCAGCAAGTGAAAGTTGTTTTTTCATAAATTATTGCCTTGTTTCATGAAGAAAAAGGCATAAACACAGGACAAACCCTTGAAGCGACCGCCTTTGTGCTTTGGCATTTACGATTCTTGGCAAAATCCGACATTATTTGCTTATGTTGCACAGTTGACTTGAACCATCGAGTCTGAAAAGACCAATGTGAGCTTTGTTGTTTGAAGACGTCCAAGAAAGTCGTCACTGATGTCCAGTTTTATTTTTTCAGCTCATTGGATACATGTACTTTTTTTTTGGTTTTCTTTGGATGTAAGCTTACTGGAGTCGCAAAGTTGATCAAACAGTAATAAAAAGTTAACTGTTCACTCATGTGTAACCGGAGTTAAAGGGGTAAGCCATAATCAGTTTAAACCACTTTCCACATGTCTTTATAACAAAAGTTAACGTTCTGCAGACATTATCAGATAAATACATCAACACAAAATGCTAAAGTCTAGGAGGGATTTGTGTACACGTACAACACAGACAAGCGTAGTTTGTTTCTGTACCAAATGCTACTTGGTAGGTGGAGACCTCAGCTTATCCTCCGTCTCATGTTTAAGAGAAGAGTCCCCTCCCATTAGTTGTTCGAATCCTTCAACCTTAACGGGTTGAGCTCTGACCGTTCCTGTTGTACTGCAAAATAGAAATGAGGACAAAACTCTCAAAACCTGTCGAACAAATATAGGAACCATGTGACTTTTTGAGTTTTTACAGCGCTGCTTACGGTGTTTGCATTTGTGGAATTTGCATTGAAGCCAATTGCCTGAATTGGTTATAGCCCGGTTGTTGCTGCTGCTGTTGTTGCATATTCGACAGCGCAGCGATCTGTTGCTGCTGCCTGAACTGCTGATGTATCTGTTGCTGGTGTCTTGGGTTCATAGGGTTGAAGGCATTTCCATCTACTGCCATTTCAGAAGGATTCTCTAGCTTTACCTGAACCAGCGGCCGATCTTTTTCCATATCCATATTAGGTCGCGGTGATGTAACTTGACGTTTACGCATTCTCTCTAGAAGTTGCTGCTGCTGTAAAGATTGGGGATTAACCATTTGCTGCATCTGTGGGTGCATTTGCCGCTGGATCTGCAACTATCAAAGGACTCATATAAGTCAACCAAAAGACAACTATAAATTTATGTGTACGTACTTGCTGCGGTAACCGCGAATGAGCTTGTTGCTGCATATGTAACTGTTGCTGAAGCACTTGTGGTTGTTTCTGATTTTGGGGATGATGAATCATCCTAGTACCATCCTTAACAAGCTCTGCTAAACCCCCAAGATTACTGAAAAAGAGGTCACATATGATCAATCACATGAATAAAACTAAAACTGGACCTTTATCACTAACAAATGTATATGAGGACAAAGCTATGAAATGGAAAACATATATGAAAGGAAATATCTAAAGATTTCAAACATAATTAAGAAAAGGATAGATCTTCATAAAGTACTTGAATGAAAGCAAAACCACTTAATAGAAACTCACTTGTATCCCGTAGTATTAAGGAACATCTTAATCAGCTGCACCGCTGAACACTCCTTTTTGTAACTGTCAGTTAGAACCTTCAAAATACGGCCTAATTTAGAGATATGTCGGCTGACCAACTGAGAGAAGACATCAACGGGAACCTCCGTCGCACCTTCAAATCCCATCGTCAAAAGCATGCGTGCAACAACTTTCCGTGACACCTGAGTAGCTTGTTCGTCACTAAAACCCATCTTTTCAGCCTTCTTACGGCGCAAAACGCCTCTGTCTTCCATTCTAAGGTACTCAGGCATCATCCCAAGCCTCTCGATCATAACATGACTCCTGTTAACTTGAGGTAGCGTATCAAGCACCCCGTAGAACTCTGTTCTAACATCATCGTCTTGCGTTCTCACGATCGGCGAAAGAGCAGTCTCGGGTACACAGTTCATTCTAAATATCGTCTCCGGAAAAAGTATATCATCATCCGAACTACTTCCGTCGAATCCGGAGCTTGGATGCATATTAGACCTACCCATATGACCTGAGCTTCCGGTACTTCGATCTTCTATAAAAGGAGCACGCTTTCTCTTATGAGTGTCCACGGCTCTCAGGTAAGTAGACATCCCTTCAGGCGTGCGTTTGTCAGATTCTTGTCCTCCAACAGACATCCCGTATTTAAAACCACACCTTGAGATAAACTGAGTGTACCAAGTGTCCGGCAACTCCTCAAACCTGGACCTTTGAGAGGCAAGATTACTGAAATCAGACTCACTCCCTCTCCTCCCAGAGTTAAAACTTGGCTTGGACAAGCTCTGAAAAATATGGAAAAAAAACAGTAAATAACAGATGCAATGAAATATAAACACACAGAACAAATCTGTAAGGATTTAACCTCAACTATGTGCTTTGAACTTTAGAATGAGAACGTAACCAAAACGTATTCTGTTTATTAGAATATGAAACCAATCTTGTCTCTTACAATAGAAAGCTTAGATCTTAATACAAAAGACTTGAACTCTTGAATTGTATCTCTCTTTATTGCTCTCAAAACCATAATGACTATCAATGACCTAAGTCCCTATTTATACTGCCATGATTTTCCTATCTTCAAACGTATTATGCAATGTTTCCTTTTTGCACAAGTTTCCCTTTTGCGTTACACTTTGTTTGACCGTCTTTCTTTATGTCGGCAGGTTTCAAGATGTGGGCCAAAGAGCAAAGGAGAATTGAGGCCCATATGTTCACAAACTCCACCTTGGGCTTCAATTTCCTTAGCCCATCTCATCTTCTTCTCTTCCTCGTTTCCACCGTAGACGTTTCATCGAGCTCTCTCTTCCATGGATGGCGTCTCTTACAGTGACTCCTGGCGGTGATTCCTAACAGTGATGTCCCTAATCGAAAGATCCTTCGTCAAGGGTCTTTGATCCAGCACTGCATCTCCCCTTCAAAGAAATATGATTGAGCTCCTCCGTAAATCTAAATTTTGTGAACTTACCATCGATGTTTCCTCTGCGACGGCGTCTCTTTTACTTCGATCCTTTGTCCACCGTGAAAGAAGATCGCGACTCCTCCTTTCTCTAGGACTGTTGGTGATAAGAGAATTTTCACCGGAAATCCGACGTCCCCAATTCCGGTAAGTGTTCATCAAAATTTTGATTCGGAGCTGCAAACCTCTTGTTTCTCCTGCCTTTAACCTGTTTAGATAGTGAAATCCCGTTGATAATTTCTCAATGTTCTGATCCTCTTTCAGCTTATCCGGCGAAACCGTGTGCGCCTCCTCCGCTGCGACAACAACTCATGTCTCCCTTCAGCTTAGTACTTAGCTGTTTAAGACATTTCCTGTGTTGTTAATATTGTCCGACGATCCATTGAGCCTCCTTGTTATCGTTTGAGGTACTCGTCTCCCTTCAGCTCCTTCTTAGCTGTTTAAGACGTTCTCTCACATGTCTTTAGTCATTTCTGGTATCTTGTTTTGGTCTTTCTCAGCTTACTCCACCTTGAGCTGAGAAACTCCTTCTCTTAGCAGTCCTCGCCTCGCATCTTTCCTAGCAGGTAACTTCCTTGTAACCATTGAGCTTCCTTGTTATCGATAAGAAGTAACTTGTTTGCTCTAACTTTATTACTTCTTGTGCGAGGTGTATCGATAACGAAGTTACCTGCCGTGCCGTTCTCTTAGGCTATCTTGAGGAGTTCACAACAGAGATCAAACTTTTGCCCTGGTAAGGCCTTAGTTAGAAAGTCTGCTGGGTTCTTGCTAGTATGAATCTTAGATAAAGTAACACTGCCATCTTCGACTACATCCCTGATGAAATGATATTTAGTGTCAACGTGCTTAGTTCGTTCGTGATGAACCTGATTCTTTGCTAGGGCTATAGCGCTTTGTGAATCACAGTTAATCTTGACACTTTCTTGATCGAATCCTAGTTCCTTGCATAATCTTCTTAGCCACAAAGCTTCTTTCGCAGCCGCGGTTAGAGCCATGTACTCGGCTTCGGTTGTTGAAAGAGCTACCACGTCCTGTAACCCCGATCTCCAGCTTACCGTATTTCCCCAAACCTGAAACACGTATCCTGTAACAGACCTTCTTCTGTCAAGATCTGTAGCATAGTCAGAGTCACAAAATCCCTCAATGCTGAACTTCGATCCTTTTGTAAACGTTAGACACCTCCCTGTAGCTCCTGTTAGGTACCTTAAAACCCACTTAGCAGCTTCCCAGTGTTCTCTTCCCGGCTCAGACATATATCTGCTTATTAATCCCACTGCAAAACCCAGGTCAGGTCGAGAACCGACCATTGCATACATAATACTCCCTACTGCACTTGAATAGGGAATTTCTTCCATGAACTTTCTTTCTTCCTCTTTCTGCTCAGGTCTGAGTCTCCTTAGCTTGAACTGAGATGAAGTTGGTGTTACCACGGCCTTTGCATCTGTCATTCCAAACGTTCCTACTACCTTTTGTAGATAACCTTCCTGTGATAATATTAGGGTTCCCTTCGCTCTATCTCTTATGATATCCATCCCTAATATTCTTGATGCCTTCCCCAAGTCTTTCATCTCGAATTCCTTGCTCAAACTCTCTTTAATGTTTCTGATCTCTTGCTTGTCTCCTGAGGCTATGAGCATGTCATCAACGTATAGTAGTAAGAATACCGCTTGTGCCGTTTTAACATTCTTCATGTAGACACACGGATCTTCTTTGCTTCTTACGAACTGTTGAGTCTTCATGAAACAATCAAATCTATGATTCCATCGCCTTGGAGATTGTTTTAACCCATATAAGGATTTTTTAAGCAAACAAACTTTGTTTTCATCTCCTTTCTTAACATATCCCTCAGGTTGCTTCATAAGAATCCTTTCCTCTAGGTCACCGTGTAAGAACGCCGTCTTCACGTCCATCTGCTCGAGTTCGTAGTCGTTATTGACCACGAAGGAGAGCATGATACGAATTGATACATGTTTCACCACCGGAGAAAACACTTCGTTGTAATCAATTCCTTCCTGCTGTGAGAAACCTTGAGCCACCAATCTCATCTTATATCTTGGCTCTTCTACTCCGGGTATTCCTGGTTTTAGTTTGCAAATCCACTTGCACCCTATAACTCTTGCATTCTCAGGTTTCTCAATCAAGATCCATGTGTGATTTCGTTGTAGAGAATCCATCTCTTCATCTGCTCCATTCTTCCATTGCTTTCGTTTCTTACTTGCCATTGCTTCCGTGAAAGTCTTAGGTTCTTCAATTTCTATCTCATCTGCGGCTGCCAGTGCATAGGCCACGAAATCTTCATCTTCAAATCTTGATGGTGGTTTTATTTGCCTTCTAACTCGGTCCCTGGCCAGCATGTAACCATCAAAACTTGTTTCTGTGTCCGAAACAGTCTCTACTTCTTCCTCGGACATGCTGTCTTCTGAGTTACCGGACGTTTCAGGTAAGATAGAAACTCCACCTGGAGCTGTTGACTCCTCTTTATCCGCCTTTGATGGAGTTGGTCCTTCTATCAAATTTTCTTTGAACGTCACTCGCTTCACAATCTTTTCCTTTGCGTTTGTCTCAACTCCTTCAACTTCGGTGCTCTTCTTTGAATCCTGTATCGTGTGTTTATAGAGTTCCTCTTCGTTAAATACCACATTCCTGCTGGTGTCACACTTACGAGTGTCTGGCATCCACACACGATACCCCTTAGTTCCGAACGGATATCCCATAAACACTCCTTTTAATGCTCTTGGACTTGTCTTTTTTTGAACCTTATGTACGAAAGCAGAACACCCGAACCTTTTAAGGTTGCTTAAGTCGCACTTAGTACCTGTCCATCTCTCTTCGGGTAGTTCAAAATCTATGGCAGAGTTAGGAGAGCGATTGATCACGTACGTGGCCGTTGAAGCAGCTTCGGCCCAGAACTCTTGTCCTAACCCTGTCTCCACGAGCATGCACCGAACCTTGTCCATAATCGTCCTGTTCATCCGTTCTGAAACTCCATTCTGTTGTGGAGTGTACGGACAAGTCTTGTGTCTCTTAATGCCTGAGTCCTTGCATAGTTTATCAAACTGCTGGTTGCAAAACTCAAGACCATTATCCGTTCGTAGACACTTTATTTTCTTCCTCGTTTGATTTTCTACAGCTTCTTTCCATTCCTTGAATTTGCTGAAGGCTTCATCTTTAGTCTTAAGAAAATAAATCCAGACTTTCCGTGAATAATCATCTATGAAGCTAATGAAGTACTTGCAGCCGGCTAGACTTTCTGGAGTTGATGGAGCTCCCCATAAATCTGAATGTATGTACTCGAGAATTTCTTTAGTGGTGTGCTTCGCAGCGGGGAAGCTTTGCTTGTGTGATTTTCCCAGGACACATGTATCACAAAACTCTAGCTTATCCACTTCTTTCTTCGGTACATATCCCTTCTCTACCAGCACGTTCAGATTCTTTAAACTCATATGACATAATCTCGAATGCCATATAGTTGTCTTGTCTATTTCTGCCCTTGATACGTTAGCTTCTCCTTTAGATACTGTCCCTTGTAAATAATAGAGACCTTCGTTGAACTTCCCTGATATGACCTCCTTCCCGTCCTTGTAGAATCTGATCATAAAGTCTTTCCCTTCATACTGGCAACCTGATCGTTCGAGCATCCCATAAGATATCAAGTTCCGGCTCATAGTCGGCATGTATCTCACATCCTTGAGAACCACCACGGTTCCGTCGGGTCTCACGATCCTGATCTTGCCAATCCCTTTTACATCACAATGGGTGTTGTTAGCCATTAGAACCCTGCCACCTTCAAATTCTTCTAGATCAAACAGTACGTCTCTGTTTGGAGTGATGTGGAAAGAACATCCCGAGTCCATTACCCATTCTCCTTTGGAATCCTTAGTACTAACTGTTAGTACTAATGGTTGTTTCGGCTCCTCCGCAACGTTGGCTGATTTATTAGACCTCCTGTCTGGACATTCCCTCTTCCAATGTCCCTCTTTGCCGCAGATGAAACAACCCTTATTGTTTTTGTCATACTTCGGTCGAGATTTAGATCTCCCGTGTCGGCTATGAGATCTTCCTTTCCCATACTTGCTGCCTCCTTTGTTTGATCGGTTTGATGACCTTCCTCTATCCTCAACGTATAAGCCCTCGTCTTGAGACTTAGAGAGTTTACCACTTTCCAATAACTCTCTCTCCTTAGATCGTGCTGCCCCGGTTACTTCATTGATCTTGAGAGTGTCTCGGCCATACTTGAGGGTCTCCTTGAGTTGATCATATCGCTGAGGCATTGAGTTTAGTAGTAGTATAGCTTGAACTTCTTCATCAACCTCCACGCTCAAGTTATTTAAATCTGCTACTAGCTTTAGGAAGTCATCAACGTTTGCGTCAATAGTCTTTGAATCGTTCATCTTGAAAGTGTAAAATTTGTGTTGCAGGTAGATACGATTCGGCAAGGACGTCTCCGTGTACAGCGTATTGAGAGCAGTCCACATCGCAGCAGCTGTTTCACAGTGGCAGATCTTCCTTAAGACTTGGTTTCCCACGTTCACAACAATGAGATCTTTCGCTTTCTCTGATTTCCCGAGCTTCACGGGATCAATGGTTGGAGTAGCTTCAGCTTCTTTCTTCTCCGTCTCCTTCAAGGTATCATCTCCTTCTACCTTGTTGACTGGTGAATCCATTAGAAGCTTCTCATCTGTTAGGATATCCTTTAGCCCTAGGACACCAAAGTGAGCCATCATCCGAACCTTCCATAGCGAAAAATTTCCTGTTCCATCGAACCGATCTATGTCGATCCTCTCGATCTTTGGTTTAGTCATTCTAGGTTAAAGCACCCTTGCAATCAGAACCTGGATTGCTCTGATACCACTTGTAAGGATTTAACCTCAACTATGTGCTTTGAACTTTAGAATGAGAACGTAACCAAAACGTATTCTGTTTATTAGAATATGAAACCAATCTTGTCTCTTACAATAGAAAGCTTAGATCTTAATACAAAAGACTTGAACTCTTGAATTGTATCTCTCTCTATTGCTCTCAAAACCATAATGACTATCAATGACCTAAGTCCCTATTTATACTGCCATGATTTTCCTATCTTCAAACGTATTATGCAATGTTTCCTTTTTGCACAAGTTTCCCTTTTGCGTTACACTTTGTTTGACCGTCTTTCTTTATGTCGGCAGGTTTCAAGATGTGGGCCAAAGAGCAAAGGAGAATTGAGGCCCATATGTTCACAAAATCAGTGTTAATAGAACACTGAACAAGACAATGCTCAAAGATGTATACTGAAACAACCTAATTCACTAACCACCTACACATATAGTAATTCAGAACAAGGTGAATCCTTTCGAATCAAGAGCTACTTTGCTCTCACCTTGGGTATACTCTGGTTGTGGCGAAGCCCACCGTCTCTCTGAAATCCACTTTCGGGAGAAGCGTTCTCCAAAGTGTAGTACACGTCATCACCGTGCAGCTGTAAATCTGAAAAAGCCCAAATCAAAAATAAAATCAACACAATTCAACACCCGAATTGAGCAGTGAACTTCTATAACATACAATTATGATTGAGCTTCGAAACATCGGAGGAGGAAGCTCCTGAGATTGAGTGGGATCGGAGGAAGAGTGAGACGGTTGCCTTGTCGTAGAGAAGGGCGCGGACGCGGAGCTGGAGTTGAATCTGAGCCCTAGACTTGGATTCGTCAACGCGCATGAAAGCTTCCCAGGAAGAAGGTGAGGAGAGGCAATGGTTGAATGATAAGTAGATGGAATCGCCGAGCCATGTCCGCCAGACGCCGGAAGATTCGAGTCTCCTCGCTAGATCGAAGCCACGACCGTCGTCGCCGAGAAGTGCCATCGTCACTCTCTCTTAACTCTTGACTTTCAGATATTTTGGATTTAAGCTCTGTTTTGTTTACTTGTAAATGGGCTTAGGCTTTGGCCCATTTAGAAACAAAAGGAGATCTGTCACTTAAAATTTTGGGAATTTGTATTCCATACACACAACATATACAATATTTGCACTCCCTACACACAATTCCCCTAAATTTTCCCCCCCCCAAATCTACCATTTCCCCCCTACTCTATGGTATCTCTATAGTTTTAGGGTATTTCCCTAATTAGCTCTAAAATTTTTAAAAATTGTAACAGAAAAAGTATACGCGCCAGGAAGGGGTCGAACCTTCGGCCTTCTGCTTAGGAAACAGACGCTCTATCCACTGAGCTACAGGCGCCATTTGTTTAACTGATAAGCACAAGTTTAATTTTATTAAAGTTTTATTTAGTCCTAACATAAATCTGTAGTCTTCGATGGTATTGATTTGGTTGGATGATAGTACTAATGTTAATAAATTAATATGATGATATAAGAAACAATATCCACAAATTATAATACTTCTTTCAATTGATGACGATAACTATTTTTCCATGTAGGCATGTCACATCCACTTATCTATGTGGTTTGGTTAGACTTTGTATATGGCATGTTAGTAATACAAATCTCTAATCCGTAGTTGGATTAAGTGACTGCCTCCTCTTGATTTATTCAGGATACAATTATAAGCTTATTTTATACATGTATTGCTTCCATATTTGAGAAAGTTACTATTAGCACACGTCACTTGGTTTTATTTTTTTATTTGATTACAGATTACCATAGGTTTTGTTCTAGATGATTTTTTCTTTTTTAAAAAGCAAACCAAAATTTTCAACTTCAACCTAACTGAACTTCAGATTGGAACAGTGTGTTTATGACTGTGTGCAAGTGAGAACGAAAATCGGTTAGACTGACTTCTCCGATAGGAACTGACTGGTGAGTTTGGTGGCTATTCTGATTTGGACTTTGGGGCCCAATAAAGAAAGATGTAGAGAAAACGAGATTAGATTTGGAGAGACTAATTAGTTAAGGGGTTTTGTTCACCCACTTCGCAAGCAAGATACCTTCTCACTACTACTACTATTACCTTTCTCCTTTGAAGTTTGAAATTACCAATCAACTAATAACTTTTGTTTAATATGCAGTGTTAGTATTACGTTAACAAATTCGCATGTCACCAAAGGCTTCCAAAAAATATTTTTCTGCAACAACTTCACTTACCTTGCTATCTTTAATATGTGTTTGTCTAGCAACAACCTCACTTATCTTGAATAATAATATTACAGATGATCTACACGCAAATGCAAAGCCTTTTTGCAGAATCTCCTAAACATAATTGAACAATTAAATTTTTTAAATATGTCAAGACTCATATAGGTTTTTACTTGATTAGTTTCCCCCACGAAATGCATTATTTTTTTTTTTTGCTAACTTGTTAGCGAAATACATTATTCTATTGATATTTTCTAACCCAACATAAATATGCATGAAAAATGGTATATCTACCAATATGTTAATCGTATTCGTTGGATTTTTCTTCCAGGTGGATCGCTTTTTATCGATATAATTGTATAAACATGGTCGTATCGCACGTAAGCTTCATCATAAACTAAGGTGTATTCACCTGATCAACTGAAGTTATTGCGGAAAAGCTTGAAATGGTGCATGGGGTCCAACTATGTCGCGCCTGGTGTGCGGTTCGGATAAATGTTTTTGTAACTAAAATGTTCATTATGATGACTCGTGACTATCGTGTCGTTAACAAAAACACTCTCATAAATGTCGTCTATCTTTCTTAGATGCAGAAACAAAAGGCGTTAAGTTTGATACGTACCGGTGTTAAAGAAAATAAAATAACTGAAAACTGTAACGATGGCTTGGTCTAGGCCTCTAGAGTGTGGTCAAGCTTCCTTTGCCAAATGTTGCATGTATATGTTCAAGGTGGCACCACGATAAGCGAAGCTCGAGAAACCACAGTCTTATGGCATTTCATAAAATTTGTTAGTTTGTGATGTTTTTACAGTAATGAACAAAAGAGAGTTAGCTTGACGGGACCAAAGATATAAAAAGACAACAAGATGTCAGTACGTTCACATGGCTAGATATTTAAATAGCAACCGATAAATAAAACACAAAGAAGCTAAAGCCAGCCTCACAAGTCACAACCATAAGCCAAAGAGACGATGTCTTGTCTTCTCATTCACTGTACGGAAAACGCCATTGAGCAGCTCCAGTTATGTCAACCGACATAGTGTGTCCGTTAGTTGGAAAGCGATATATACGGCATCGTATTATCAAACTCATCTTCTTCAAATTTATTAATTAATTAAATTTAATTATTATTGTTGTTAAACCTCAAAAGTTAAATATTCAAAAATAAGATAAACAGAACATGGCTTTGCATCGGTGGTGGAGTTGTATAAATATAGCAGAGAGATTCCAATCCATTACAAGTCATCTTCTTCTTCCATTACCACTTTGCTGCTTTCTTAATCTTCTAAAAATAAACATATTATTCTAAAGATAACAATAACAGAGTCTTAAACGAGACAAAAGAAAGACAAAACCTCTGTTTCCCAGTTTCTCCGGATTCTCTCCGAGGCTTTCGTGCTTCTTCTCCTCCTCTAGGAGATGGAGAAACTTTCATGAAATCTTTGAGTATTTCTTTTTTAAATAATAATAATCAAAAGCTTCTTCTCATATAGATGTTAATGTAAGAATACATCTTCAATAGAATCCCAGACGACGATAAAATTCTCAAACCAATGGCTGTCGAAGGTAAAAATGGCTAAACTCAGAATCTTTCTGTTAATTTCATCGAGAAAATTAGAAAAAAAAAAATAAAAAAAAAATCTTTGAATTTGTAGAAATGGAGAAGAAGGTTATCAAAGGAAGCAGTGAAAAAACAGAGGCGGAGGATCCATCGCCGAGATGCGTGCTCGAGATCCTAGCAACGAGCTCTGATTCCGACAACAGCAGCAGCTGCAGCTCCTGCTCTCCCGATAAATCGCCGTCGCCGTTGTCCACGGCAGCTTCTGCGAACGGTCGTCAGTGGAACAAGATGATCGAGTCGATCAAGAAGAAATCCATAAGGAGATTCTCTGTTATCCCTCTCCTCGCCAGCTACGAGCTTACGCGAAAGAACATGAGGCGGAAACAGCCGAAGCTATCATTATCTCCTTCTCCGGTGGATAACGTGTTCGACTGCGGACAGTTCCTCGTGGCTAAACCCTCGTGGCGTAATTTCACTTACGATGAGCTCGTTGCCGCCACCGACGGTTTTAATACTGGTAAAAGACAAGTCCTGGCATTTGAGTTTCCGGTTAGGACCGGTTTATTGCGGTTATTTAAAAGTTGGGGTATATAACCGGTTTAGGAACTGAAGAGACCGGTTTCGTGCAGTGTCAAACGTTGAGTTTATATTAAAACCGAACAGAACCAAATTAGAAATAGTTTAGGTTTATAACTGAAAAAAAATGGAAATCCAGAGGGCTAGTTATTCTAAATTAAAATAATTAATATTTTATTATGAAATAGTTTTTTTTTCGGGTTTAGAAAAATAGAAAATACAGTATCTATCAAGCATTTGTAATTTTTGGTCCAGTTTTGGTTTAGGTTTTGTAATTTTTGGTCCGGTTTTGGTTTAGGTTTTTTGATCCGGTCCGGTTTTCTGGTTTGCGATAATATACCCATAACGTGAGTAAATACATAAACCCACCAGTTTGACATGAACATGGGTCTTGGTTATGTTGTTGTTATTAGAGAATATGATAGGGAAAGGAGGACATGCGGAGGTGTACAAAGGAGTTTTACCTGACGGAGAGACGGTGGCGATCAAGAAGCTTAATGAAGCAGAAGAGAGAGTCAGCGACTTCTTGTCTGAGCTAGGGATGATAGCACACGTTAACCACCCAAACGCAGCTAAGCTTCGAGGTTTCAGCTGCGACCGTGGTCTGCATTTTGTGCTCGAGTACGCACCTCACGGCTCTCTCGCTTCTCTTCTCTTTGGTACACACTCTCTCTCAGTAAAAAACGCTTTTAAGACAACATTGTTTGTTATTGGTTGTTGTGTTTATATTCTTTTTTTAAATTGTAAGGGTCTGAGGAGGAGGAGTGTTTGGATTGGAAGAAACGGTATAGAGTTGCTTTGGGTATAGCTGATGGTTTGAGTTATCTTCATAACGATTGCCCTCGACGTATTATCCACCGTGACATCAAAGCTTCCAACATTCTTCTTGATCAAGACTACGAAGCTCAGATATCAGACTTTGGACTAGCTAAATGGCTCCCAGAGAACTGGCTTCATCACATTGTCTTCCCTATCGAAGGCACATTCGGGTAAAGAACAGAGACTTCCACTGTGAACATTTGGTTCTGTTTGATCAAAATACTAAACATAATAGTTTGTTTCCTTTGTTGTTTCTCGTACAAGGTATCTAGCTCCAGAGTATTTTATGCATGGGATTGTTGACGAGAAGACGGATGTGTTTGCGTTTGGAGTGTTGCTTTTAGAGATCATAACTGGTCGTCGAGCTGTTGATACAGCTAGCAGGCAAAGTATAGTTATGTGGGTAATGATCTTTAATACTTTGTCTAAAACCATTTTTCCACTGCTTAATCAAAACAATGATGAATGCTTTTCATGTATCTGTATAGGCGAAACCGCTGCTGGAGAAGAGCAGCGTGGAGGAAATAGTTGATCCTAAGCTAGGCAATGAGTTTGACGAAACAGAGATGAAAAGAGTGATGCAAACAGCTTCAATGTGCATACACCATGTACCCACTATGCGTCCTGATATGAACCGGGTATGTTCCTTAAAATACAGAACCATTTCCCAATATGCAAGGCTATATCTAATAAAAATCAACTTGGGTGCAGTTGGTGCAGCTACTGCGTGGAGGAGGAGAGGACAGGTTAGCTGAGACGCAACAGATATCAAGAGGAAGGAGTCTGGACGGGTGTGACGTACAAGATCACACCTCTTCCTCGTACCTTAACGATCTCACTCGACATAGACAACTCTTGATGGAATGAAAGCTATCTGATAAATCAATACAAACACACCCAAAAAAATTAAAGGGAACTGTATCTTCAAAAACTCAACTCCAAAAAAAAGAATCAACAATAGAAGTGATGTTTTCTTCTTAGCTGTGATTTTGCTTCAGCTACTTCCGTTGTAATAGTATATATATCCAAAAGAGGAAAGTGTTGTATGTATAGTTTCCCATTAGTCTCAGCTCTATGCTTTGTCTTTCAACCTGTGTTTGTCTCAAGACTTTGGGAATCAAAATTTGGATGATTAATCTAAAATCCCAAAACTTTTTAATCTCATTAGTAGGTAAAAGAATATTAGTTTGTATATAATACATTATTAGTCTTCTACTAAGACTCACAGAAAGCAAAAATAAGAAGACATGGCTACAGAAACAAATCATTTAAGCAGGCAGTTTCAGCACTTAAACGTGGTACGAACATTGAGGAAGATATATTCATTCATAAATGAAAACAAGAGATACCGATAAGCCGCCGATTACATATTAAAAAAAAGAGTTTACTAAAACCCATAAACCACCGCTAAGGAAAGAAGAACAATCACGTTCCACCACTAGTACAAAATTGACCCCAAAAGTTTCTGCTTCTTCCTAGAGAGCACTGGAGTTAACCAAAAGAAAGGGATTAACACACTAACGTGTCAGCTTATGGGTTAGCCAAAATCAAGAACCAACGTTTAGTAAGACTGGTGACACCACATGAAAAACTGATCAGCTTGGTTCATAGGAACGGGGAGCATAGTAGGATCAGGGCCTGCAGGATAATACTGAAGGAAATTCTGGTGATGGTAGAGAGCCGAAGACTCAAATGGAATACCACATGGGATTGAGTTAGGGTCTAGCTCCGGGGAAGTAGAAGTAGAAGATGGAAGAAGCAAACGTTGTTGGATGTTATGGTCTTCAGAAGCAGGAGGAGGAGGAGGAGATTCAAGAGAGAGCTGCTTATTATGTCGTTTCACAGATGTTCCTCCTACAGGGAAAGAACTCTTCATGATGGCTTCAACATCATAACGGTTCATCTCAAAGTTAGTCACAGCGTTGATTCCTCTGAACTTGATTGCTGCAATGTCGTAAGCCTCTGCTGCTTCCTCTTCCGTAGCGAAGGTTCCGAGGTAAAGATCTTTGTTCCCTGCAACACGGCCAATTCTTGCTTGCCAGCGACCTTGCTGATGGTGCCTTGTGACACCTCTGTACATCGAAGCTCCTCTCGAGAATCCGCTACTTTTCCTGAATAACATTATAAATCAGAAGATTCATATATTCAAAGCAGATATATGTTATAGCAATCTTCATTGGGACTCACCTCCTAATGGATGCGATGAACTCTTGCTTGGTCATGTGATTCATTTCCTCCAATTCTTTTGAATAACTCGCTATCTAAATGTTCCATATAAGGAATAACGAGTTAAGCAAAGGGCACATGAAGAACCAAAGCAAAGGTAAAGCATAAAGAGTGAGAACATAGACCTGAAAATTTGTAGTAGCAGCAGGACCCCAATATTTTAAAGCTGCCAAGTCATAGGCTCTAGCTGCTCTATCTTCTTTGTCATATCCACCTTCATTATACCAATCAAAATGAACCATCATTTGCCAAACTCAATATATAATATTAGATAACACTGTCAATATAATACTTGCGATCTTGCTTACCTAGGTACACTGAGGAAGCCAGGATACAGATGAGATTCCATATTCGAAGGTACATGGAAAAAAAGGAAAAAAAAAAGGTTTTTAGCCAATACAATGATCATTTAATTTGAATCTTACTTTGTTGTTATACTATTTACAACTAGGATATGACCCGCGCCCTGCGCGGGGTGAGAAAAGCAATAAAAATATTTATTTAAATGATGAAAATGTATTTTTCATGGTCTATATTATTTAAAGTGAATAGACACATATATTATTTGAAATGTATGTGAATATATAGTTGGATAATACGTCAGGTGCTTAGAAATAAAGTAAAAAAATATTATTACTTAAAGATTAAAATTAAAACATATTATTACTTAAAGAGTTGAAAAAAATATAACAGAAAGAGAACCTTGATATAAGTCGGACCTGGTAATCAAAACAACACATTATTTCACAAACGACACATTTGATATGATATAACCTTATTCTCCCCTAATCATAGCAAGATTTAAGATTGATTGATTCGCTATGAATGTTTATAGTTAATCATATATTTTAGTTTCGAAGTCCACATTATTCCGTTCAGTCCGACTTGGATTATCAATCACGCAAAACCATTTTCCATTTGAATGTTTATTTATCTTATCATTCGATTAAAAAGAAGTGCAGTAGTTTGTTTCCTTAGATATGAGAAGAGGGCCATATTCTATAAATTATTAAGTTCATAAAATAATTGCTGAATAATAAATGTGGGATAACTTAAGCAATAAAACTCGCAAACAATTCAAAAAAAGAAGAAGAAAATTATTCCAAAAACAGTAATTGACATGTTGCCATGTATAAATGGCATGTTGCCATAATAGAGGGAGTACATTTTGCGTGATTGACTTCATGAATAATAACGGTCAACACTAAATCACTAACAAATTGGTTCCCATTTATATACGCTTCCCATATATAAAAGCCGAAATTGCATATGACATTTTGCACTCTTTAAATACACGTTAGAGAAATCAGGTGATTAGTGAGTCAAGAGGGTGTTTATATAACGCCTTGAACCTAACGTGTACTAATTTATTTTTTAAGATGAACCTAACTCTATGGTTTACTTTTTAAGATTTATGAGTAATATAAAAAAGTATTTATAAGAGGACTTAGGATACAAATGTATTAAGAAAAGTTTGGTAAACAAAAGTATAAGAAATGTATACATATATGCTATCTTTTGTTATATATGTATTGAAACCTACACATATAATTGTTGAAAAGGAAGAATATAATACATGCTAGAGAAAATAAAAACATGCACGTAAATGTTGTCTAACGTATGAACCAAGATATGGGTGTATATAATATCAGTGGGCGTATGAACCAAACCGGTCTTTGGCATGTATCTCACATTATTACATTATTAAGAAAAAGCATGTAACAATAATAATAGGACCAATGGCATTTGGATGTAATAATCCTAGAAAATTACGGCTAATTTACTAAGATGGTTGAGGAAGAATGTGGAGGTGACACATAGTCATAATGGCAACATTGTGATTAATTTACACTTTCAAGGTTGTTTTTTCAAATTGCTCCCTTTTTAATAATAAGGGGATATAATTCATGGTAAGTTGTAACACAAACAAAAAGATGGGTTTACATTAGGGTCAAAGCTAGATTCCTCTCTGTGTGTTCACAAACTTCACATCACATTTTGCTTTTGTGTGTGATGTGAACACAGCAACACACAAATCAATCTGACACATTAAAAAGACGTAAAGAACCCTACAGATCAAGCTCATAAACAGAAAAGATTCTTAAGATTTTCAATTTGAAACCCAAAAAGAAAAAACAAAAGCTAGGAAAAGAACACACGCATAGTGGCTACCTAAATAGTCATATTACATCACATGCCTAATAATATCTGTGCATTGCATATCAGATAATAGTAATAATGGAATGAAAAAGGGTAAAAAAGTGGGGGTCTGAAAATATGTCAATCAAGAAACAGATATTGCATCAGCATTGGGTCCCCTCCCCTCTCCCCCTATGAGAGATTTTGGAAGAAAGATTTGTCTAATATTTTTAAGACAGTGAACAAAAATGGCGGTAGAATTGTGATGAAAAAATCAAGCATATAAATACATAATTCCATTCTATTATTGCTAGTCCTTTCGGTTTGAATTTTCAGTTTGAGGTTTGGCACTATCTCCACATTTTATGCAAATATACTAAAAGTTTATCAATCATCACAGAGAGAGAGATAGACATGTAACCAAACAAGAAAAAGCTCTAAAGTAAATTAATATATATGGAATCTTTTGCATGCATTCTATTGACAAAACCCTTACACTGCTTCCATTACTGAGAAATATAACTTCCATAAGATCGATTCATTCAGCTATAGACTTATTCTCCCTACTATAAGACAGAGATGAATTCTTTCTTGTTCTCTACATATATTTACATGTCATGAAAGGTTAAGATCATGTGTTACCTAAAATACTAAAAACCACCCAATGATTCATGAAATTGTTTCATATGAAAATTTTTTATAGACTTAAATATATATAAAAATGAAAAGAGAAATTACCCTGACGTCCCTTTCGGGCTTGACCTTCCCTCCTACAGCTGTTATCCCATAGATGTGCTTCGTATCTTCCCGTCCATCTATGTCTGCATATCATCAATCAAACTCTATTAAATCAACAAAAATAAAAAAAAATCAAAACTTTGAATCTGATTCATAGATCTCTTCACCCCTATACTACACATTGCATTCCCAAGGATAAAAACTTAACTATGATTAAAATCTTTTTTCTCACGCTAAAGAAAAAAAAGATCAAAACTTTGAGATCTCAACGTCGCAAAAAAAAAAGTAAAAAAAAAAAGATCAAAACTTTTGAGTTAATGATGCACACAATGAATAAAATAAATTTTTACCGTGTGACACCTCGGTAAATCGAAGTACGTTGTCCAAATGATTCAACAACCTTCTTCTGTTTCTTCTTCGTCGAATCATCATCATCAGCTGTTGATGTTTCCACCACCACCACAGCCTTTGCTTCCTTCTTCTTACTGTTGTTCTCCACTATCTCGCCGTCAGTGCTGTTTACCACCGCAAGAGACAAAGCTCCTTCCTTTACGCAACCTTCTTCGCTAACCACCCCTGCCTCCTCCACCATCTCCTCGAAGTTCTGTTGATGTTGTTGATCAGAGGGGAGACCTGTAGCTCCGGCGTGATGACGTGGATCGTAGATTTGAGCGAGAGAAGAAGCGTCTTGCTGCGTGAAGGAAGAATCGCCGAGAAAGTCTTCGAGCTTGGGGACGTGAGTGGTGGGAGAATGAGTTTGCGAGTGGAAGAAAGAATCCGCCATTGAAGTCTCAGCTTCTTCTTTCAGAGCTTGAATACAACAAAACAAACACACACACAAAGTTAGCAACTTTAAAACAAAAAAAAAGCAACGAAGGATTACAATTTACAGTTAAAGATGTTAACTTTTTTTTCTCGGGGGGAAAAAGACAAAATAAATCAACGGAGAAAGGAGGAAAGAGGATAAGTTTAAGTCACACTAAACGTCACTGGGAGGGGGAAAGGAGATGAAAGGAAAGGAAGAAACTTTTATTTACCATACAAGTTGTCGATGAGGTAAGGAGTTGAAGAAGAATCGTCTTCATAAGAAATGAAGTGGTGGGTATGCTCAGGTGATTTCATCATCTCCATTGGTGACACAGCAAACGTTAACCAGTTCGCCATCTATACCTTGATCAAAGAGAGAGAGAGACAGAGGTTTTAAAGTTTCAGACTTTTTTTTTGATATGTAGTATGAAGATCTGCGGAAAAGGACAAAATAATAGACTGTGTGAAAACTCGTTAGTCACCTTAGCTAATCTTAGCTTTAGAGGTTTTTTGCGATGCGCATAAGAAGACGAAAGGGAGAAGGATAGGAAGTGTAGAGGAGAGCACTTTATATAGTGTGTGACTCCAGTGTGAATGTGTATATAGTGTGAATGATGATGGTAGAGGAGAAGAAAGTAGGAACGGTTTTGTGTGTATCGACCGGTGTAAACCGGAAGGGGACGAAATAGTGAGTGACACTTTTTGCTTTTGAAAATTATGCAAAAACACACACATATCATTTAGCTTAATAGGGTAACCAAAAAGCTATTTGATTAAGTTAAAAGTTTAGTAGTACCATTTAGTATATTTTAACTCGAATGAATTTGGACCGAGCCATATTTGTTTAAATCATCACCGGGAAATCAGTTGAATTATTACTTAATCGGCATGGTAATTTTAAACTAGCGTATTTTAGATCGTTAAGAAAATTCATAAGATTAATATCAGATTAATATGGAGTATGTTGAAAATCTATGATAAATAATGCTTTTAGGAGGTGGAGGTGAGCTTTATAGCCTTTGTTGGCCCTGCGAAACAGAAGTTTTGTCTGGAACAAAGGTCGCAAAATATCTGGAAGACAAAAGATAACACTGTATGCATTTACTATGACTATTTGCAACTCTGATTGTTTCTTTCTTGTATAAATGCCCTCCTTATTCAATAATGCCATTACCAGCTTTATTGTTCCATGCATCCACGTGGCCTTCATTCATTTGCAAATTGCCGGTTTTACTTTTACCTGCTTTCACCCGTGCCGGATCTGGTTTAACCTGGTCATTTGCAGTTCGACCCATTCGGATTCAGAGTATGCTTACTTCTGTTTATGTACAAAATCTTATACAACTAAAAGTGGGATACAGTACAATGTGAATGCAATACACTACACCTATAGGTTAAATTGTTATAACACTTATGTAAATGTAGAGAAATGGCTTGTGGTGTGGTGTGGTGTGGTGTGGTGGATGAGACAAACTTCCAGATGGTGGTGCGGGTTCCCTCCGTAAGAAAGCGAAGGAACATATTTATTTTTTTAAATGTGTCCAGTAAGTAAGGCACGTGATTAAGGCCTAATGTCGTATTGTTTAAAGCATCTCCTGAGTCCTATCCTATAATTCTTACTTTTTTCAACCCTTTACCTTGACATATATAATCGTCGTGTCATTTTACTAACTATACCAATAACTCAACATACTCTCTCCAAGATTGTATGAACATTGTGCCTATCAATGCGAATAAGATCATTCTGATCCAGTCCTTCCTCGTTGTATTATTAGACTGCAACGAGACTTTACCTCTCGCTAGCATTGTTTGTTAGCACATTCGATCGGTTACATATGTTAAGCAATCGTGGTTTATAAGTTTCAACTTAAAACCAAACGATGGCATGGCATCTCGTATACGTGTCTGAATCTAGCACCTTAATTTGGAGAATAACAAATGGTTTTCGTTGTTCACAATCGCATTTTATCGCGCGTTCCAAATTGATAATCTTAAACAACACAGAATAATGGCTCAGAATGGTTATGTTCCAAAGCATTTAATTAAACGCGATGATTGTAAATTCATTCAAAATTAGTTGTGTGATTCGGTTTTAAGAGATGGGGGTATTTTTTGAAAGGTCCAATAACTTGGGCTGTGTAACAACAGTTGCTTTTGTTCTTTGACCGGAGAGGCACGTGCGCAGCATCTTTTGATTCATCATTTTTCTGGTCGATGATTTCGGCCACGCACGTGCATCCCCGTCCACTAAATACCCTCTCTAAACTTTTTTTTTGTCTTAAACTCTATTTTGTCGTACTCTCATAATCTCTTTTTCTTGCGAAGAAATCAATATGTTGTGGTATCTGTAAACTGTGGATCTCGAATTTTACCATGCATGTTTGATTTTGGTATATGACTATTATGATTTAATTCTTGTGACATGATAGCATAACCAATATTATTGCGTCTGAAAACATACATAAATATTTAGAACACTCTGGTAAACACGTGCAAATGGTATAAACTTCAAACGATGCTACACGCCTACAGCTCGTGGCTGCACCGTAACGAACCACCTGGGGGTGACAAACTGACAATGCTAGCACACCCCAAACAATGCTTTACATTAAACCGCAGTCCAATTATTTTCAGAAACGGGTTTATTCAACAGTGAGAAAACAGGTTGACATGTATATACTAAACAATCCTCACAACGCATACGTGGAGTGTGATTAATTAGTCAAACATTACAGCCACGCGATTAAAGAATAACGCGACACTGCAAGCTGTAAATAGCTGTATCTAGTTTAAACTTAAAGTTACACCGGTAAATTAAAATATGTTTATTATTTAAATGAATATGACATGTTCTTTAACAAAAAGAAAACCATGGCATGATTAACATAAACGCATTCATCTGAAAAGTGATTATGATTAACAAGTCTAAATGTTATTGTGTCAGAGATATACAGTTGTCTATATATATATAAATGAATTTGTTATGTACCGTCAGTTATATTTTAGACTTTACAAATATTTTATAAAGGCACATGTTTTAGATGTGATGTATATTCTATATGTTATTTTCACTAACATAATTACTAAACCTAATACAGATTATACAATCTCAAAGGATGTTTATGAACTTTTAGGCTACGAATGGGCTTAGTTAAATACAAAAGGAATTCTATTGGGCTTCAGAAGTCATAACGAGGTTGAAAACTGAACCTGGGCCTTTTCAAAGCCTTTTGTGCTCAAGACAAGACTCTTACGTGACAACACAAATTATGAATCTTTAATCTTAGCCGATGCTTTGGTCACCACGATGTTACATGCTAGCACGTCATGTTGTGTATTTGTTTTTTTGTAAATTTTCAGGCTGTTTCCATAGTCAACTTAAACAAAACTACGAAAAGTCGAAAATATTTCTCTCTCGAGATACAATTTACATAAAAACCAGATCAAAACTCTGTCTTCCAAAGCCATTTCATCAGATACAAAACACACACAAGAAAAGAAAAAAAAAACAAAACAAAACAAGAAGATGGAAGAAGCTCAGAATCATCAGGTGTTGGAAGAAGAAGAAGAAGCAAAAGGATCAACAACAACGATGGAGAAAGTGTATATAGCTGTAGGAAACGATTTACAAGAAGGTTTCAAGACGATCGAGTGGGCTTTAAAGAAATGGAACAACATCCCAATCTCCATCGTTCTTCTCCATCTCTGCAACATTTCTCAAGATTTCGTCTACACCCCTTGTACAATCTCTTCCTTCTCAATTCACACCTCTTTCTTTTCTATTCAATCATTTTAAACCCCAATTTTTACATGTGTCAATCATAGTTGGGAAGCTTCCAGCGAGTGCTGTGAGCGAAGAGAAGCTTCAAGTACTCAGAAAGTACGAGGACCAAAAGATCAACAAGCTTTTGTCTAAATACGTCACTTTTTGTAAAAAGGTTTAACCTTTTTTTTTCTGTTATAATTCAGTTATATTCAAGGGAAAGTACTCTGTTTTTTCTTATGTTGTTAAAACAACAGTCACAGGTGAAAGCAGAGCTACACAAGGTGGAGAAGGAAGATGATTCAATCCAAGTGCTAATCCTAGATCTGATCTCAAAGCTCAGAATTACAAAACTCGTCATGGGGATCACCTTCATGAGATCTTCTTCATCTTGGTAACTTCTTGAACACGTTTAAAGTTTCCCAAACTTCAAAAAATTCATAATTTTTGTTTTTAATGAAAAACTCAGGAAATCTAAGAGTGCTATAAGCGGATCGTTCCATATATACCAGAACAAACCAGATTTTTGCGAGTTTTATATAATCTGTGGAGGCAAAATGGTTTTGCTAAAGAGAGAGAACGATGTGAACAACAATATCAGAAGCTGGATTGGTAAAATGTTCCATGATCCTGGAAGAAACCTGGACCGTTCATCTAACGGCAATGATGATCCGACGGCTAGTGAAAGTCCATGGGATAAGAACTTGCAGGAGATGGAGATTTATTTCCAGCAATTGTTGAGTTTGAATCTTGAAGAAGAGGATGAAGACAATGTCCAAGAAGAAGAAGAGGATGAAGATGGTGGTGAGGAGGTGGCACTAGACGTGCTGCAACATATGGTAAGAGAATATACCTTTTTCTTGATTTTATTTTAAATGATTGTTTTGACATTATTCATGTTGTTGAAAATGTCAGAATGTAGAGGAGAAGTTAGAGTATGTGAGAAGAAAGGTGAAAGAAGCTAAGCTGATGATAGATGAGAACATGAGAGAAGTCAAAGTCAACTCTGAGAGATCAGACAAAGCTGAATGGGCCATCTCTTTATGCAACTGCAGAGTAAGTATATTAAAAGACACTTACAACAAGAACTTTATAAGTGTCCTAAAACTTTTTGTTGGTTGGTTTTGAAAAACTAGATTGAAGAGCTTGAAGATAGGATCAAAGAAGAAACCGAGAGGCGAGAGAAGCTCCAAGAGACGCTAGATTCAGACAGAGAATGCATTGAAGAAGCAAAAAACGACGTCGAAAAAGGAAAAGCAAAGCTAGTTTCTCTTGGTGAGATTCAAGAAGAGCTCTCAAGCAAGGTTAAGACAATAAGGGATGTTAAACTACAAACAGAAGCTAAGCTGGAGCGGGTCGTGTTAGAGAAAGAAGAGACGATAATGGAGATTGAGAAACTTAAGAACCAAAGAGATGTTTTCAACCGTAGGATTGAGTTTTGCAAAGAGAAAGGATTGGACTCAAAGGAAGAAGATATAAAATGTGGGTATAGAGAGTACGTTGCAGAGGATATAAGACTGGCCACAGAGAGCTACTCTGATCGGTTGAGATTAAAATCTGGTGGTAACTGGACGAATGTGTACAGAGGGAGGATCAAACACACAACAATGGCTGTGAAAGTGATCGGTGACCGTCTATCAAATGAGGATTTCGCAGCTAAAGTGAAGCTTCTGAATGAGATTAGACATCCTCACTTGGTAGCAATAGCTGGATTCTCTTCAGAGAAGCCTAAGTGCATACTCTTTGAGTATATGCATAGTGGGAACTTGAGGGATAACCTCTTCACATCTCAGAGGAAAACAAGAAGAAGCAAGATACTCAAATGGCACGATAGGATACGCATAGCTCACCAGGTCTGCTCCGGACTCGGGTTTCTACATTCGGTTAAGCCGAAACCGATCGTCCACGGCCGCCTCACGCCTTCCAAGATCCTCCTGGACCGTAACCTTGTGGCTAAGATAACCGGGATTGGAGTCACTATGCATCAGACTGATACAAAGCCTGATGTGATGGCTTTTGGGGTGTTGCTTCTTCATCTTTTAACCGGGAGGAACTGGCCTGGTTTGCTCAAGGCGATGTCGATGAACCAGGCGAGTATTCTCAGGGATTTGGATCAGACAGCTGGTAAGTGGCCGTTGGAGTTAGCTAAGGAGTTTGGTGGACTTGCGGTGAGATGCTCTTCGGTTAACAGAGGAGGGAACGTTGAGTTTACAACGAAGGAGATTATGCAAGAGCTTGGTAAGATAATGGAGAAAGCAGACGAGTTTAGGATCAAAGGAGGATACGAGGAAGCAACCAGTTCGAAGACGGATGAAGCAGATCCTAATGATATACCGAGTGTTTTCATATGTCCTATACTTCAGGAAGTGATGAAGAATCCACATATTGCAGCGGATGGGTTCTCGTATGAGCTGGAGGCGATAGAGGAGTGGCTAAGCATGGGACATGACACATCTCCTATGACGAATCTGAGACTGGATTATCAAGTTCTAACGCCGAACCATACTCTTCGTGCTCTTATTCAAGATTGGCATAGCAAACGCGCAACACAAGCTTCCTCCTAAGTTTCTACTTTTGTATATACACAACAACAACAACTCAAAAAAGAAACTTTCTAACTTTGTATTTTTTGATTCACATCTGCTTCATGGTAAAGAGTAACAAGGATCCATCTTGTGAACGTAATCCTAAATGAAGATGATCCAAACAGAAATAAATGCACAAAGCTTTCACTTTTTAACAAACAAACAAAACAGAGGAAGATCAATAGGAACAGAACAAACAAAACAGAGAAAAACAGAGGAGGAGGAAGAGGAAAGATACTTTCATTTGGTAGATACGGGAGAGAAGAGGCGATCGATTCGATCTTTCTGCTCTTGGAATCTACGTTCTAAGAAAGCCTCCATGATCTCCATGACGGAAACGAATCTCTTCATCTGCTCTAACCTACGGCTGAGCTCAGCTTCTCTCGCCCTGGCTCTTCGCAACCGCGCCTCTGTTTCCGCGAGCCGGTCTCTGAGACCGTCTACCACCACCGTATCTTCGTTTTCTCCGTCGTTGGATCGGCGGCTACGGAGGCTGTTGCGCGATAACGATTGGTTGTGACCGTAACACATCGTGCATAAGGTGAGAGAAGAGAGATAAACACAAAAGTCGATCTTTTTCGTTTTGAGTTTTCTGTACGAAGAAGAAGAAACAACAGACACGAAAAACAGAACAGGGGTGTTTCTGGAATTCCAGCAATGCTCGAAACCTTCTACTACGCAAAGAGGTTTCTATATAGTAAATCGAAGACTAGTTTCTAGTTTCTACTAATACACTCCATCGAGGGTGTTTTGGGAATTTACGAACTTAGTGATTCCAAAACCTTCTCGACCTCCCAGAAGTTTTCAGGGTTTTTTCCCAGTATATACAAAAACGTCGTCGGCGGTTAACAGATTAGTCATCAGAAGTAAAAGAACCATGGCGAACCTCGAATCGGAATCTTTCTTCTCTCAAACCTCTTCCCGTCTCCCAGACGACACCGTTTTCTTCTCAATCTTCCCCGACGCATCCCTCTCCTCCTCCGCCGCTCTCCAATCCCTTCACCTGCAAATCATCGACTTCGTCTCTCCCCTCACTTCCCCCTACATATGGCAGCACGAGCCCTTCTCCCTCTCGATCTCCCTCCCCTCCTCTTGCCCCTGCACCACCGATACTCCCCTCCCTCATCTCCACGGGAAGCTCAAGTACGGCGACAACCTAGAAGACGAGTGGTTCGCCGCCTTCCTCCTCTTCCGCATCTCCGCCGCGTTCCCCTCCGCTTCCCTCCGCGTGTGGGACACCGACGGCGAGTTCCTCCTAATCGAAGCCGCCTTCCACCTCCCCCGCTGGCTCAACCCCGAGACGAGCCGCAACCGCGTCTTCCTCCGCGGCGGAGACCTCCACATCGTCCCCCGCAGCCGCCTCCCGGATCCCTCCCTCCTCGCCTCCTTGCGTTTTCTCGCCTCGCGCGGGAGAGAGGGAGAGTCACGCGCCTCGGATCCGGTTCAATCCGCGCTGAAGAACCGGGTCTCCGGTTATCCCGAGAGAGCGTGGAGGAGCATGCATCGCGTTAGGGTTAGGCTTCCCGCGTCGGTTGCGCACGTGCTGAGGCACGAGCCTTTTTTAATCTCTCTTGCTGTTGAAGGCTTTTACGACCGTGACGTGGACTCGATGAAGCACGCGGGGAAGATGGAGAAGTTTTTAAGTAAAGAAGAGGAGGGGCACGTGCTTGTGCTTGTTAAGATGTCACGTGCCATGTACGCTCAGCTCGTGCAGCAGAAGTTTCAGGCGCCGAGTTGTTATCCGATGCCGAGTGTTAGCAGCGATCGGGAGGCTTACGCTGAAGCTGAGCTGGGGATGAAGATCGCTTGCGGTATGGAGATGATGTATCAGGTGAGGAGGAAGGAAGGTGGTGAGGGTGGGAGAGGGAGTGCTTGGAGTAAGTATAAGGAGAATCTCGAGAAGACTGGGTATTTTGAAGGTTTGATTGCTGGGTCCAAGGAGTATAAGAGGTTGATGGAGAGTGCTGAGGAGTATTATCAGAAGAGTTCATCTGTTTCGAGAACAAGGTAATTGGTTCTTTTAGTATAAGTAGAAAAAGGATTCGTCTTTTTGAGTTGTTTGTTTGTTTTTTGTTTATGTGCAGAGAGATTATGAGTGCGCCTGTGAGACGTATTGATGAGATTCTTGCAATGCCTTACTCGGAGGATGACTTCAAGGGTCAGGAAGTCGGTGTTTCTGATAGTGATTCTTGGCTGTACGATGGTGAAGATGAGTTGAACTCTGTTCTTCAAGAGAGGCAGAAGGAGATGGAGTTTTATAACGAGAAGAAGGAGAGAAAACAGAAGGGAAAGGAGAAGGAAGGTGGTGGAAGCTCGTCTGATGCGAACGTGAACAATTTTGATCTTGGTGATATCTCGAAGTCGATGGAACATTTCATTCAGAAGGTGTCGAGTTACAAAGGAGCAGAAGTGCCCCAAAACAGGTTATTAATCTTCTTGAACATAGGAACATCTCATTTTTTGTTCTGTCATGAGGTTAGAACTTAAGGTATCGTGAGATTCGTGACAATATCTATTGCTTGACTTGTGCAGGGATTTTAAAGAAGTGAATCTTGATGTGGACCGTTTCATGAAAGACATTGAGTCAATGCTAGGGAGCCAAGGTGTTCAAGAAGGAGCTGATGATGAGAGTGATGGCTCAGAAGGATCTTCCATGGACATGGATTTTGAAGATGATAGCGAAGGAGAAGATCCTAACGATGATGACGATGAGAAGGAAGCCTTTATGGAATCCTACTCTGGTGCAATGAGTGAGGAGCTTAAGAACTCAACTCTGGACAAGAGCTTTGAACATGTGAATCAACATTCTTCTCAGCAAAACGAGGTAATAATTACATAACCATTTTTTCTGTGAATCTGAAGAGTTTGTTTGACTATTGTTTCTGAAAATATTTATGTGCGTCTGCAGGAATCATCAAAGACTTCAAAAGAGAAGGAAGATGATGATGATGATGAATTTACACCAATCGATGCAGATTTCAACCTGGTCAAGAACCTGCTTGAATCCTACTCTTCACAACAAGGTCTTCCTGGTCCTGCTTCCAACTTACTCGGTCTCATGGGTTTGCAACTTCCAAAGGATTCTAACGACAAGTAGGTGAAAGAGAATGGTTCTTTTGTCAAAACCGTATGCATCATGTATGTGTTTGCTTTGGTTCACTCTTTCTCTTTTGAAATCAATGTTTCTGATTATATAACGTGTACAACGCTTGGGGATCTTGTTGTCGGAAACAAGCACATGACATGTGACTGGAGAAAGAAACAATTAAACAGAACCTTATGTACATGTACACTACTATTACACATCATCAACCAGTAGAGAAACTACATAAAAACATGTTTTTTTTTTCTTTGGACAGCCAATAATCTCGACCACAGAGTTCACTCCAAACACCCTCATGAAAAATATCCAATACTTAAAACAATATTCATAGCATATCAATTCTCTTATGTTGCCACCAAGTCTCCATCACAATTGCCTTTTGTCCATTAGTTAGATTCTTGAGCGATGACTTGATGTTTTGGTGTCACTCACTTTGCAACAGAAAATCATTGAAGACTTCTCCAGAAGCTATCCACGAATCATTGCCTCTTTTTCCTTTCTTTTGTATTATTCGATTCTTTATTTTTGAAACTGAAAAAAAACATGAGAGAAAACGGTCTTTGATCTTCCCAAACTCTCCAGTTTATTACAGCTTCCCCATAGACGACAGCCACTGTTCCATATTCTTCACATCTGGACGGATAAACAAACACAAACAATTCAATTCAGGATTCAAAAGACTTAATAGTACACTCCTCAGTGATAAAAAGCTTGAAGCTTAAATTCAGATTGCAAGTCATTGATAACATGCATTACATAATTGATATTAATGATTGAAAATGGAAAGAAACAATTACCAGGAGCAGGAGAGAAGGCAGTAGTTGGAATCTGATTCCCAGAACCATCAATCAACTTCTTGTAAGAAGGAACAAGAACCACGAACCCACCACCACCACCACCAGAATCATCCTCACTTTTAAAACCTGGTCCATGTGGTTCGACCCAGCCAATAGACCACTCAGGATCATCAGGTTGAGGGAACACAACATTCCCCATCTTCTCCTGATCCTCCCCTCCTCTTCCGATCCATCCTCTCTTGATCTTCTTCACAGTTGAAGAAGAAGAAGAAGATTGGATCTTAGTAGTCTTCTTCAGTGAAGTAGAAGAAGAAGATCCTTTAGACTCTTTCTTACCACCACACAACCACCTCGGAAGACGAGGGAAAGAGACTGCCATCTTTTAGAAAAAAACTCCGAACCTCCTCCGGAGATAAGCTCTTATCATCCAGCCATGTTATCGATGATGCCCTTTTTTTATCTTCTTCTATTCCTCTGACCTGTCAACAATAAACAGTAACTTTCTTAATCTAATCAAATCACTCTCCCTATATTCAATTAATAAATAAAAATGGCACCACTATGATGACACTGACCAATCACAAACACATGAGAAAAATCTCCAATCCATTATTACTGTTTATGATGTCATCCCAAAAAAAATGAAAGAAAAACAGATTTTATTTTCTAGTCAATTGCCCAGTTTCAACGAAATTTAACATAAAAGAAAATCTATTTATGCTATCATCATTTAAATCTTCGTTAATAGAAAGTCATTTAATGCTTCTCCAGATCAGTGCCTCAAAATAGAAAAAGCGAAAAGCGATCGTAGAAAATGAAGATAACAAGGGGAAGAGGACGACGATCAATCAAGCCGTCGAAACAACAGCAATGATTCGCCGGAAAATTCGGCAGAATAAAAATGCGGAAATTTCGAGGAGGAAGAGAGATCTCCGGTTAACTCCGCAAAACTTATATTTACCGAGAAAATGAGAGAGAGAGATAAAAGTCTGATCGTCGATGGAAGGAAACACTAGAATCGCGACCGACGTCTCTGGTGTTTCTCTCTACAGTCTTGACTTTTGCCTGACTTTGTATTGAAGGAGAAGAAGAAGCTCCATCCTCTCCTCTGTTTTTGCTTTTATTTATACTCTGACAGTATCCTTTTTTTTAATTGGGCCCTCGCTTTTGTCAAACCAATCAAAGATTGATCCGACGGTTGTTAGCGGTTTACTTGGTTCAGTGGTAACTGTCTCTGTACGCTTCTTCTATAGACTTTACTACACCTGATTTCTACCGTATAACCAACGAAAGGCGGAATATTACGGTTTTTTTTTGTTTATTTTTTTGGGGTCAAATATTGCGGTTTTATTTTATAGTACTACCAAACGAACAAGTTTATCTCTTGTAAGTTTTAACGTATCGGTTTCCTTATTAATTAACAAATTTTGTAAAATGATGTTAGACTTTAATCGGTTTCCTTATTAATTAACAAAATTTGTAAAATGATATTAAGACTTTAAGGAGTGTTAGTTCATGTAATTCCTCCTCCCAATCAAAGCATCTACTTGTTTTCAGACTGATTTTTTGTGTAATTATAAAAGTATACCAAACCCTTCATTAAATTTTCAACTATGGTTACCTTTAAATCCGTGAGGCTCATCCATGTCGATAAACTATCCAGGATAAAGTCCAGATACATACCCAACAAAAGAAAAAAAAAAACAAATACAGGTATTCAATTTATCAATTTAGCTAACAGGAAAAAGATAATTAGTGCACTAATTAGAATCTGAATATATCACAAGTAGCATATTCTACACACTCGTGAGTATCGTCCGCTAAAAATTAAGGCTTATCCACTCGAGTCGTTTATTATTTTTCTTCAAATTAATGATTATCATTGTCGTCACCAGCATTGCATTACTACTAATAAAAGCTTGCATGGTGTTGTACTTTTTTTTGTACTTGATATGAAATATAACGATTTATTGCAAAATAATCATTTCTTCTACTTATAAACACAAAATATCATAAGAATCAAATTCATCACATACTCGATTTTCTAATCATAATGCCACTATTTTTATTACGCCTCATGTAAAAACCAAAGCAGCCTCTCATCAAGAACTAAGCTTCTTTTATTCTCAGAAAACAATCTAAAGGACTTGGTCTACTCAGACATGGCACATACAATCAGGAGCCGGATAAGTATAAATCGACTGCTTCGGTTTCCTTAACCGGATCTGTCCTTGTCTGTTCACGTGCCCTTCACCAAGCGCCTGTTGAAAATCGACCCACGTGATGTTTTTGTTCAGGAAAAGCTGTCCTATCAAAGCCATGTTTGGTCTAATCGTCTTGAGATTCTCGAACGTTCGATGACCCACGAGAGCGTTGTGCATGTTTCCAGGCGACGCAGAGATGAAAATGTCGCTGTGCATGCTTACGTAGTAATCGAGTGCTGCTAATAAAGAAGCTTTGCCTTTGATTCGAGCTCGTTCTTCGGAAGAAGCAAGGCTTCTTTTGTCTTCCATTCTTGGGAAGACTTGTCTTAGCGCTGAGATTCTAGCTTCTCCTCCATACACCTGAAGCAGATAAAAAAACAAAACATAAAAACCAGTGACCGAACAAGCGGTTGGACCAGATTAAACCGTGAACCACACACAAATCAGGATCGGATGGACAAAACTAGGTTTATTTATAATTTACTTTATTTTTGTCTTCTAAATCATTTTAACTATAAAAAAACAAAATCTTTTAGATTTTTATATATTCAATTATTTGAATTTTCATACGAATATTTAAAGTCAAAATGTAATTTTATATTTGTTTTCATATAGTTTCTATTTAAATTTTATTTCATAATTACTTCTATTAGAAACTTCTTTTTTGTGCAACTTTAGTAACTACATTTAATTATGCTTAAAATATTTACCGAAGTAAATAAATAGCTAGCAAATCGTTTAGATTTTGTATTTTTACTCTTAACTAAACTCGGTTGAACCTAAACTTAACCGGTCATTCTATATTGACGGATGACTCTAAAATTTTCCGGTTATAAAAACATTGATAAAAACAGAGTTCCTCTGTATTTATTCATAAGCAATGTAGGTGAAGAGTCTGACCTTGTGGGAAGCGAGATAGAGACGAGTGTTGTTGTCGAAACCGAAAGCAGCCAAAAGAAGTCCCATCTCTTCCGGTGTTAGCGGACACCGTCCTTGACTTCTCAGCTCTTCATCCGTGAATTGAGAGTTCAACACTCTCCCTTGCCATATCATCTGCCTATACTTAGCCAACGCAAGTTTCTCCGCTTTGCCTCCACCGAAATCACACGCCGAATGCGCAGCCATGTCCTTGTCGAAACGAAGATGAAGAACGGCGAACTTCCCAGGCTCCTGCCTGCTGTGAGAGTTCGCCATGTCTCCCAAATGATCCACGTTCTTTCTATCCTTGCGGCTTCTCCACAACGGGTTTCTAAGACGGCTCACGAGAGCGTCACCGAGGGATGTGATGTGAGGGACAAAGCGTAAGGCTTGGAAGTTTACTTTGCATCTCAGACGTTGGATCTCAGCAGGTAAGTGATCGAACGAGAGGCGGTGAGAGAAGGGAGAAATAGCAGCAATCCCATAACTACATTAAAAAAAGCAAACCCTTTCAGACAAGAGCTTTTGAACCAAACAAACATGTTCTTTAATAGACGAGAGATTAATTACCTTTGAAGAACAGGTGAGACATTCTCTCTATACCATTTAGCAGAAGCATGAACTGGTGCGGTTTTAACTCGGGTTTCACGAACCGCTGTGCTGTAATACTCTCTTGTGCTCCAAGAAAGATCCTCAGGAAGTTCTCTGACTACCCTTATGTCATCCTTTAAGGAATTGATGAAATGATCCACATCAAAGATATTAACAAAAGAGCTGCATAACAGAGGGAACGTAAAAAATCTTTCAGCAACACGCTCTTTTTGTAGTTCATCATCATCGTCAGCTAAGAAGGTAAAAGGAACATTATTACCTTGAGTCTTGCCAAACAGGATTCACTTCGAGGTAAGGGATCACGAGCGTTGCGTTTAAGATCTTGGCGACAGCTACTGCATCACATATCCCCATTCGTTGCTGGTTAAGTCCTCCATCTAGAAACACTTGAATATATCCCTCCGTTTTATCTGGTAATGCTGCTCCATGACAACAAGTAAAATTGGAGAGAGATCAGACGTTATATAATCGAAAAAATGAGATAATTTTTTTTTTACAAAAATACTTACAAGGGGAGTTTCCTAAATCAAGACATGGACTCCATCCTTGATCAGTCATTGGCCTCCATAGTTCAGACTGTTCTCCACTTGGCTACAATTATAACCAAAAAACACATAAAACTCATTTAATTTTTTTGAATTTTAAACTAATCAATTAAAGAGAACATGAAGAATGATATTGAAATGATCTGATTTTTACCCGTTGTAGAGCACTCTTTAGCAAAGATAAATGTCTTGGCTTTATTGTGATTGCTTCCTGCATCCATCAAAAAAGAACTTTCATTACTCAAAGAGAGACTCCTTGACTTGAAAATAGTAAACAAGTCTTTTGAGTTATTACTTTCCGGTCTTAAACTAGTCAAATTTTCTATTAATCCATAGATATTCAACCAAACCGTTAATAAACCTTTAAATTCAACAAAACCACAAAAAGAGAAGAGTCAATCAACAAACATAACCACCGTTGATGTCTCTGTCTCTTAAACTTTCTATAAATGGATACAAATTGCGAAATTTCTTCACTAGGAAAGTTGAAATTTACTATTTCTGGATTCACGAAACCACAATCAAGTGATAAAAAAAAGATTCTTATCCAGCCAAACTTACAGATGCTGAAGACGAACTCGAAGCGTTGCACATCAAAACGACGACGAATAAGAGAACAGAGAGAATCGTCCTGTCTTTGGCGTAAAGATTCATCCTTTTTTTTTTCTAAAACACGAGTAGAAACGAGAAACCCAGATCCAACTTCCTGGAAAGTTCGAGACTTTATAACCAATCAACACTCAGGGAACCCAAGATCACAAACCAACCCAAGAAAACGACAGAGCAGAGAGAAGAAGCACGAGAGCAAAAATCGAAAAAGGGGGGTAAAAATCACATGAATCAGAATGCTATCTTGTCTTTTTCTCTCCTATACCTTTTCCGAGATTTTAGTTATATCTCTCTTCTTCGTCTCTCGTTTATATTACTACAAGCTTTCTTTTACAACAATTTCCCAGAACGGTTTATAAGTGTTAAAGAGAGAGCGCGTGAAGTTGTCTTCACATGGACACCTGTTCAATAACTTTGATGCCTTGTCTCTCCGATGGGTCCCCCGTCTTTTTTGCTTGGATACACTGTATTAACACACTTTTTTGGGTTTTTGCGCCGATATTCACTAATTAATTAGAGCTTTTTAAGACTCCTGAATGGCAACGTTGCATAATTATACTACAGAGGATCACACTAAATGAGTAATTGACAAAATGATATATTGACTTACCAAGAAAAAATAAAACATGTAATTCTCTAATTTAATTCACTTTCTAATGTTCAAACATGTATATGGGAAACTATATTAATATGAGGCTAGTTATCTAAAAAATCTAAGTATACTAGGAAAAAAAATATTAAGTGTTGACCTCAATGTTCTAATATTTGTTTTCATAACTTTCTTTTTTGTTGGATATATTTTTCTTTTTTTTTGTTGGATATATTTTTCTAAAAATAATATTTAAATTGACTTTGACTTTCTATCTATACATCACATACTTTAAATAACTCATCGTTTTTAATTTCGTTACAACTTTTTCCCTATGACCAACCATTGAGCAACCTTTATTAGCATATAAATAACTCTACTGCTTCAAGGATGCAGGTTCGATTCTTTAGTTTCGCATAGTTTGTTCTCAAACGAAAGAAAAAACTCTACTAAAATGATAACGTTGTGTTTGGTTCTATATGACTGTGTGATTAGATTAGCATAGAATGACATCTCTCTGATTAGGATTACCAATCCTTTGGGACTACTGTAATTAATTTAAGCCTAAGAAAATCACATCACTATCACTAAGTACTGACACATAGACATAGTACCACATACATAAACTAGTGGTCGTGGATTAGTTTAGTGGCACTATCTACAGCTAAGGAAAAAAAGAGAAGAAAGCTAGTTTTGCCTGTTTCATTCTCGTGGGAATAAATATAAATCAAACAAAAAATCCAAAATAAAACTGTGAAAAACCTTGGAGTAAGAGTGCATTATTGATATTGTTATTTTATTAGATTTTTGGACCGTTGGGCATATAAAGACAGGTTTTTTATTTTCCAAAAAGACAGCCTATATATAGGCATGCTGGAATGATATTTAGGCTTTTGAGAATTTGCAGAAAAAAAATAATTTTTTTTAATATTTACGCTAAAAATACCATACAGTCAAAGCCTATGTGTAGAGGCACCACCGAGGCACCGACACTTTGTTGTGTTCTTCGCATTACTACAGCTTGACTTAAGATTTTCATGTCCATCACAAAGATCCACTCTTCTCGCTTTGTGTCCTTTCTTTTTAATCTTCTTTTCACCCAGCTTTTTTACTTCTAATAAATTTCCGTTAATAAATGTGATTATGTCTATATATCTGGGTAAACAACCGCAAGTAACTTGATAAAGACGATATGCGCGTTTATGTCCGGCAAGAATTTAAACAAATTCATAAATTATTCTGGTAGGTAAATTAACCTAATAGAAATAAATTATACTCTTATAAAATTATATTTAAAATCTGGATTTAGGATCAGAGAGTAACCCTTTCATCAGCTATATTTATTGACTGGTTAAAATTAAAACTAAGGATATTTATTGACTGGTTAAAATTAAAACTAAGGATATTTTTTCTTTTTTTTGTCTGTAACACAAACGTTAGAGCTTTATTTGGTTTTACCCATAACTAATAGTATGTGATGGACGTTATTTTCAAAGGACCAGTTTTTGATGAAACATATTGTACTAGTATTTGTTAACGTGGGAATAGGATTCTTCTTCTTTTACAGAATTTTATCATATACTTTTATTCAAATGAATACGTCTAAGTTGTAGGTTGATACGTGTATCAAAGAAAGCAAAAGTTAGTCATAGGTTAAAGCTAGGTTTCTAAAGCATATGAAAAAAAAGAACACAAGATGAGTTGAATGATATCAAAGGTTTCGTACATTTTAATATTACGTAGTATAAAGTTTGGTGGTTACTTACTTTTAGGCAGGGTCAAATTTCTCAGTGAATGAATTATTAACACCGCAATCGCTGAACTTATCAAAAGGTTAACTATATAAAGCTTATCAAAGAATATTGGTCTCTTATGTTATTTTTCACCTTCATATTCCAAATTAGTGGATGAAATGGAGAAACACTTTACAACGGATAGAAAATATCAACAAAATAATGGAATCCAATAACATCATCTGCTTTTGGCATTTGTTTGTCTTAAGTTTAACCATTGACACTAACTAATTATGCGTTAGGCTTTTCCAAAAAGTTTATGATTTTGGATTAGTCTAATTATCTGGGCCTGAGCTAACTAAAAACCCAAATAAGCTATGGCCCTATAGTTTGAGTATATTGCTGAAGGTCAGAGAATGATTTAAACTTTGGGCCTTATAGTCAAAATACATTACTGATTCTGACTTCTGAGCATTCAGAAACTGTTGTTCAAAAAAAAAAAAAGCATTCAGAAACTATCTATCCCGTCGCAAGCTCTATTTGCCCCGGTGGTGGTTCTTCTTTAATAAAGTAGACCCACCAAAATTCTGTAATCAATTTTCTCTAGGGAAAATACTAATTATTTACCTTCATTGACACGCTATCTGGTCGGGCCAAAAAATTGTAAAAGAATTAAATATAACAACAAAAGAGCATATGCGTGTGTTATTATTATCATATAGTAATCAATTAAAATTCGATTGTCATTGCACCTAGTAATGATTATCATCTTATGCACCCATACATCCTTTATGGTAATAATGCAATGCAATTGCAGATACTCATTGCACCGTAAATTTGAAGTGTTCATTTTGTTTAATAACCTCTCTCTAATAAACAATCCTGAAAAATCGAAATAAAAAACGAAAAATAAGGAAAATATCAATCTCACTGGTTTACTGACTCTGTCTGATAGTAATTTAATTGATCAAAAAATAAAAAATAAAAAATAAAAAAATAAAGAAGGAAAATGGAACACGAGAAGGCGTCGTTAACGCAAAACATTTTTGTGTCTGAGAAGAGGCATTGGTGTCTCTGTCTTATTTTAATTTTTATTATTATTTTAATTTCAAAACAAAGTAATAAAAACGACACCGTATAGCTGTAATAAGAAAAAAAAAAAAGCGAGCCTCCGCCTTTTGTCTTAATAAAATCTCAGACTCAGAGAGACAAACCGGAAAAAGGAAAAAATAGGGGAATAAGGAGGTAATAAATTCAAAAACTTTTGAATGCTTTCGCTTCGAATCTGAGGTTCCTCCGTGCTCGCGTGATTGCGCCCAAATCTGGATTACAATTAGGGTTTTTTTGTTTGGTGAAAATGGGGGAGAACGACAATAGGTGGAACTGGGAGGTGACTGGGTTCGAACCGAACAAGTCTTCTTCTTCGACTGAGGACAATCGGATCCCAAATAACTCGCTTCCACCGCACTCATCGGAGCTTGCATCTAAGGTTCACAGTCTGAAGGAGAAAGTAAAGGTCTGAAACATTTTCTTAAAGATATCGCCTTTAAAGAGATTATTTTGTCTTTTAGGTTTGAATGGGGGATATGTAATATGTTAATGACTATGAGATTATAATGCTATGTAATTAGGTGATACTTTGATAGAATTTTAAGTGTTGGTGAGTGGTTAATTTTTTGCTGAACATCCGAAGTATTCTTAAGAGTGTGGTTGTTGTGGTTGAACAGCTTGCGAAGGATGATTATTTGGGATTGAGACAGGAAGCTAGTGATCTTCAAGAGTATTCTAATGCCAAGCTTGAGAGGGTTACTCGTTATCTAGGTGTTCTCGCTGATAAAACTCGTAAATTGGGTCAGTTATTACTTCCCCCCCCCCCCCCTCCTCCTTTCGTGTAATTTTTTGGATTAGATAATGTTGTGAAGATAACAATCTCTTGTCCACTTTGGAATGTCATGTCTCTATCTATATCTGTTCGGGGAATGTGTTTTGTTCACTTATCTGCATAGCCTTATCACAGATCAACATGCCCTTGAGACTGAGGCTAGGATATCTCCACTTATCAACGAGAAGAAAAGACTCTTCAACGACTTGCTCACCACCAAAGGTGCGCATATCTTCCATTACCCACATCATCAGTCTTTCTCTCTGTCCTCCTTGTTAAATCTATAGTTTTATTGACATTTTTACCTGCAACAGTTTGGTTTGTTCTATTTTGACCTGAATGTGTATACTTTCCAGGGAACGTGAAGGTATTTTGTCGAGCGAGGCCTTTATTTGAAGACGAGGGCCCCTCTATTATCGAGTTTCCTGATAACTGCACCGTACGTGTGAACACTGGTGATGATACTCTATCCAACCCCAAGAAGGAATTTGAATTTGACAGAGTTTATGGACCTCATGTTGGTCAAGGTGAGATACCTCATGCTCAAGAACCGTTTCCTATACTTGGTTCATAAATGCAAGCTACGTATTTATTCCTTAGAATTCGGAACTGATTCAGTAAACGTTTTTCAGCTTCACTGTTCAGTGATGTCCAACCGTTTGTGCAATCCGCTCTGGATGGATCTAATGTCTCTGTATTTGCCTATGGACAAACTAACGCCGGCAAGACATACACCATGGTTGTCCCTTCTTTCCCCTTCACTCTCTGAAATTTCCAAAACTAGTATAGTTCTTGTTTGGTATCTATGTGTCTGAACTTTGAACTCGGGACAAAACAAATCATGTTAACTGATAGGGTTGGAAACAACGGGCAAGTTCATGGGAACTCATAGTATAATCTTATCGATTTACCAGATATATAACGCAATTGCTCTCTGTTAACTTGAGTTATATGTTGTTGGCTTTTTCTCAGGAAGGATCGAATCAGGACCGTGGTTTATATGCTCGTTGTTTCGAGGAACTTGTTGACTTGGCCAATTCTGATTCAACTTCCACATCTCAGTTCAGTTTCTCTGTTTCAGTTTTTGAGCTCTATAACGAACAGGTGCTTCCTTTTTACTGTTTCATGTCCTAATACTTTTGGCTTTCGTTTATTACTGAAACATGATAATGTAATGGGAACTGAAAATCGTTTCTAATTCACAAACTTTCGTTTTCTTAGATCAGAGATTTACTCCCGGGTTGTCAGAGCAACTTACCAAAGATCAATATGGGTTTACGAGAATCTGTTATAGAGCTCTCGCAGGAGAAAGTTGATAATCCATCTGAGTTCTTGAAAATCCTGAAATCTGCTCTTCAGAATAGAGGGAATGATAAGTCAAAGTCTAATGTGACCCATCTGTATGTTTTTATTTCATGCTTACCTCTTATATAATGCATATAACTCTCTGCTAAGTTGATAATGTTTTCTCTTTTTGGATATCTACTCTCTTGGTAGGATTGTCTCAGTACACATTTGTTACAACAACACAATTACAGGAGAAAGTGTAAATAGCAAGCTCTCTTTAGTTGACCTGGCTGGGAGTGAAGGATTAACTGTGGAAGATGACAATGGAGATCACGTGACTGATCTTCTCCATGTTACAAATTCCATTTCTGCGTAAGTTTAAGTGTCCTTTGACCGTTCCCTCTTTTCACTCGCTCAGATAATTCAAATTCATAGATTGGTTTTGTTTTCCTTTTACTTATTATGTATATATTTGGTTCTACAGGCTGGGAGATGTTTTATCCGCTCTGACGTCAAAGAAAGATACAGTTCCTTACGAGAACTCATTTCTTACAAGAATACTTTCTGATTCACTAGGTAAATCCTTCTGCTTCTCATTACATATTACCTTTATATTTTTTTTTGTGTTGAGGATTTCTCCCCAATGTTTCAACTTCTATTCACAATTTCCTGTAATGTGAAGGGGGGAGCTCCAAAACATTGATGATCGTCAACATTTGTCCAAGTGCTCGGAACTTGTCTGAGATAATGTCATGTCTCAATTATGCCGCTAGAGCTCGGAACACCGTACCAAGCCTTGGGAATCGAGACACAATCAAGAAATGGAGAGACTTGGTAAGTGGAACTTCAGTCATAGCTTATGGTTGAAGAACACATATTAATCCTATAGCGGAATGTAAAGCAGAACATTTTAGTTCAGGATCTGTCTTAGTTTGTCTGTTAGTGTGATCACTTTCTCTTTTGGAGTTTAGCCTATTTCTCTGGAGTAGCAGATTTGGGAAATGCACTCAGTTACTTTTTAAGCTTCACCCGCTGTTCTCGTATATGCCGACGTAGTTCGAAAGTATGCAGAGTAAATATCCTATTTTCCTGCAGGCAAATGATGCCAGGAAGGAGGTATTAGAGAAAGAGAGGGAGATTCAGCGTCTTAAACAAGAGGTTACGGGTTTAAAACAATCACTTAAAGAAGCAAATGACCAATGTGTACTGCTCTACAATGAAGTACAGAGGGCGTGGAGAGTTTCATTCACTCTGCAATCAGATTTAAAGGTTCTTCAGTGCTGACTGTGATAGTGTCTGGTTACTTTTATTTTTCCTAGTAAAATTCCTTTCTGCTAATGATTTACTTTTTTTTTCTCCCGTTCGTGCAGTCAGAAACTAGTATGGTAGCAGACAAGCATAACGTAGAAAAAGAGCAGAGCACTCAATTGAGAAATCAAATCTCTCAACTTTTACAGTCAGAACAGGAACAAAAGCTTCAGGTGCAACAACAAGATTCCACCATTCAAAATCTCCAGGTTGGTACTTCATTAGTATCTTCTCTCTTAAGTTTGGCTTATTTCTCTACGTAACAGGAAATAGATAATGAAATTCCTTTCAAGTAGCTTCTGAAAAGAAAGCCATGACGTTCACCTTATCCTTTTTTGATAAATTTAATGCAGTCTAAAGTTAAAGAATTAGAATCACAACTGAGTGAAACCCTTAAGTCTGAGACGACAAGATCGGCAGATCCTTTGGAATCTCAGCCCAGAGCAGCTGGGAGCACAGTTGATTCCTCTGATGTTACCAAGAAACTTGAGGAAGAGCTGAAAAAACGTGATGCACTGATTGAGGTTATACACTGACTTTTCCTGTTGGACACATTTATAGACTCTTCCAATTTTTTTGAGTCACTGAAATTAGATTTGGACTTGGAACATTTTGTCTTAAGAGAGTAATTGCTTTCCTGCAGAGGTTGCATGAAGAAAACGAAAAGTTGTTTGACAGATTAACAGAAAAATCAAATGCTGGTTCGACTCAGGTGATTCTTTTTCTCTAGCCTACGCTGAGCATACTTCTGTATCAGCTATCTGTTTCTTAAGCTTTCTCATCCATTGTTGTATATAGGTCTCTAGCCCATCATCAAAAGCTTCACCAACAGTTCAGCCTGCAGATTTTGACAGGTAATTAATTTGATCATTTAGAACAATTTTTTTTTAATCTACAGTTCTTCCATCCTTGCCACTGAGCTGTAATATTTTTTTCTTCAGGAAAAATAGTGTGGGCGCTTTGCCATCTTCAGTAGATAAGAATGAGGGTGGTGCAATAACAGTAGTAAAATCCAGCTCTGAAATGGTAAAAACCACTCCAGCTGGAGAATACTTGACAGCTGCTCTGAATGATTTTGATCCGGAGCAGTATGAAGGTCTTGCAGCCATTGCTGATGGCGCAAACAAGCTTCTGATGCTGGTACTGCCACTGCGTTAATAGTTTTCTTTGTTTGAGTACCCTTTTATTTAATAGATGAATGCAAATAAGTGAGTTGTTCAACCATAATCTGAAGATAAAAATACTGAAGTAAATTCTGTTTCCCACTAAACATGTATGGCTGTTTGGGATAGGTCTTCAAATGTTTATTGGTGTTATTGTTGACTTACAGGTTTTGGCAGCTGTCATAAAGGCTGGTGCTTCCAGAGAGCATGAGATCCTTGCCGAGATCAGAGATGCTGTCTTTTCATTCATCCGGAAGATGGAGCCAAGAAGAGTAATGGATACAATGCTTGTTTCTCGAGTCAGGATATTATACATAAGGTCCTTACTTGCGCGATCACCTGAGCTTCAGTCGATCAAGGTGAGCATAAATAAAATATCTTAGTTGTTTTTGGCTCCTGTCTCTCGTGTGCGTGACTAAGTCCCACTTTCTTTTAGGTCTCTCCTGTTGAACGATTTTTGGAGAAGCCTTACACTAGCCGAACTAGAAGCTCCAGCGGAAGTAGCAGCCCGGGTAGATCGCCAGTTCGATATTATGAAGAGCAGATACATGGCTTTAAAGTAAATTTAAAGCCAGACAAGAAAAGCAAGTTGGTATCCGTAGTTTCAAGAATCCGGGGACATGACCAGGTAAGATGCATGATTTTTAACTTAATAAATGAGCATCTAAAATATAAACATACATGCTTCTCCTGATTACTAATTGATGTTAGGATACTGGGAGGCAACAAGTGACTGGAGGAAAGCTGAGGGAGATACAAGATGACGCCAAAAGTTTTGCGATTGGAAACAAACCTTTGGCTGCTTTGTTTGTTCACACTCCGGCTGGTGAACTGCAAAGGCAGATTAGGTCATGGCTTGCAGAAAGCTTTGAGTTTCTTTCGGTTACAGCAGACGATGCTTCTGGAGGAACCGCGGGCCAGTTAGAGCTTCTTTCCACAGCAATTATGGATGGCTGGATGGCTGGGGTAGGAGCTGCGGTGCCACCTCACACAGACGCTTTGGGACAGCTTTTATCTGATTATGCAAAACGTGTTTACACCTCTCAGATGCAGCATCTAAAGGTATGTACGCTATGCAGAATGTGAAAATGATACTGTAAATGATTTAGCAGTAATTTAAGATAAGAATCTGTTGAAGGGCTTATGTTGATTCGCTTAAGAACTTGTTTGCCATGTGAGTTCTTTCTTATAAGGGGATGTTGTTCTTAGGATATTGCTGGTACTTTGGCGTCGGAAGAAGCAGAAGATGCTGGTCAAGTAGCAAAGCTTCGATCAGCTCTTGAGTCTGTTGACCACAAAAGAAAAAAGGTAACCCACATCCTCATCCTCATCATCTCTCAGAGAGTTTTCTCGTGCATTAATTTCCATATTCTCCTCTTTCATCAGATTCTGCAACAAATGAGAAGTGATGCAGCTTTGTTTAACTTGGAGGAAGGCACTTCCCCCGTTCAGAATCCTTCTACAGCAGCCGAAGACTCGAGATTAGCTTCTCTCATTTCTCTAGATGCCATACTGAAGCAAGTCAAGGTATTATTTGTAACTCTTATCATCACGAGTGTCTGCTTCATCTTCAATTGTTGATAGAAACTGTTTGTTTCATGTAGGAAATAACAAGACAGGCCTCTGTCCACGTTTTGAGTAAAAGCAAGAAGAAAGCATTACTCGAGTCACTTGAAGAACTCACTGAACGAATGCCTTCTCTTCTCGACGTTGATCAGCCATGTGCACAGAGAGAAATCGCTACGGCTCACCAGTTGGTCGAGACAATCCCAGAACAAGAGGACAATCTTCAAGAAGAAAAGAGATCTTCATTAGATTCAATATCTTCAACTGAAACCGATGTGTCTCAGTGGAACGTTCTGCAGTTCAACACGGGAGGCTCTTCTGCTCCATTCATCATAAAATGCGGAGCTAACTCCAACTCAGAGCTCGTGATCAAAGCAGATGCAAGAATTCAAGAACCTAAAGGAGGAGAAATCGTGAGAGTTGTGCCAAGACCTTCCATTCTAGAAAACATGAGCTTGGAGGAAATGAAACAAGTGTTTGGTCCGTTGCCCGAAGCACTAAGTTCTCTGGCCTTAGCCAGAACAGCTGATGGCACAAGGGCTAGATACTCCAGACTCTACAGGACTCTGGCCATGAAGGTTCCCTCTCTTAGGGACCTCGTTGGAGAGCTTGAGAAAGGAGGTGTCTTAAAAGATACCACCAAATCGACATGAAACAACAACAAAAATGTTTCTGTTTTATGTAAGTATTCTTTGTTTTTTGTACTGTGAGGGTTTATATACTTTTGAATTTCTCTGTATTTGTGTGTACTTTGTAGTATTTGGAGACCACTAATGGTGTTTAAGAACAGTTTCAGCTACACTAGAATCTTTGCTTATGGCCAGTTAACTTTTACAAGTTACAGCTTCGGGGAACTGACCAAAAACTTTACTTTCCAGTAAAACAGTAAAAACTATACGCGTAGCACGATTTGAATGGATTAAAAGAATAAAGAAATATTTTTTTTTTTACATTTTCTATGGTTAAGTAAAAAAAGTGGACATCAAACTCAATAAAACCTTTGAGCAGATGAATCATGAGGATCCTGGTTTGTTCCAAACCTGGTCAACTCCACCAAACAAGTATTCTGATAAATTCTCAAAACCTGACGAGTCTTTTGTGCTGCATGAGCTTGTTGTCTCTGATGAGCTAAACAGTGAGGATAAACTCCCACTGGACAAATCTACTCTTGGCAACACACTGCTACTACTGTCTTTCTCTTGCTTCTTCTTGGTGTTGTTGTCGTGTCTCGACGGGATTGCAGACAAGTTTCTTCTTTCCTTTGATTTCCGACCAACACCGTTCTTGCTCACCGGTCTGGGAGAATCTCTGTCAAAGACGAGGATTTTTCTCAGATATTATTACTAACACATCAAACATAGGGGGGTTTTTGATAATGTTCACACAACTTACCTTGCATAGAGAAGCATGTATGCTCCCTCTAGTAACACAGTCTCTAATGGAACCGCGAAAACCTGCAATAAAGAATGAAACATCATGAATCAAAAACATATAGGGGTATAGTGATTATATAACAATATTAAACTTACATTGCTGTCATCAATCTTGAACCAGTCTCCATGAAGGTTTTTGATGTAGCAAACGTAATGACCTGAAAAGGAAGTGGCATCTAAATGGACCACCACTGCGTAAAGACTGTACACAGATTGATGATCACCGTGACTTGGATTACTCATATATGGGCTAATATCGAGAAGCTGAGGAAAATGAATGGGTTTACTCAGCTTCCCAAAGTTATCAGACTGCATGTACACAAAACAAATCATCATCTTCTGACTAAACCATACAAATAGTAGACACACAGAAGAGGATCAAGATTCTCACCTGAAAACGTTTTAACACCACAGTCAGAATATTGGGACCTTCCAGTATCATCAATTTCTTTTTGGCTTTCTGGTAAGATTTACACCTGTGTGGTTGTAAAAGTAAAGGCTATAAGCTTGATAGTAAAAGTTTTTTAAGTATATACATATTTAATTACAAAAAGACACGTTCAACATTATACCTGTCACACAAGTAGCGGTTCTCTCCATCTAGGACTTCATAGGCAGTAAACTGAGCAAGTGCTTCTTCAAGGCTTCCTATATCTCCACCAATCTCAACAGTTAGATCCATCATCAGCTCCGTTCTCTCAGATTTGTGCAGGCATTTCATGCATTTAATCTGTGTATTATATTATAATTCACCATGAAATCTCAATAACTAAGATTGATTTGTACTAAAAGCCAAGATTCAGTTGGTACTAATCATATAATATAAACCTTGGAGTGAAGATAACCACCAAACGTAAGGCCTACTAAAGTAGTTTCTTCTGCAAACGAACCAGCTGCATCAGCCTCTTTGAGAAAAACTGATTGCATTGTATCAACCGCACACCTGACATTCTTATGAAAGAACAATGTTATCCACCTTTTGCTAAAACTATACTGAATAAAAGAAAAAGAAAACGGTAAAAAGCATAACAACCCATATGATTCACCTTAAAAATTCGTGAGCGTCTTCTTGCTTTCCAGGGCCAAGATGCTTCCCAATCTTTTGTAATCTTGATAAGATTTTGATAGGTGACAGAGGAGATTCTCCTCCTCTTGACTTTAATATTAAGAATTCAAACTCACAAACAAAACACCAACTCTTCTTTCGACCTGTAAAAAAATTCAGCTACCAAGATAAGATTCCATCCACATAGAGTAGATGAGAGTGGTAAAAAAATGGGTTTTGGTTGTGCAAACTTACACGCTTTAGAATGTATTCCCCTAATTAGGTAAGAAATAAGTGGCCGAGTGAAGGCCAAGCACTGGAGAACAACATTTGCATAACAACTGCAAAAGTAATCAATCATATAAGTGATAAGCACCAAGTATATATATACTTAAGAGTTAACAATGTCAATACCAAAACTATCAGTCAAATACCATACACAACAAAAATTTCAAGATGGATAAATATGTGCACCTGTTCCCCAAGTTGACAAGGCCAAATGGCTGCAATTCAATTCTATCACGGTAAAGTTTGACAAACATCTCATAAGAGAAGCTCATCTGCACACACAAAAAAGCATCAACATCAATATAAGGGATAATAGTAGATAGAATCACTGTACAAAAAATAATTGAACTTGTAATAATTATTCTAGTAACCTCATTGACAGAAGTGGAAGGTTGAGTTAGTTTTGACGACTTCGGGGGTCTAAAATGCTGGACAACTTTTTGCATGGATGTTTTCAGCCCACTACTACTTGAAGAAGCTGCTTGTGACACTTTAGCTTTTGAAGGTAAAGGAATAGCTGAAGACGACAGTGTAGCAGAAGGAACACTACTAGATGGTTCAAATGTCGTTTTCCCATGTCCAACTTCAATCTTTTCTCCTTGATGTTCCACTGAAAAAAGATGATTCGAAGCTGACACTTGAACCGTATCAACTGACCTACGTGAGCTTTGCTGCTTTGCATCGGTAGACAGAGCAGCCTTGCCTGTAGAATGCTTTCTAGCTGAGTCAGTCTTCTCTGTGCGAGGGCGTGACTTCTTCCTGCTTATTGGTCTACTCTCATAGAAATTATCTTTTTTGTTTAGGGAAGTAGTGAAGTCCACAGCTTCGGGCCTGGCTTGTACCTTTTGAACACTAGGCCTACTCATGGAGACGTCACAGGCAAGATCAACAGACACGCCGTCATCATTATTCACCCTGTCGTGTGTCTCTGAACCATGTAACCCATCTGCTGATGGTAGTTCAGTATTTAATTCTTTCTCATCTGCATAAATAGAGAGCTCCAAGTCATCAAAAAAAAACATAAAACAGATAGAAATTACTAAAGCTTGAGTCTTTTTAACTAACCATGAGGAAGAGAAGGGGAACGACACTCTTCCTTGTGACCTCGTCGCCAGTGAAGAATCTGACACTTGCTAGAACTACAATATACACAAAATGTATAAAAGAAGTAACTTTGAGGTGAAAAACATAAACACTGAGAGTTAGAACGAACCAGTAACGGACGGATTTGCATTGAGAGCAGCGAGTAGTGGTGGGGCGTAGACAAACCGCACAACGATAAACATCATCATCATCAGGAGGAGGATGAGGAGCAGGAACAGAAGAAGAAGAAGAGGAACCGTAGTAGTAATCATTTACCGTGGCGGCACGAGCCTCCTCCTCCTTTACCTGCGCTGCAAGATAAGATTCCTCCGTGGCTAAAGAGATAAGCCGGAGAACCTCCTCCCGCTTCACGGCGGCGGATCTCCATTGCCGGCGGATTAGGAGGAAAGCCAGCATCAGAAATCCAATTAAAAGAAAAGGAGACATCTTTCTTTCTTCACTGAGAGGAAAGAATCAATCTGATAGATAGAGAGAGAGAAAGCCCTAAGAGGGTGATCAGCATTGCGTATAAAGATGATGCAGAGGAGGAGGGTGTAGACGGCGACGGTGATGGTGGGAGTAAGAGGGCAAATGGAATCTAAGACGGCGGCGACGGAGTGTAAAGGATTTGGGCATCTGGAGAGATTAAAAAGCTAGAGAGAGAGAGAGAGAGAGAAAAGATGAAATGAGAAATGGTCTGTGTTTTGTATGTAGAGAGAGAGAGAAAGTGAAGAAAGAAGGGAGGGAGGGAATCAACGTGCACTTGTTTTTTGTCGTTTTACGGTTTCTTTCTTTCTTTTTTAGTTTTGGTCCCTCTCCGACCAAACCGATGTCTGATTTATTCTGTTTTGACTTTAAGTTTATTATAATATATAACCTAATGAGGTTATAAGCAACAAGTCGCTTTGGCCGAGTGGTTAAGGCGTGTGCCTGCTAAGTACATGGGGTTTCCCCGCGAGAGTTCGAATCTCTCAGGCGACGTTTGTTTTTTTTTCTAATTAAGTGGGACCTAACTAGTAGACGACACCTTCGCGCGTGTTTTAACTACCTTGACCGAAGTTGACCACAAGTCAACAACCTGCGCGGCTACTGCACTACCAATCACTATCTACTCGACTTAGGCGATTGAACTACGCTCGTCGGTACTACTGTAATTGCAACCGCTTTTTTTTTTTGGTTAAAAATTTGCTTGGTTAAGTGTTCTTGTCCAAAATCTCAACATACTAATGAACCAGATACAAGACTTTGCAGTGAAACAAAAACCGTAAGAACCAGATTCTACACCGGTTCACGTTCCTGGTACTAGTAGTTGTATCCTCCTTCTCTGTAGTCTGTAGAATCTTTACATAGCATAGATCTGAGTTCCATCATTGATCTCGGCGGCTCCAAGTGCTCGGGCTTTAGAGCGTTGCCTAACAGGCTTTGCATCTGTGTCGCAAAGATCTCATCCAAAACCTGAAATCATTCGGAGCATAAGATAAGAGAGACAGACAAAAGGACATTTTTGTTTACATTCCCCTGAAAGAGTTTAAACAAAACTTACAGAAACTGCGATTCTCGGTCCTTTGTGCCAAGTCACATTATCTTTCCTATCTTCCAAAAGACGAAGCACATCCTGAAAGGGGAAGAAAAGGTTCAGTTAAATGCTGAAGAAGAAAATACCAACTGTTGTTAATGTAAAATGATGTCGAACCTGTCCCAACCGGTCCCAGATTCCTCTGCAGACAGATACAAACACATCAGGCAAGAAAACGTTGTGCAGGTGATCGATGGTTTTGTCTAGCACATCCTTCAATGCCATCATTCGGTTTCTAACATCCGGTTCTGCTGTGGTTTCCCTTAAGTCGTGGATGATGCTCTTCAGCTTCATGTGGCTTTGTATCCTCGTCTGTTTAACACAAATAAAATCATCAACAAGGTTTTCAACGAGAATTAAATCAAGTTTTGGAGTAACATACATTCTCAGCGAGTTTCTCCACGAGTGCTTGCATATAACTTCTGAACTTGGCTCTTAACATCACTGTAACCTCACTTAACCGCTCTCCCAAGATTCTGTTTTCTCCTTCCGGGATATAGGAGTTCCAAGATTTAAACCGGTTCTCTATGCTCGGCCGTAAAATGTCAAGCACTCTTTTCATCGAATTCAAAAGAACTCCAAGCTGAAATTTTACCAAGATTACGTTATTGTTTTCTCTACTATCACATCCAAGAAAACAATTTTAATAAGTAATGTACCTCTTTTGGAACAGCGTAAGGGTTAGGCGCGCCTTTGGTGAACTTCTGGACAATTTTCAGACCAAAGATCTTACTTTCCTTTAACGGAGATATGATCTCAGCAAATTGTTTCTCCATAGCCTCAACTATTGCCTTCTCTGCATCTGCTACAACCTTTATTTCAAGGAGAACATCAACACACTAGAAGAAGGAGAAATAATAAAGCTAAAAAGCGTATACTAATTGTTGAAGTCTAAAGAATGAAGATGATGTTTTTTTGTTGTTTCACTTACTTTCTCCAAGGATATTGCATATTCTGGCCAACGCCTAATGATAATATCATACTCATCAAGTGTCCCATTGAGTCTGTGATACATCTCATCGACAAAAGGAGAAGTCAACCCCGAGATCTCACCACATGCTTTTACCTGAAAAAAAAAGGAATAAGAATGTAAGTTAATTGCGTTGGAAGAAGGGCCTTAGGACGTTCTATGATAGACAGTTAGTACCGTCTCTAGCTTGCAGAGTTCGTATAAAACGCGTCTTTTCTCTTCAATCCAGCTTGTGATATACGAATAAAATAGCTCTTTGGCATTAACACCACCTTTAATAGGACTGCAAACATGGCAACAGAATATGTAAGCGCCCATCAGTAACATGATAGTGTGAAAAATATAAGATAAGAATTGCAGATATTAGTGAATATTACTTTATGTTCCAGCTAGAGATGTCTCTCTGAAAGTCGGCAGTTGTGATAACAAGATCAACAACAGGAGTTGAAGGTCCAGGAGGAGGCCATACGAGAAGAAACTCCCGGAGCCTATTGCAGAGATCCACGCTATATATTGACGCCGAAAGATTTGGAAGATCTATAAAGCTGCACATAAATAATCATTAGAAAATGTAAGAGTTAACATATATGTTGCACATCTTAGACTTGAAAGTCTTAAAAACAAACCTTGGGAGCACATTGCAGTTATGGATCGCTATGTCAGTGGATATCTCATTCTTAAAGCTCAATATTAGAGACTTCATCTTTTGATAAGAAGCTGTAAGTGCCATCGGATCAAGTGGTGCAGCACCTTCACTACGGTTGTTAAGTAGATCGTTTGTTTCCAATAAATGCCTTCTTGACCTCTTCTTTGAAGCAGCCTGGAGGGTAGCCATAGGTGGATAAATCACAGATATGAATAAGAAAGTGAGTTTTAAGAAAGGGATAATAGAGTTTGATTGGTACCTGAAAGTATCTGCAAAGTTTGAGCTGTGCCTCAGGGGTTAGTACATCGTTGAGAAGAGCATAAAGCTTGACAGATGATTCTATCGCCGGTGCTGGAGTTCCTGTAGCAGATTCAAATACATCTTTCATCCCGGAGAAAGACAGTTCGTCAAGTGATTTGTAATTCTCAAATGCTGAAGCAAGGATCTGCTGGATTTGTTCGTCAATTTCCCCAAGTAATCGGTTCTGTCAACAAGGCACCAAAGGTTCAAGTAAGCAATTTACTTGAAAAAATGAAGATAAACAACATGAAGATCCAAAGCTAACCCACCTCTTGGTGACTCAACACAGCTTTGTGGTTGCTTTTCATTATTATAGGGAGTAGAAAATCATATATCAGATCAAGACAGTCCTTGGTAGGCGAAGCAACATCCATGACATAAGAAAGATATCTGCAAATTATCCACAATACTGCTTAATTGCCGCCAAAAAAAAAATTAAGACATTTCAAAACCATTCGATATTTACCTTAGTCTTGTGTATGCATCTGAAATCCCATAATATGAAGCGAATCGAGTTATCATCCAGTGCCATGGGCCCTTGAACACTAAATTTCTTCGCTGGAATCGTTCTGCTTTCATAGCCACCTCTAGGATAATATCATACGCTGAAGTTTCTGCCACCAATCCACACTTAGTTTTTTCATCTAGACTGCTTGAGTAAGTTAAATGAAGTTGTATCCTCCCAATATGTTCATGCTCTGGTTCATGATATATTGGCCACCATCGCACCTTCTCATTCTGGTTCAGCCAAAAAAAAAATCTCTTCATTATCTAATAGACTCGGGGATATGAAAGCATAACGCTGAGAAAAATAGATAGAGAGACAATCTTACCGGATCATCAACTATAGCTGCAAGCTGAACTACAACACGACCAAGAAGTTGCCCCTTAGAATCTCGAACTTCAATAATCAAATCATCACCAAGACTGTCTGGCAAGCTACAAGACAAAATGTATATTAAGATTCACCTTATGAAGAAGTAGAAAGAAATGTCTTTAATGATCACGTGAACAAACAAGGGAACGGAACATACAAAATAAACGCCTCGCTGGATCCAGGCTGTGTCTTAATTTGATCCTCTTCAGCGGAGCTCTTCAACCTCAACGAACATGAATATGTTTCTGGAAACGAAAAAAGAATCAAATACAAATGACCAAATATAAGACAGTGAGTAATGTCCAAACACACAATGCAAATACCTTGTACTGTTTCATAAGTTTGTGGTCCAGTGTGAGATGCAACCATTTCGTTTTTTACAGCTTTGGAGACCTGTTTAAGGTAGCGAGCAGCTGCCTGCGCGTAAGCCAGACTTTGACGTGAAAATGAACCATTAAGAGGAACATGAGGAGTGACATGAACTTTCTTCGCTGCTTTCCATCCAGAAGATAAAGTCAGATTCAGTTCTGCCATATTGCGACGAACAACTACAAGCTTTTCCTTGGGGACCGTCAGTGATGCAATGTTACAGCCAGGTAGTGGATCTAATCCCATTTTAATTTTACGAACTGTACAAAATCAATACTGTTATAAGCACAAACGCTGAAGATGATACAATTGCTCAAATGAAATGGGAGGAGAGTATATACCTTGGACTCTAATTTTTCCAATAGTTTTCTTAGTTTTTGGGGCAGATGTCTCGGTGACCAACTCACAAGGTCCCTTCCCAAGCAACTCTTCTTCAGACTGAAGGAAGAACTTCTCCAAACTGAATGCATTCCGCATTGTCTTGCATTCGTTGTTCAGGAAATAAGAAGCTTCACTGACTCTATCCACTGAAGACGAATGGAGACAGAGACGCATACAAGCTTCATATGCAATCATAGCAGACCATGGACCTTGCTCACTGCATTCAACAAGAAGACATATTAATTATCAAGAACAAAAACTATAAGACAGCTATGAAATTCAAGTTACTCAACCTTGCGTGAAAGGTCGGGAAACGAGGAAGCGATGAACTTGTTGAAGTGATGTCCCCGTTCTGAGTCCTTCCTGTAGTTCCAGCCTCAACATTTCTTCTCGTTTCGCATTCGTTATGCAAAGATACATTATTGCTCCTCACACCAAAAGCTTCAGCTTCCTGTAAACATTATAACCAAAATTCAGGAAACCTCGTTTCAAAAGAAGACGTATAAAATAATCTTGGGGAAAGGGGTAAAAAAGGAATGTACATATGGAACTTGGTTTCTGGTAGCTGAGTCTGATATCTCATCTCCACCAAAACCAAAAGCCTTTGCACCATTACGCCCAAGTCCACCACCATTTTGAGCTGCCACGTGAGGGAAGCGAACATGAGTTTTATAGTCTTGAGGAGATGGTTGAGGCGAGTGGTGCCTCTCGAAGGTCTCTTCATCAGAATCAGAGGCAATGTCCATATCTGAACTTGAGCCACCGTTTTTATTGTTACCTCTAGTAACTGGAGGAGCAGTCCTGAGTCCAAAACCATGTACAGCTTTCACGCCATTAGCATTGGCAGCAGACTTAGCATCAAATTTACGGTTACCAATAGTCCACCTCGAACCAACACGATCCTATTAAATTAACATGGCAATAAATCAAACAAGATACAAAGATGCCAAGAAACAAAACACTAGACAGTTGCAGAGAGAAACACATGTTGATCACATTACCTCTCCTAAGCTTCTCAAACCAGCTTCTCTGAACATTGCTCCCTTACCTTTGACCTAGATTTCAGAAAATTCACAGATTATTATAATCAGAGAAAAAACAAACAAACAAAAATGAAGAGAAATCCAATTCACATTCCAATTATCAAAACTCAATCCCTAAAGCACATATCAACTGAAATCGATTTAATACAACGAATACAAGCAAAATTGAAACGAGTAACCACAATGTTGAGAGAGATGATAGCCACTTTTTTTTTCTCTTTTGCACGAAATTCACGTGAAAGAGAGGCGAAATCGTGAACGGAAACTCGCGAAATCGATCTACTTATCTAACACGAAATCAGTCAAATGCATTGAGCTTACCACTACCAGAAGACGGAGATTTTCTCAGTGTGGAGAAAGCAGCAAAGTGTGAAACCGATATTCCCCAGTAAAATTGAAGAAAAAAAAGAAAGATAAAAAATCATTCAGACTGAAGGAAAATATCGGGAAGTGACAGTCATTGAGTCGCTGTCGAATTCACTAAAGATTGAAAAAAAACGAAAACGATTTGATTAGAAAAGATGGTAGAGAAAGATCGGCGAAGATCGTATATTCCTTTTTCTTCTATTTTCTCAGTGAGTTGTGTTTTAGTAAAACTTGCGCCATCGAAGGAAAATAAAATATATATATGCACGTTATTATTATACGGTGAAAAAAGGCTTCATGAGAGCGGCGTTGGATGGAGACGTTGATTAACGGTGACGGAGACTTTATGACGAATGCGTCAACCCCACGTGGCAAGTGGAGACACCCCCTTTTCCTTTTATAACGGCAACGTTACGCTCGCCTCTAACCCAAGTCTGTTTAACCCACTGTTACTAATCTACTTCGTTTTTTCCTTTTTTTGGTAATATGTTAAGTAAATTACTAATATACTTATTATTTTCAAGTCTTGTTTACTTATTTCCCCTTTTTACGAGTATTTCTTGTTTTGTCAACATTTTTTACGAGTATTTAGCAATAGCAGTTTTCAATATCTAATTTTATTAAGTTCAATAGTTTTTTCCAGCTTTTAGTTCTTTTTTTTTTTAAAACAATAATCTAACCAACTTGCTATTATTAAAAGGATGAGTAATCAATTTCTCTAGATTTCGTTCTAATGATGTGGTCGTGTTTTATAGACCAACTTCTTTTATTTTCCTGCCTAACCGGTGTCTTGCGGGATCTCTCGATTATTCCCATTTTGACTATGCTTAAATTTCAGCAACTCCTCATTTATTGAATCACACATTTAATCAGAAACATAGACGAATACGATTAATTTGATCCGGCATTTAAAATTTAATGTGTTGGAAAATGAATACTAATTAATTTCATTTACTAGTAATAATAATACCAGGAAGCATTTGATGTACGAACTAATAATATTGTTGTTCTGAAAAAAAACTAATAATATTGTTTACCGAAAAAGAAAACGACACCATGCGAAAGAAGAGTTTAGACAACCTTTTTCTTGTCTTCATATGTCTTTTTCTCCGACCGCGTTAGTTGTGTCCAGGTCACGCCGTAAACGCATATGCTTAGCCAGCAAGGTATACCCGTAATGGGCTTCACGAAACCCATTTCTAAAGGCCCACATCCCAACGTTTGACTTTAAACAGTGTCAACTGGGTTGGAAACCAAAACCCTAGCCACCTTTCCAAAGCACCTCACATCATCCACGTGAGTATCACGCCTTTAAACTCTATTCAAAACGCCGTCGTTTTCGAGATATTCATTCACGCGCGAGTGGAGAGAAGTCCCTTTTACAGCTCATGATGACTCGGCGTTGAGCCCTTTATTTCTCCCTTTCTCAATTTCTCATTTCCTTCCAGAAATTTCTCTCAATTTTCAAAAAAAAAAAGAAAAAAAGAAAAGAAAATCGAGATCTCTCTCTCTCTCTAATGGCGGCGACGTTGAGCAGAGACCAATACGTGTACATGGCGAAGCTCGCCGAGCAAGCCGAGCGGTACGAGGAGATGGTCCAGTTCATGGAGAGCCTCGTGAGCTCCGCCACACCCGCCGGAGAGCTGACGGTGGAGGAGAGGAACCTCCTCTCGGTGGCGTACAAGAACGTGATCGGATCTCTTAGGGCGGCGTGGAGGATCGTGTCGTCGATCGAGCAGAAGGAGGAGAGCAGGAAGAACGAGGAGCACGTGACGCTCGTCAAGGATTACAGATCTAAGGTGGAGGGAGAGCTGTCGGCGATCTGCTCGGGGATCTTGAAGCTGCTGGACACGCATCTGATCCCGTCGGCGACGGCGAGCGAGTCGAAGGTGTTTTACCTGAAGATGAAGGGGGATTACCATCGGTACATGGCTGAGTTCAAATCTGGGGATGAGAGGAAGACTGCTGCTGAGGATACCATGATCGCTTACAAGGCTGCTCAGGTAGAGAGTACTTGTCTTTGACCTTTTTTTGCAATTAAAATTGTATTTGATTTGTATTATCTTTAATGTGTGTTTGAAGGACGTTGCGGTTGCTGATCTGGCGCCAACGCATCCGATCAGGCTGGGTCTGGCTCTCAATTTCTCGGTGTTTTACTACGAGATCCTCAACTCTTCTGAGAAAGCTTGTAGCATGGCCAAACAGGTAATCTTTGCATGTTTGTTTCTAGTATAAGAATTCGCTGTTAATCTGTTCTGAGGTAGACAGAGATCTTAATTTGGTTGTAGAAAGTGTTTTTTTTTTTACTCTGCTTGATTGATTGTGATTTGAGTGACTTAGTGGACTACTTGTGTCTGTCTCCTAGTGTCCTTATCTTTCATTCATTTTGGTGGATTGATCTTAATGAATTTTTTGAAAGATTACTAGAAGTAGAGACGTTGTTCAAGATCTTTCTTCTTTCTGAACGGACCCACTTCCTTTCGTACCAGAAAGCCATCTTCTTTATTACTTTTTTTTGACCTACGACTCACATTTACCTAATTATTCCTTTTGTCAGTAGAATGACACTCTTAGGGTGAGAGTAGGTATTGCAAGAGATTTGATCATTGCACTTTTGGTGCATGTTGACTCCGGAACATCTCATAGACGAGAGTTAGTCAGACTTGAGAGATATCTGGTCATTGTATTTAATTATCACTTGTGCTTGTGTTCATATCATCCGTAGGCTTTCGAGGAAGCTATTGCTGAGCTGGACACGTTGGGAGAGGAGTCATACAAGGACAGTACTCTCATCATGCAGTTGCTAAGGGACAATCTGACCCTCTGGACCTCCGACATGCAGGTTTGCGCTCTCTGATATTTCAACAAATCATCTCATTAGAATTCGTTTAGGTCGTGATGATGCGTTTGATCATGGACACTCTTATTAAGAATATTTAGATTATGACACCCAAAACTTAATGATTGACTACTACTTTATTCAGGAGCAGATGGATGAGGCCTGAAGATCTTGTGCAAGAACAGACGGTTATGTAATTTCCCCGCAACCATGGCCGAAAATCTAGTTCAAATTCAACAACCCCCCTTTGCTGTAAAACTTGTCGAAAAAATGGTCTGTTTATGACAGTTATGTGCACAGCTTTGGTGTTATCTGCTTCTCTGTTCCAACTCTGTTTTTTTCTCCCTTTTTAAAAAATTTATCATCTTCTACTTTCTCCCCTAAAATTTTATATGACTGCAACTAGTATTTGCTGTCCCAAACCTTAGCTGAGTCTTGGAATGATATTGATTTTAAACAATTAGAACCAACCAAAATCCTTTGGTTTAGTTTTGGTTTGGTTCGAAATTTAGAAAATCGCCTTATCTAGATGCTCTTGCTCAGTCCAACAAACAGATTTTGGTTTGGTGTTGGTCGTTAGTTTTGGTTTGATTTCTGTATCACACGTCGAAGCTTTTTCCTCAGGTACAGTGTTCGAGTTCTTCTCCGACCCCAACCTTTACGTTAGTATTTTATTTACTACTACTAAAAAGCCGACTAAAATCACGTATTCGAACCATCAGGCCATGTGATTAGGGTAAAGTTAAGTCAACTTGACCACAGGCGTGCTTAAACACAAAATTGTTTATTCACCATAAAGAAAGTTAAAGAGTCAGGATCCAAAAGTTCAAATCTCAGAACACACACAAAGATAAGCTAAACATCAAAGTTGTACATGGACCACTTTTGTCTGGCATTTGCATGCATTAGAGAAAAAAAATCATAAAGAGCGAGTCTTTTTGGTCTAATTTCAAAAAACTTCTTCTTTACTTAAACCTTTGTTTCTTCTTACCAATCTTTCCAAAAAGGATAAAAGACTGTAAAAAACACCAACGCTGGTTTAGCTCGCACGTGATTCCAGTTCACGTTGTTACTGCTACCATCAAAAGAAAGAAACACTTGGTAAAACGATAATTAGTTTATTTTTATTCTTTTGAAATAGTAATGTAGGATCTTTGGAAGCCATCTAGAGCACTGGGTCTGGGTCCGAAAGCTTGACCACTTGGGGACAATTAATATTATTATCGTATAAAACAAAGACCCTATAGTTAATCTTACGTGTTGGGTAAAACAGAAGACAGCATCTTTGGGTAAAATAAAACCATACTAAAGAAAGACCATATTCTGTAAAAACAAAGGCCATTCAAAGTTGGTATATGACATAGTTCCTAACTTCTTATACATGTTTACTAATTCTATTAAAATGTATATGCAATGATGTAGTAATTGACACTGTTAAAACTGAAATTGTATTCAAATGTATATGCAGTGGTGTAGATATAGTAACTGGTACTGTTAAAACATAAACCGAGACTGTAATCAGAAACATTACTCAAAGATCAATCAGAGCAAATGTTTCAAACATTATAATTATGGAGTTTAAATAAAAATGCCAATACCATACTTATTTGTGATTTGTTGATTTAAATTTACATTTTTATATCATTTTCAATTTGATTGAAGTAAGAAAAAAAAAACTTCGACAAATATTTTCATTAGAAAAGAAAGCAATGCCACGTTACAAGTTCAATATATTTTTGTAATTTTATAAACTTTTGCTTAGAAAATATCATAAGATATTGATTATTTTTTTGTCCAACATAAGATATTGATTTTATTGAACAGAAATTCATAGAAAAAGACAATTTATTTTAAATCTTGAATGGATTTGATATTTTTATCAACCGTCAGCCTTTTTTATCACAACTATTAGCCAAAAAAAATATTGTTACCAAAATGAAGAACAAAAAAGTCATAGATCACAATGATATATGTGAATTACATCTCAAATCTTCATTTTATATTTATCTCCATTAATATGCTAGCATTTTTCAACAGTAGCTAATTTAGTATCTATGTGAATATAGTAAAATACAATACCAACAATAAAACTATTTATGTGAATTACAAAAAAAAATATTATAAACATTTTATCAGGGAAAAATAAAATGTATACACAAAAATCCAGCCAAATATTCACTAGATTCACCATCCAAGAGCTAAAATACAACTAATAAAACCAACTAAAAGTCTATTTATTACAACAAATTTCAAAACACATCTCAATGAGGAAACATTTGTTACCATGATAGTCGATTCACTTTCTTTTCTTTTATAAAAATTTATACTCTTTCATCTTCTTCTTCCACATTACCTACTTACCCGGAAAAAAACACCACATAACTCTTCATCACTTCCTCAATAAAAAGCTCCTCCCTTTACATTTTAGGGCTAACTCTTCATAACTCAATAAAAAGCTCCTCCCTTTACATAACTCTTCATCACTTCCTCAACAAAAAGCTCCTCCCTTTACATTTTACCCATCAACCAAAAAAAAAACCACAAAAAAACCTTACACGAAGGCATTAAGAAAAATCAAAAACCCAATCTCTAGATGACAATCCTTGTCTTAACAATTTAGATCGGAAATAAAACTTTTTTGAACACTCTGTTATAATGGCAGACAATCTAGAACTGAGTCTTTTGTGTACAGAGATCACCAACTTCGGTGATGAAGAAGACAACGGCATAATTCTTGACGAAACTCCGATCCTTATTCCTGAAATCTCGATTTCTCAGATGGGTTTTCCATCGGAGAGCGAAGAGTTTATCAGAGAGATGATGGAGAAGGAGAAGCAGCTTTTGCCTAGTGATGATTACATCAGCAGACTCAAAAGTCGAGATTTTGATTTGAATGTTAGAAGGAGAGAAGCTCTTAATTGGATTTTGAAGGTCTGATCTTTTATTATATGTCTCTTCCCCTTTTTTTTGATTAAATTGGCTTGTTGATAGTATGATCTGAGACATAAAGAGTGAGTTGTTATTAGATCAGAGGCTTATGCAGAGCAAAATAGATTCACTTAATCTTGGAGTTTTTAGATCTCTCAAAGCTCAGATTTTGATGTGTCTCTTGTTTTTTTTTTATTACAACAGGCTTGTGAGGAACACCAGTTTGGACCAATGTGTATTTGCTTATCTATGAACTACTTGGATCGGTTCTTATCAGTTCATGATATCCCTGTAAGTTCACATTGAAAGATTGAGAATGTGTTTAGCTCTTCATCATCTTAAAAGTCCCCATTATTGTAGCTTCTTGATTCATGATTGTTTTCTTGTAGAGTGGCAACGTTTGGGCAGTGCAGTTGTTGGCTGTGGCTTGTTTATCCTTGGCAGCCAAAATTGAAGAAACTGAAGTCCCATTGCTAATAGATCTTCAGGTACAACTGATCTCTCAAATTGCGGAGATGTTCTTCTTTTCTTTGCAATACACTAATCAGTTGTGGTTTTGGTCACATTTGGGAACAGGCTGGACATCCTCAGTTTGTGTTTGAGGCTAAATCAGTTCAGAGAATGGAGCTTTTGGTGTTGAACAGATTGGGATGGAGATTGAGAGCGATAACTCCCTGCTCATACATAAGATATTTCCTGAGGAAGATGAGTAAATGTGATCAAGAACCATCCACCACATTGATATCCAGATCACTACAAGTGATAGCCAGCAAAACCAAAGGTGAAAAAAAGTTATTTCCTTTTTGTTTTATTTTACTTGCATCACTTTTGTGTTTTTGTGCTTTTGCTTTTTATGATTTTGGGTGAATGTTTTGGACTAATAATAATGGTGGGTTGTGTGAGTGAGCAGGTATTGACTTTTTGGAGTTTAGACCTTCTGAAGTTGCTGCTGCAGTTGCACTTTCTGTTTCTGGAGACCTGTACACAGTACACTTTGACAACTCTTCCTTCTCTCCTCTTTTCTCACTACTTCAAAAGGTAAAAAGGAAACTCCACCAATAAATCTCAAACTCATAAATCTAAATATCAATATAAAGCAGCAATTGGGTGTTCAATTTCAAATAAATGCCCCATTTGTGGAGAAGATTGAAATCATTAAAGATGACACATTTATATGTGTGTGTGCACTAACTGATGCATTGCATACACATGTGTAATTATATTTTATCAAAAGTAACTTAAAAAGAGCAAAGAGAAACTGGTTTATGGGTCTGAATCCTTTGACTTCCAGAACTAGTGGAGTGTATAGACCAATGACCACATTAAAGTATATCACTCTATAGTTGTGTGTCTTGTGACTCTTTGTCTCTCTCTCACACACACTCACTGCACACTCTAGTCACATCTTTTACCAAATCTTGTCCCCACAAATCATGTTGCGGTATGGTTGATCCTGATTTGATCTTGCTATCTAAAAATCAAACTGGTTGGCATTTTGATCTTTATGTTTGTGTTTTTTGTTCAAAGAGATAAAACAAAATGTCAAGTTTTTTTTAGTTTGTTGTTTCTTTTATTGGTTAAACTCTGTTTGCAGGAGAGAGTGAAGAAGATTGGAGAAATGATAGAGAGTGATGGGTCAGGCTTATGTTCACAAACACCCAATGGGGTTTTAGAAGTATCAGCTTGTTGTTTCAGCTCTAAGACTCGAGATTCTTCTTCTTCCCATACACATCTTTCCTAAATCTCTCTGTTTCTTCTTCAAATATATTATCACTATTATTATATGTGAGGAGAGTCCAGAAAGGAAATAATCACAGCAAAATTTTCAAATAAAAGAAGAAACATTTTAATTCCAATATTTACACTTTTTAATTTTAATATCCCTACATACAAAAAAAAATAAAAAGAATGGATGATAATGACATGAATACTTTTTGGTAGGAAACAGGAGGAGAAAACAACAGAGAATGTTTTTTTTTGTTCCCGCCAAATAAATGTAGCGGGAAAAAAACCGTATCGGTTGCGTTGATAGCTAAGCGTTGACTTTGTGTTGTAAAACACTTTCAAACGGTGTCGCCTAAGTAAATAAGGCGCGCATGGTACTAATGGGCTGAGAATTGGGCCCACTAATTGAAAATGATATCTTCTGTGCTTTCTAACTTGGTCAACAAAAGTTTAAAGTCCAAAATATTTATGAACTAAAAAAATATGTTCGAGAAAAAAAAAGAGCTATAAGAAATACTTTACGAAAAATCAAATAAAAATTACAAAATGATTGGTGTCTAGGTCCACTAAACCTCTTGGTTCAGCAACTATGTGTAATGGGCCAATCCTATGTTCACTAAATTAAATAATTCGGGCCTACCAATGTCGTTTAGCAAATCAGCAGTGATTTTTAACAATCGTCGAATTTAACATATGAAAATTTCCCTCCTTTATGTATTAGTTTTTTGAACTTTAAATTCCTTTGTGTATTAGTTTATCGAATATTTTCACCACAGAGGGTAAAAGTTTTATTCTTCATAAAACTATCGGTCCACTTTTTTCTGTAAAGTTTAAACTCTGAAACAAGGTTTTGTTTTCCAACGAGTATGAAAATATAACTATTAGAATTTTACGAGCCTAATCATGATGATACACTTAAGAAGAACATTAAAAATATTTAGAGAGAGATATTAACTTTTAAAAGTGAATTAAGATATACTTACTTTATTAATACTACCAGTCGATAATTTGTATGGATAAAACTTATATTAAAACTATTATATCTCTGAGTAATAGCAATCATAATTGCCAAATAATTAGTTAATCATATTTAAAACTAGTTGTTTTTCCCGTATGCATAATTTTCTTAAGAATACTTATTGGTTTATATTTTATCATTTTAAAAACTAAAAAAAATATTATTGTTTATGCTCTCAGAAAAATTAAATCAAACATCAAATACTTTATATATAACAAATTTTTCATCAAAATATATATGTTTGCTATTGTGCTGATTTTTTATAACACTCACATATTACTTATTTTTGCTTGATTGGCATTTAATTATAATTTGTTTTACTTTTTTTAACTTTTATAATAGAAAATAATATTTTCAGATAATTTCACAATATAGTTAAGAACTATATTTTCTTAGAATGTTTCTATTTCTGAAAGTTTAATATAACATATAAATCCAATATTGTTATAAAATCCCATTTTGATTATTTAAATAATTTATATTTAAAATTTTATTAATGATATCATAGATGTTCCAACTTTTAACATGAGAACTCAAGTGAGAAAAATTAATTTGCAAATAATAATATAGATAGATTACCATCAGCTATCTTATGGTGTATATAGGATTATTTTTATAAATCCCTCTTGGGATACCAATTGTACTTAACCACTTGAACGTATATGTACGTTGTAACTTGTACGTAATATACGCATTCAGATTTCGTAGTTGTCGTACAGTATGTAATATACATACACGCAAAATTTGAAATGAAGAACTATTTGGACAGTGGACTAAGTGAAGACAACAAAACAATACTACAGAACAAACAAACTTTTATATTTCTTTCATTGGGCTTAGTCATGATGAGTCGTCATAGTCATTCAACTGTCCAGAACAAAATAATTAATTTTATTTTATTATTTTTCCTGCAAAACTAAAAGTTAGTTTCTAAACTTTTTTCAACCTTTGCTTTTTGCTTTTACGCATAACTAAAGAGAAAATACTTTTCTTTTGTATAAAGTTTGTCTTTAAATAATTACATAAACCGTACAATCATTTGAATCGGTTAAGTGACTAATTAACTACATTTTTAAAATATCACTGATATTTCTTACATCTGATCTACTGCACGTGAATCATCATCATCAGTTTCCCAAATTAGGGCAAATTATTTGAAGCTAAAAGTATGGGAATATAAGATAATTTAAAGGGAAAAAACCCTAACCCTAGCCGGTCCTATATTTTTTATTTTACGCAATCAAATCGAGTTTCTTTATTTCTCCCCTTTTTATTATAATAGTATTACTTGTTTTGAAACTTAGCTTGAAAGGCTGGTAATAAAACCCTGCTTGTGGGTCACATTTAGATTCCCTAAATGAAGCATAACGACAGTAACCATTCCACAGTAAAAACACTGTGAGAATGATGATGTTGATTATGGTGATGATGATATAACAAATGCATGTATGGTACACAACACATACACATTGATGGGTCGTTGTCCGGGTTTCTGCGTATTGACTGAAAGATTCCATGAAGAAGGACCACAGTAAAAAAAAGTTAAGTTTAAAAACATATACTTATTTCTGATCAAAACATCTTACATCAATAATTCAACTTAGCTCGCAAGAAAAGCCAAAATTTTGCACACAAACAAAAATATCTGCGGTTCACTACTTCCTATGAACATTTATTACATATCCAGACTCCAACGTATGTCACAAACATTTCTCATTACTGCAGCCGCTGAGTAAACATTTTTCACCTCTCAATAAAATTTGTAATCGTATATGTGTTATATGTCCCCATCATTATACTGCTTTGTGGAGCGATGGAGAAGCTTATAGTAAATTAAGAAGTTTTGGCAATATCTAAAATAAAAAAATAATTGTATTCAGACTCCATATTAATCGAAACTATAAGCTAAACTAGTAATTATGCAGTTCTCATGTCACCCATGAGAATGTAAACAACAGATAAGGATAAAAAAAAGGAGAAACGCGTTTAGTTAGGTTTCTGAACTAGTCAAAGCTAACTAATATCGCGTGGTTATTTAACAAACGTTAATAGCTCGTTATACCCAAACATGTACTGATCAAACTCGATCAAGTACACTAACTAATTGAGCTACACGCGTTTGAAATTTTGTGAAAACAAAACTATGGACCCAACAAAAATAAAAGAGAGAGAGAGGACCACAAAGTCATCTTCACTCTTTGGAGTGTGCAGCCTTAGTTTGGACAAGGAGGCGTAGAGATTGCCTTATCAAGCAAAAGCATCTCTCTCAAGTCTCTTCATTTGTGTGTAAATTTGTCTCTCTTTCTCTTGGAGAGAGAAGATGGAGAGGTTGAGACATGAAAGGCTAAATATGGAAGTGGCCGTGAGATGGGGACTCGAATCTTATCTCCTTCTTCTTTCCTTTTTCATTCATTTTGGTTCCCTCTTTCCTCCCCATATTTCATTGCGTCATCACTCAAACCCTAGTTTTTTTTTTTTTTTTTTTTTTTTTTTTTTTTTTTTTTTTTTTTGATAATCCTGGGGTTCCCCACTTCGTGGGTCATTCCCCAGGGCCCGGTTAGGCAGCGGCCAGCTTCACCCGGGAGGTTTTTCCCTGGGCCAAGGCCCAGTACCGCTTTATGACACAGATGAATAGTTCCCCCCACCGGGCGTCGAACCCGGGAGCATGACAGTTGGCCCCCAAGACTCTTACCAAGTGGGCTATCTCATCCGGTCACTCAAACCCTAGTTTCATTCTTTTGAATTCAAATTCTTATCTCGTTTGCATGCTCAAGGTTTTTTTCACAAACCCATTTGAATAAAACTATTGGGGTTAACCACTTGTAAGTTTACTACTCCCTCTGTTTCTAAATAAGTGTTACTTTAGCTCTTTTTTTTTGTTTCATAAAGAATGTCATTCTACAATCCCAATGTAATTTTTATTAACTTTCAGCTCAAAATTAATTGGAAAATACATTATTTTTATAAATAAATATATTTATCTAGAACACTATTGGTCAGTGAGATGTAATTAATGACAACTTACATATATTTCAACGTTTTCTTAATCTGTGTGAAAAGTGTTGGAGTGACACTTATTTAGAAACGGAGGAAGTACTAACTTAATTCAGTATGACGTTATTAAATGATTTGTTGAAGAGCGGCTATTAAATACGGATTCAGTGGAAAAAGGCTTTGCTCGATTAAACTGAAAGTAAAATTACTCAAGTTAACGTATAATAGAGTAGATTAGCTGAATGTAGAAAAAAAAAACAAACGAAAAGTGAACTCAACGAATGAAACTAATGTTCTAGACAAAGAAATTACATGTGAATGGTCTAACTAGGGATTTAGAAGAATAACATCATCAATATGTTACATGTATGTGTGCCCATATGTTTTTATCTCTTCTCCTTCATGCTTCCAAAGAGCCCACATGTCTCCTTCCCCAGTTTTTCGAATAACATTGCTATATATATACACAGGTATATACGCATATAATGTAAACAATTAGAAAGACATAAAGAGGACGACGAAGCTTTGGACGCATCGACATGTTTCGATTTTTTCTTCTTGTCTTTTTTTTTTCAACTGAAAGAGTTTAATTAATTCCCAGGAATCAGAATGCTGTTGCAGCAGCTAGCAGATGTTACTTAACCCTTTTCATTTCCAAGGGGGAACAAATAAATGTCTAACATCTAAATATATACTCCCTCCGTTCCTTAAAGATGATTGTTCTAGGAAAAAAATTTGTTTCAAAAAGATAGTAGTTTTACTTTTTCAATGTATGCTTTTATGAAAAATTGTAAGTTTCAAAAATATTAATGGTGTTTATTGAATTCATATTGGTTAAAAGTTATTGAAAATTGTTATTTACAAAAAACAATGCATTTACAATCAAAATTAATGAATTTTCTTAATATATGTGAAAATTCTAGAACTACTATCTTTTAAAAACAGAGGGAGTATATATCTACACTGATTGGTGAATATGGAATCCACGCTATATCTAAAGCCATTACACAATTTTTTAGGTAGAAACTCCATCCCAAGGAAATTCCGACCGATCCACATTCGAGTCCTACACTCATTTGACAATTAAATGAGAAGTACGTATACAAACACATACTATAATAATAAAAATGTTATAAGGTGTATTTGCAAAAAATAATAATCGAGAAAATATCCTAGTTCTTACACACTAAGAACCTAAGAAACAACATCATCACTTGATCAGTTTCAAAAAATATCTGTGTTTAAGTAATTGTCTACCACAAATAATAACACTCCCAATCAAACACAAATGACTTAAGAAACAATTAAAACAATGTCCCAATTATGCTAAGGAAGCACACAATAAACATTAATCATATGCTAACAAATACATATCTTTATAATGATGCATAAATTAATCATGTAATATTCATAGAGTTTCGATCAAAAAAAAAAGTAATATTCATAGAGAAAGACATGATGGATCTAATTAAAACACTGACACATGTGATGTTAATATACTAAAATCCTCACTAGTCACTAATTATAACTAAGACAACTCAAGAATTTGCTCAGAGAGACTTTAGAAGTTGATAATGAGAAACGTAATTAAACAGAAAGAGCGTCATCAACAACAACATCATCACCAAGAAACGAAAATGGGTACATAAATTAAACAATAAAAGCCCTCAGGAAATTCCTCAAAGTGATTGATTAGCTAAATTAAAAAACCCTAACAGTGATCAAGAAAATCAAGATTCTCATGGTTGGTCTTGTTCATGATGAAAGGAAGAAGGCTGTGAAGGAGGAGGAGGATGAGGAAGAGTTGGATTCTGATGCTGGTGAAGTGGTGGCGACGATGACTTACCAAGAGTGTGTTTGTTGTTATGCAACCAAACCTTAAGAACTTGTCTCGGAACACCAGTCTCTTGACAAAATCTCTGGATCACTTCATCATCTTGTCTCTGAATTCTCCAACCAATACTCTCAGCTAAAGCTAACATCCTCTCCTTCTGCTCCGGCGTGAACTTAGTCCTGAACCTCTTCCTAATCCCACTTCCTCCTCCTCCTCCTGCCTCCGCAGAAGAAGTCTCCATGCGATCTTCTGATCTCTCTCTTTGTGGTGGAGGAAGAGCTAGCTGAAGAGGAGGAGCTTGAGAGGGCGGTGGTCGATAACTCACCGGAGCTGGAAGACGGTAGAATCCCGGGGGAGGCGGAGGAGGAGGAGGCTGATGCGGTGGCGCGTGGTGGAAGTATGGCAATTCCTTGCGGTGGAAGTTACGGTGACAGCCACAAGCGGCGCATTTTAGGGCGTCGATGGTGCCTTCGATTCCAGCTGGCATAAACTCACCACATCCATCCACCGCGTGTCCTCCTATGTTCACCGCTTGGTTCTTGAGACACTCACGGAACCTAAACCTGCTTCCTCCTCCTCCTGAAGAACCACCACCGTGGACCACCATGAACCCTCCACCTCCTGTTGAGGTTGTTCCAGCCGTTTCAGGGCTTTCGGTTGAGGGCTTGAGGATGCGAGAAGGTGGAGGAAGAGGTGGAGAGTCGTAAACGGCGTCGTCGTCTTCTTCTTCTTCCTCGTGAAGATTCATTTCTTGTTCTTCTTCTTCGTTGTTGTTGTTGTTGTCTACAAAGTCCATTGGTGAGATGGTGAAAACTACGTCGTTTTTTTTGTTGAGAGAGAGAGAGAGAGGAAGTTTCAAGAAGGAGAAGAAATACTAAAAGAGAGTGTGGACACCAAAGGTTTTTATCTTCTCTCTTTTATCTCATCTCTTTGGAATTGAGATTTGAAGAAAGTGTTTATTTTATTTTATTATGCTATATTACATTCTTCGTTATTGGAAATCGGAATCTTATAAATCTGTCCTCAACCACACTTTGTAACGCTCTCTTTTATCTTTACATTATTTTTAAAAAAAATATAATTTTAATTTTAATATAGTTGAGAAACAATTTACCCTGTTTTTTTGTCAACTAAGCAGTAGAAGTGTAGAACTAATGTACTTATCACTATTTTATTACTTTTATCTCAATTAATTTGGTCGGACCACTCTAAGAAACACAAATTTTGATTTTAGTTTGCATTTAGTTTTTTCCTTTTCTAAAAAGAATAAAATGACACATACGAACTTAATCAATACTAAAGCACTACAAGAAAACACCGGGATTCTGACGACCGTTTTCGTAGGTATTTCCTCGGAATAACGGTATTCCGAGGACATACCGACGAAAATGGTCGTCGGAATAAACTCCTCGGAAATTCATTTTTCCTCGGAATTTCCTCGGAAAATTCCGAGGAAATACTGACGACTTGAGTTTCCTTGGAAAATTCCGAAGAAATACCGAGGAAGGGAGTTTCCGAGGGAATTCCGAGGAACAATTTCCTACGACTGTTTTCGTCGGTATTTCCTCGAAATTTTCCGACGACTTTAAAAAAAAAAACAAATTTAAAAATAGTTTTAATAAATATAAAATGAAAAAATATTTAAAATTATTTTTAAAAAATATAAATTTTAGAAATACAAAAAATAGTTTTTAATTGACAAAAATGTTTTATAAATATATAAAAACCTTTTAATAAATAGAATATAGTTTAATAATTATAAAAATAGTTTTAAATCACAAAAAAGTTTTTATAAATATAAAAAAAACCTTTTGGTAAATATAATATGGTTTAATAATTACAAAAAATATTTTTTAAACACAAAAAGCTTTATAAATATAGGAAATTTTTTTAATAAATAGATTATAGTTTAATAATTAAAAATTTAATAATTACACAAAATAGTTTTTAATCACAAAAAAAGTTTATAAATATAAAAAACCTTTTAATAAATAGAATATAATTTAATAATTACAAATTTAATAATTACAAAATTAGTTTTTAATCACAAAAAGGTTTTATCAATATATAAAAAACCTTTTAATAAATAGAATATAGTTTAATAATTTTAAAAATAGTTTTTAATCACAAAAGGTTTTTATAAATATAAAAAACCTTTTAGTAAATAGGATATGGTTTAATAATTACAAAAAAATAGTTTTTAATCACAAAATACTTTTATAAATATATAAAAAATTAATAAATAGATTATATTTTAATAATTACAAATTTAATAATTACAAAAATAGTTTTTAATCACAATTTTTTTTATAAATATAAAAAGATTTTTAATAAATAGAATATAGTTTAATAATTACAAATTTCATAATTAGAAATAATAGTTTTAATATATAAAAATTGTTTCATAATTACAAAAATAGTTTTAATATATAAAATTATAAAAAATTATAATTTGTTAGTATACATGATTTATACATATATATATATATAAATGTATAAAAAATTATAAATTGTTTATAAATAGAGAAAAAAGGTTTAATTTTTTTAAAAAAATTAAAAAAAAACGTTTTATTATTAATGGAAACTTGAAAAACGTTTTTAAAAATAGAAAATCGTTTTTAAAAATCAAAAAACGTTTTCATATTATATATACATAATTATTAATTCGATTTTTATAATCACAATCAATAAAAACTTTTTAAAAAATTGCAAGTCTCCTAAATACAACAAATAATCACAATCCTAAACCATAATCAAACTCTCAAATCACAACCCTACCATTCACCCTAACAAAAATCTATAAAAACCCTAATTTCACCATAGTGAAACTCGATTTTGAAAAAAATAGAGAGGGATAGGTGGTCTTACATGATTTGGGGATGAAATAGAGGAGAATTAGGTTTGAATCGCCGGAAAACGTTGCAGGAGAAGAGAGATGCGGCAGAGTTCGCGAGAGAGAAAGAGAAAAATGGGGAAGAAGATCCGCGGCGTGCCCTAATAAAATGAAAATTCCGACGGAAAAGGTCCGTCGGAATTTCCTCAGAATTTTTAATTGGGTCCGTCGGAATTTCCTCGGAAATCACTAATTTAATTTTCCCAAAATATTTGGCGGTTTGGGTTGCCGGGTAAATGAAAATATTCTGAGGAAATAACTTCCTCGGAATTTCCTCAGAATATTCCGAGGAAATTCCGAGGAAACAGATAATGTTCCTCGGAATTTCCTCGGAATATTCTGAGGAAATTCCGAGGAAACAGGGTTTGGGGTTTCAAATTCCGATTTTTTTTGTCGTATTTCATTTCTTATACAAATGTAATGCATATTATTGAGGATGCTTTGTTTAGATGATCATAAACCATGAAATAACACAATTTCAAAAAAAAATTGTAAGTATTCCCTTTAACGTTTATTAAAGTGTATAAGTGTTTCTCTTATGTTATGTGGTTTTCGTTCAAGCAATCGTAAAAGTGTTTGTTATTGTGTAAAACACCAAAGTTTGACTTCATAATATGGTTAAGACACTTAATGAAGGTTATATACGTGTTATTTAATCCGCAAAATGTTGTTTTCGGTTTAAAACCCCAAGTTCCTCGGAATTTCCTCAGAATATTCTGAGGAAATTCCGAGGAAATACTGAAAACCAGTACTTTCCTCGGAATTTCCTCGGAATTTTCTGAGGAAATTCCGAGGAACTTGGGGTTTTAAACCGAAAACTCACATGTTCCTCGGAATTTCCTCAGAAAATTCCGAGGAAATTCCGAGGAACAATACTTTATAATCAAATCTCTAAATCGAGAAGGTAAATTCCAAGGAAATTCCGAGGAAACCCTAAAGTCTCTCGGAATATTCCGAGGAAACCACATTTTTGGGTTTCCTCGGAATTTCCTCGGTTTTTCGTCAGAAAATTCCGAGGAAATCATTTTCCCTCGGAATATCCCTCAGAATACTGATGTTTTCTTGTAGTGAAGGTTTATATATATATAGATGGGTTAAAAGTTTAAAATATTATAGCTTTGTGAGATTAAAATTGGAAACTATGAATTTGCTGACTTTTGGTTTGTGTTTTCTGATTTACCTCTATGAATGGTCTTAGTTGTTTTTAACTTCTTTTGATTTACAATTAACTGACGACACAAAATACAAATAGTTTAGCGTTTGATTTTCTTAAAAATAAAGTGAAGGGATAGTATTAGAGATAACTTTTTGGGAAACTAAAAAAGGTGATAAAAATATAAACACACGCGATAATTATTTTTTGTCCATATGCCAATAGTATATAAAAAGCATTAATATTTCTGCGATAAAGTGATGGGCAGTCTAATCACATCAAAATCAGTAATGCCCTTAATAATTTCAAGGTCTGAATTTTTGTTGACAACTTTTCAGAATTGTTTAATGAATAGTTCATTATAAATAAAATAATCTTTTTGTTTATTATTGTTTCATCAAATAAACAGCTATTAAGGACGTGCAAAGTTTACAGATATTTTTCGAAAGTTTTTTCTTTTTAAAGCATATACATTGCGAAACTCCGAAGATGAAACGTATTGAGGTGATCATTTCCCAGCATCTAGCCATCTGATAAATCAACACGTGCTGAAGTTAAATCTACGGCATCAGATTTTCGTAATAAAATTATCGTTTTTATTTTGATCAAAAAAAAATTTATCATTTTTATATCGAACAGTTTAACCAAGTACTAAAATGCACTTTCAAATTAATTTAATGAAAGCGTCTTCATAAATTCAGGCGAGGGTCATTTGTCTCGTCAACACGAAATTGCATGATGAATATCTTACATGATATATTTGTAATGACCATGAAATTTTTTTTTTGTGATCAAACCAGCTTCATTCTGAACCTCGATTGTTGACCATGAAATTATGGTGGACGTGATATAATAAATTTTCTTACCCAAACTTTGGCATTTTTTGTTTTATTTCTCTAAGGGAGTTTTTTTTTTAACACTCTCTAAGGGAGTATAAATGTATAATGTGGCACTAGTTCGTATCACATACGCAATAGACAACATCATATTGCAAGAATATAAGATCGCGACAACGAAAGCAACATTAGCTGTCATTACTATTCATTCAAATATTAGATCATCCAATATCTCTCTTTTTTGAAAAAAAAATAATAATTAGATCCAATCTCATTGAAGAAACAACATGATCTTTCAAGAATAAAACGTTAGAAAACTGAAAAGTAGAAAACAAATGTGTTGGGGTGCAAATTGATCATTTTAGAAATAATATAGCTGACTGTTCCTATCAGAATAACACTATTGTAAGATTTAGACAACAGTTTGTGTCGCATTATATAATAAATGCGAATGTTTTGTAGGGCCTCAGATTACGGAAAGTAAAGATTAAGAGTGAATAAAACAACTCATTTGACACGAAACGAAGGGTAAAAGTAAAGTAAAATTTTTGTTAACTCACAGAAAATATAAATTAAAAACGGACTCTGAGGAAGAAATCAGACATGAGCAAATGGATACTGAAAGACGTTTGAGATGACGTGCACTTGTCAGCTGCCGGGAAACCGCTTTCCTACGTGGAGACACACAGAGTATTGGTCTCACGTTCATTATTCATATAAACGAAATCATTTTCACATTTCATGTTTTATTTTTTGCGCATCTATTTGATGTATATGGTCATCACAACTAATATCATATAAATCACGAAAAAGTGTTCATGGTGAAAATTAATTGTACTTTGTTTCAAATATGTTTATTTCTGTTGAGAATATATGGAAAAACAGAAGAAAATACAACTAAACGAAACAACTGATTGAAGATGTAGAATGTATAAAAAAAGTGTTCATGGTGGAATTAATTGTACTTTTTTCAATTTTTTTTTTTGTTTTTCAAAAAAAGATGTAAAATGTACATTTACAAAAAGAAAAGATGTAAAATGTATTATTACTGAGTTGTTAACTTTACAAGAAGAAAATACGAAACAGTTAAAGCAAAGCTTTGCAAGCGTGAGAATCCAACTTTATGTTGGTTTAAAATGCTGAATTGTCACGACCTATGTTTCGAAATCTATTATATATCTTGCCTATGCGTAATCATAGGATTTGTAATTCGATATGTTAAATCAATAGTATATCATAATAAGTATGAAATATGGATTTTGACCCTTTTGAAAAAATAAAGAGACTAAAAGCAACCGACAAGGCTAAGTTTATAGGGTTTGAGGGTAGATTGAAAAAGAAGTATGACTTTGGTAACAAGTGGAACTTATAGATTATGACGAGAATCCATTTGACCACTAATGCTTACATCAAAAGGACAATAATTTAACTCCTCTTCTTTAGTGCATCACCATTCTTTTTTCACCCATCATTTTTCTTCAAATAAAAAAAGTAGGAAATCTATATAAAGTGGCATCTCTCCTGTTTAATATAACTCAAGACATATCTTAATTTTACTTATGCTGTTTCAATAATCTAACGAGAAATTAAAGATTACTAGTTTTGTTTTTCTTAACCGAGTTTCCATATAGTGTGCCCACTTGTATGACGGATCACCACTGGCTCTGCAAATAATCCCGCGAGAACTTCGCCTTATGTTTGAACAGTTTCTACATGCACGCTCAATTAAGATACCAACTATTATAGACAAGTATCTTCTACTTTTTTTTGTCAAAAAATCAAAATAGACATGTATCTTTTAAGTCGTATTTAGTACTTTGATCGAAACAGCAAAAGCCAATCAAGATGCTGTGGCAGATAAGCTCTAACGAGGATTCTAAAATTATGTGATCATTCATACAGAGAAGCTCTAGTTAGCTTATCGACTCATTCCTCTCTCAATCTTAGCGACATCAAACCTTAATAAAAAACATGGCATTTGATCAGCATATCAGTGGACTTATTCGAGTCAACATGAAAATGTACGTTGTTCCGGGTAAGTGGTAACCTATGAAGTGGAGTGACGGACAACGGTTCATCGGTTACCATCAAAAGGTTCATTCGTTATCATGTTCACTCAATATAATCCAAGCATTCTTCAAAATTCATGTGTTCTTTGTTACCATGTACAAACATACAACCAAGTGTTTTGCACACCCAAACTATATACTAATCACTCTGTTTCCGCACATCAATATACACTAATAATATTTTACGTTGAGACAGTAAAACTTCACCACTACTTCAGTGGATTGCTTGTGATAAGCATTAGATGGATGGTCGAAGAAATCGAGGTCGATTATGTAGTGTAGCACTATGCTATTTTCCAAGCAGCGACTTCTAACCAGGCCGAAAAAAGCCCTTTCACAGATCCGCTACCTCCCCCTCATATGGGCTATTGCTGGTCCAACATATTAATTGGTTAATAACTTTTCTTTTGTAACAATTGCGAAAAGTTTATTCAGGAACCAAAACCGCCATTGTTTTACAGCAAACTTAAACCATAATACCGAAAACATAGACCAGCATATTTATTAACAGTTTATTGGTTAATCACTTGTTAGTGTGTTACTATGATTTTATACCTTAATAAAGTTGGAAAATCTTAAACGCCGAATAATTTTAACAAGGATATTCACTCAGACTTAAAAAATTTAGATAGTTCAAGTCCCATTTAAAAATGTGTTAACTTGTAAGATGTAAGAGGAAGTCTATTCAACTTAGAATTTGAAGTATTTGCAATGATTTAATGAAAAGGGAATTTTTAGGTGAAAAATATTATGATTTTAGTTACTTTTTTAATTGTTTCTAAAATCATGAATTTTGATTTTTAATCATCTTATTAATAATAAATTTTAACGGACATGAGAATAATAGTCTCCAATAGAAAGATAGGAAAACAAAAGAATGACTAATTGCATATATTAAATCTATATCATTATTTGTGAAGTGATTTTTTGCAACAGAGCTCCACATTAAAAGTTAGAATGATTGATATTAATATCACCTTTAATAAAAATTTATATATAATCAAAAACGTTTTTTACTAATATTATATTAATATGTTACATCAGATAATTATTTATAATTAATATAATAAACTTTCAAATATATATTTTTTAAAATAAGATAACTCTTAGATATGCTGTGTTATTATCTGAAATAATATTTTCTATTATAAAATATCACACTAAAAGTTAGAGTAGTTGATATCAATATTATCTTTAATTAATTTTTATATTTAATTTATTGTATAATTAAAAATAAATTTTATATTACTAATAATAATATTAAGATTTATCTGCTATATTAGATAATTAATTATAATTTTATATCATAGATTATCAAAAATATATTTTTTAAAGTTAATATTATTTTAGATATACTGTGTTATTATCTGAAAATAATACTATCAAACATAAATTTTTAAATTAAGATATAATTCATTTTAAAGTTAAATAATAATCAAGCAAAAACATTTATATAAAGATATTGTCTAAAATATGTTTAATAGGCAAGCTTTTTAATATTTTGAATACAATGATTTTTTGAATTAATAAGATATCTATACTATTATTTGTGATGATTTTTTCGCAATCAATTTCTCACGTTGAAAGTTAGAGAGACTAAAGTCAATGATACTCTTAAGTGAATTTTCGCAATCGAACTCTCACGATTAAAAAGAAAGATAAAGCCCTATATAAATTATATTTGATTTTATGTTTCATGAATGTTGTTACATGGATGTTTTAAGTTTAACTTATGCAATAAAATAATTTCTTATAATGAAAATCTTTCTCATATTTTGATATTTAAATTATTAATTATCATAAACGCATGAGTATTTTCAAATTTATTACATGTAATGAAAATATTTTGTGATGAAAAACTTTGTTGAAAGTCAAAGCGGCTAAAGTCAGTGATATCCTTAATGAATAATAATATTTGTTAATACATGAATAACAATAAATTAAAAACAAATTTTAGTAATTTGTTAATTATCATTATTTAAAATTAGTTTATACTGTGAATATCTGAAAATTGTTTACATCATAATTCTTTTGTTTAAATTAAAACAAAGATGGAGTCTGTAAAATGGTCGACAAAAAAAAATTAAAAAAAAGATAAACCCTTAGTGAATAATTATCTTGTCAATATAATTAACATTAAATTTAAAACGAATTTCAGTAATTTTATAATTATAATTATCTAAAATAGTTTATATTATGTTATCAACAAATATTTTACATCATAATATTATTTTTTAAATTACATTATTATAGAATATTTTAAAACCATGATTATTAACTTATTTTAGTTTTTTATAATGTATATATTTATAATTATTTTAAAATAATTACGTACGCATGAGCAGGCAAAAAACACCTAGTAAACTAATATGTATTCATAAAAAAATTATGTTTGCATGTGCGGGCAAACTATCTAATTTATCAATAAAATGGAAAAAAACTAAGTAACAGTAATCTTTATTTCTTTAACTAAAAACTATGCCAAAATACTTTAAAATCAACAAGAATCTCATAAAAATCACAACTTATATTTTATAATACTAATAATCCTGAAAATGCTTCATCAAATAATTTTCAAAGACTTTCAAAATTTTAAATTTGAATGTCAACCAACATATTTATTATTTTAGTATAAATCAATTAAATTCTTAATTGAATACCACATTTTTTTCCGTCAAAGTTTTTTTTGAATTGAAGGAGTGGGCCAAGTCCAGAATACAAGAGAAGACACGAAGGCCCATTACAACAAAGCGACAATCAGCCCAAAAACACCAGGCCACAACTACATTGCTAAAGGCCCACGGCCCACACCAAGAAGTCGACCGCGTGGTCTCGACTCGTCCGTCAAGGAGGCAGCTGGCGTGACACGTGGGTGTATCTACACCGTCATACCGATTCTCGTCACCACCGCCTCGTCCTGACCGACACCGCCTCAAGAGTCCACCGGAACACGACCATCAAACTTCAATTCGTCAGAGCTCAAACCGCAGAGCCTCAGACACGATCATTTCTGATCTTCACACTTCGTCTTCTCGTCGGACAGACGAACGAGAAACACCCGATCAAAATCAGAACCAAACCCTAAATAATCGAAACAAAAATCTTAAAAGAAAAGCGATACACTAAAGCCGACGACGAGAAGCTGCGGTAGCCTTCTCTTCCTGGAGACTAGAGCCGACGATGGTGAAGCTGACAGAGCTTCCACCTCCCGGAGACAAGACCCGGCGACGACAGAGCTGAAGTAGCCTCCATCTCCTAGCAGCAAAACCCAAAATACGAGACGCTTCCACCACATCTTGATCCCACCACGGCCGCGTCTTCCCTCCAAACCCAAATCCACCACGAGGGTTTACTGGTCAGAGCTCAGACAAGCGAACGACAGAGGAGACGGAAAGGAAGCAACATTGCAGATGATTAACTGATAGTGGAAGTTTTCAAGGCTTCCAAAGTCAAATGATAGTATAGAAAGGTTGTCGAACCACAGAGAACTAGAGACTTATACACCAAGAATATACAAGCTTCTTTAATCTAAGCAAATAAAAAGATAGATGGGTTGTAACAAGCTAAGATCCTAGAAATATAGACAAGGTGATCTCAAATCCAATCAAGAAACAAGCACAAGAACTTAATCAAATACTAAGGATGGATCCATGAGTAAGGATAATTGATATAAGGCGATTAAGTTTCAATCTAAAGGTTGCAGCTATCAATCAATCTATCAATCTTAGGCTTAGACACAATCATAAACAAACTCTATCTCTAGATGAATGCTCATTTGATAAAGAATTTTACTTAAATCCTAAGAATCAAATCAATATAGTAAAGATGAGTGTCAATCCAATCCTAAGTGACCATGATGCAATGAGAATACAAGTGAATGCTTAATCTAAGTGCAATCAATTTAGTGAAGTGATATGATGTAACTAACAAGACTATAAAGCAATAAAGGAACAAGCTTTATATCAATGAGATGTAATAGGATTCATGAGACTAGGAATTTGACTTCAAGTGATTAAGATCCAATCTAGAAGTGGTAAGATTACAACAAATGCATTTTTTTAAGTCTAGACACAAAGCTAAACAAACTCTTTGTCAAGATGAATGCTCATTTACTATCCTTAATCAAACACAATGTCTTGGCTCAATTAACTCAAGTAATCATTAAAAAAGAGTCTATTAACTATCTAAGCTTTCCTAACACAAATGTCTTTGGCTAAGCAAGCAAAGAACTAGGAAGAGTTGGTTCAGACATTTCATCAAACACCTTCCGGGCATGAAATGTCTAAAGCTCTAGATTAGAGTAGCCAACACTAATCTAGCATTAAGAGCACTCAACTAGCAAGAAAATAGATAAATCTAACACTAAACACTCTAGATCTTCACTCAATCACTATAATCATCCTAGCCCATGAATCCAAAAGGTAACTACTCACTAATAAACATGATAAACCCAACAATCAATGATGATTCAAGGCTAATCATGCTTAGTGATCAAGATAAACTAATAAACACAAGAAATAAAGATGAAAAGAAGACTAAAGATTCAATATTTCTTCAAGATCCCAAAGTGTTTAAAGAGAAAACAAGATATCCTCTTAAATTATGTTTAACATGTATTTATAGTGACTTAAAATGCAAAAGGGTAAAATGGTAAATTAATCAGTCGCAGCAGCTTTTGGACACGTCGCTTGGCCGCTGCAGAAGGCCGCTGGGAGTCTCACAACAGCTTTCTTGCGTTGTCTCGAGGCCGCTGCGTGAAGTCGAAACCGGGCAGGGAGGGGTGTATTTTCCCAGCAGCTTTCGAACTCCGCTGCGTAAAGCCGCTCCACGCGTACATCAGCTTCTCGTCGAGGTCAACAGGCTGCTGTGAGGTCGTTTGGCCGCTGGGACACTTGAGCAACTCATGCATCGACTCAGAATCACCATTCTTGCTTCTAAACCATCTCCAAAGGTTCCAAACTCACCAAATAACATCTCCATTACCTGATAAGGACATATGTAATGCAATGCAACCTAAATGCAAACAAAATGCATATAAATGGACAAAATGAGAACTAAAAAGATGCTTAAAACTGTGCAAATTCACAAGATATCAACTCCCCCACACTAGTCCTTTACTTGTCCTCAAGTAAATTTTTCAAAAACTCAAAGAGGAGAGATATTAAAATGGGAGCTTAAAGCCAAAAGAAACACTCATTGCACTCAACTTGACATCCTAAAGAAATATAGCAAATAGCATGAGCACACTCTCTTATTATACTCTAGCTTCTCTAGGCCTATCAATATTCTTATGCCTCTACACAAGATGCAATACTCATCAACCAACATGTTCTCTTAACCAGCCCTCACATTTATTCACACACACACACACACACAAGGTGAATTCTCACAAATGGGCACATGATCTTAATCATTTGGCTAGACAAGTAAATGGTCTAATGTGAATGAAGATGAAGGTTTAAATGAATCATTTTAAGGTGGTTATCACTCAAGAACAAGGAGCTTGATCATTATGCAAAATTTATCTAAGACTAGAAGCAATTTATGCATACATAAATCCATTCTCATCATTCTACCCTTTTCCTTAGTGATTGCAAGTTCTACCTTTTTCATCCTCAATCACATAACCAAAATAACACCCTCTCACATCACTCACCCAATGAACAACTCTCTTTTTCTTTTGACTCAACCAACTAGGGACTTTCTATTCACTCTTCACATTTCCAAGCTCTAACTCTTTTTATTTTTCTTTCCCCACTATCTTATTGATTTTTTTTTCTTTTCTTTTTTTTAGGGGGGAGATCTCAAACAATACAATCTAAAGCTTTCTTTTCTTTCCATTCTAGGTCCCTAAGGCTTTTCTTTTCTCATGACACTTTTTTTGTTCATCTTTCTCACCTTTCTCACTTCCCAAACCAAATACATTAAACCTTTGGAGCACATAAACCCACTCACCATCCTAGATGCTAGCTCAAATGAGGTTCCTATGCTAGCAAGAGATGAGAACAAATCTATGTCGCCTCCAATACTCTCAAGATTTTGCACATGACAAGCTATCAAAAGAGGCCTCACTCATACAAATTAATGGTTGGCTTCAAAGAATGGCTAAGGTTCAAGGGAGGGAGTGCCATTTGGGTTAACAAAGGGTGGTACAATGGAAAAAGATAACCCAAATGTGTATGAGATCCATGATCAAGTATGGAAGTGTCCATATGCAAGAGAGATTAAGTTCATTAAGCCAAGTTCAGATTGGAGCTGGTTCCAAGAACAATGCTAATATCAAGCAAGCAAACATGTTTCAAGAAGAGTTTTCAAGGCACAAAGCTTACAAGGCTTTAAAGGAATGCTTAAGCTACTTAATATGTTTAACTAGGGTGTCAATTTTAGTGCAAGACAAATGTTCTTTATAAGGCTTCCTCCCAATGCATGAATGCAATTATATGCTTCTAGACTCAATCTTAAAAATGCAAGTGGTGCAACTACATGATTCTTTTTGTGATTTTCAAAATTTTCAATTTTTTTTCTATGCATATATGTATGTACAATGCAATGAATGAGACTCAAAATCATCAAAGAAAACATGATCAAATACTTGGTACCTCTCCCACACCTAGTTCACACAGTCTCTGTGTGATTAAGTTGAAAGAGATACCTAAAAGAGATAAATGCAAAGAAAAACTGGTATATACAATGTAAAGGTGGTGGAGTGGTACCTCAAGTGGAGAGTGGAGAAGGAGGATCCTTTCCACCTTCAAGAGTGATAGTGAGGACCTGAGAGAGAAGCTTTTGAAGCTTTATTGGATCATTTTGCAGTTGAGGAGTGATGATGGCTCTTGCACTTGAGAATGGTGTAGATTTTCCCTTGCATCTGATCTTGTACTCAATAGCTTCATCCTTAAGCTTCATTGGATGGAGAGTGAGAGTGTGTGGAGTCTTGTCAAGAGGTGGAGAGTGAGGTTCTTTCATCATCTTTTTCTTGTCATGACCAACCTTTGTGGCTCTACTCATCTCCTCCCTTTTAGCTTTTTCCAAGTGCTCATCACACTTCTCTTTAGAGGACTCTCCATCAAGACCTTCTTGCAAACTAGCAACTACTTCATCCTTGTGCTTCTCATTTGGAATATCTCCACAAGTAATGGTTCCACAATACTCAACATTCATCATAGGAGGCTTGATTGGGTAGGAGACAGCTTTGTTGACATTGTGGAGTGTTACCCTCTTGTTAGGAAAATCGATGCAAGCACCCACAGTAGCAAGAAAGGGTGTACCCAAGATCAATGGTACTTTCCTCTTAGTCATCATATCCAAAACAGTGAGGTCTATGGGAATGGTGCATGCTCCAATCTTCAAAGGGAAGTCCTTGATGAAACCAATTGGAATTGTAGAGGAAGAATCCCAAAACATTGGTGAAGAAGTATTAGTCTCCATGTTCTTAACCTCCAAACTCTTCACCATCTCCAATGAGATCACATTCACACTTGCACCAGAATCAACAAGAGCATCATCAAGTGTAAATTCCCCAAGAGAGCAAGGTAAAGTGAACTTTCCTTGGGTTTCTAGTTTTGGAATAGACTTTGGTGTGAGTTGTGGATCAAGCTTCAATGTGGAGATGTTGAGAAGCTCTGCTACTTCTTCTTTGTGATCTAAAATGTCCTTGATGAGAAGCATTTGGACATGAGCCTCACGCATACCTGAGATCTCTGGAAGCTTGACTCCAACATCACTTATGTCTTTTCTGAACTTGGAGATCACCTTCTTTTGAGCTTTGGTAAAGACCCTTTGTGGAAATGGGAGCTTATCATAAGGTGACTGCTCAACCTCAGTAGTGTCTTCCACCTTATCCTCTTTCAACCTCAGCACAACCTTTCTTTCAACTGTATTCTCAGCTCTGTGCTCAATTCCCTTCACAATATTTGCTTCAACCTTCCTTTCAGCCTTCTCTACAATATATGCTTCAGCCATGGCTACAATATGTCTCCCCAAATGTCCGATCTCAGATCCAAACAATAGTCTTTCAATCTCATCTACTTCTTTCACATGATCACACATCTCAACATCAGAAGAAGTACTAGAGAAGATAGCATTGCAATACTCTTTGGGGTTCTTCTCTGGTTTCCCTGGTAAAGAACCCATTGACTGCTTGGAGGATGAAGCCATAGATGCAAACTGAGTTTCTAAGGTCTTGACTGTAGAAGCAAGGTGTGAGAACTTGTTGTTGAGATCATTATAGTTCCCATCAATCTTGTTGTGTAGATTCTTCAGCTCATACCCAATGTGTTTTTCACTTCTATTTTGAGACTCCAATATTTGTTTCAACATAGCATCAGTACTACTTTCTTGTGGAGCAGAAGTAGAAGATCCAACTTGGGGGTGTGTAGACTGGTTCTCTTGGTTTGAGAAACCCGGAGGGTAGTTCTGCTTGGCTTGGTAACCTCCTTGTTGAGTGTTGTAGTGAGGCCTTTGCTGGTAGGTGTTGTAGTACTGAAAGTTAGGCTCCTTCTTGTACCATGTCCCATTAGCATTAACAAAGCACAACTCTTCTTGACCTTCTAGCCTATCAACGTCGTTCACCACAGCATTTCCTTCATGTTTCTGCTCACCAACAAAGTGCACCTTCTCTTGCTTAGCTTTATCCAAAAGAAGCATATCAATCTTGTCTTGGAGAGCCTTCAGCTCTTTCTTTGTGTTCTGATCCTCACCACCATTGCCTCTGTTGCTTCTATCATGCTCATCATTGTAGACTGAATCACTCTTAGCCATATTCTCCACAAGCTCCAAAGCATCAGCTTCAGTTCTCTCCAAGAAGAAACCATTGCTAGCTGTATCAAGTTGGCTTCTATACTTAGGCAAAACACCCCTGTAGAAAGTACTAAGCAAGCTCTCCATATTTAAGCCATTGTGTGGACAATGTGATATGTAGCTGTTGAACCTCTCCCATGCTTCTCCAAAGCCCTCAAGATTTTTTTGAGTGAATCCAGAAATCTCATTCCTAAGCTTGGCAGTTCTTGAGGTAGAGAAGAAATTGGTGAGAAAAGCTTTCTTGCACTCATCCCAAGTAGTGATTGAGTCTCTTGAGAGACTCTTTTCCCATGTGTGAGCTTTGTCTCCTAAAGAGAATGGAAACAAGCTGAGCGTGAAAGCATCTTCAGAGACACCATTGATCTTTGTTGTTCCACACAGCTTGTCAAAGTTATCTAAGTGGTCTAGAGGATCCTCCAAAGCAAGACCATGGTACTTGTTGCTCTGGATCATGTTAATCAAGCTGGACTTGATCTCAAAGTTGTTGTTCTCCACAGCTGGTGCTCTAATGTCTGCCCTATGACCATGGATATTGGGCTGATCATGAGTTCCAATAGCTCTAGCTTGGCGCTGTGGATGTTGTGGTCTAAGGTTGGCAGCTCCTTGACCATTACCCTCTACATCTTGAGGCTGATTCTGATGCTGATCCATCTCAAACCCCAATCTGTCAAGATGAGCATGTCGCTCTTCTTCTCTTCTCCTTCTTGTGTTCTCCCTCTCAAGTGCTCTGATGTCTTCAACCAAAGGAGTAAGGTTTGTTGGCCCTCTACTTCGCAAGTTCATACACCTGAGAATCACAAGTAAAGGAAGAAGTAGTATTAGTAACCAAATAAAAGAAAATAAGACTTAGTCTCAAGCAATAACCAAATCTCAATGTCACAATCTACTAAGGACTGGCAACGGCGCCAAATTTGATAAAGGATTTTACTTAAATCCTAAGAATCAAATCAATGTAGTAAAGATGAGTGTCAATCCAATCCTAAGTGACCATGATGCAATGAGAATACAAGTGAATGCTTAATCTAAGTGTAATCAATTTAGTGAAGTGATATGATGTAACTAACAAGACTATAAAGCAATAAAGGAACAAGCTTTATATCAATGAGATGCAATAGGACTAATGGGACTAGGAATTTGACTTCAAGTGATTAAGATCCAATCTAAAAGTGGCAAGATTACAACAAATGCATTTTCTTAAGTCTAGACACAAAGCTAAACAAACTCTTTGTCAAGATGAATGCTCATTTACTATCCTTAATCAAACACAATGTCTTGGCTCAATTAACTCAAGTAATCATTAAGAAAGAGTCTATTAACTATCTAAGCTTTCCTAACACAAATGTCTTTGGCTAAGCAAGCAAAGAACTAGGAAGAGTTGGTTCAGACATTTCATCAAACACCTTCCGGGCATGAAATGTCTAAAGCTCTAGATTAGAGTAGCCAACACTAATCTAGCATTAAGAGCACTCAACTAGCAAGAAAATAGATAAATATAACACTAAACACTCTAGATCTTCACTCAATCACTATAATCATCCTAGCCCATGAATCCAAAAGGTAACTACTCACTAATAGACATGATAAACCCAACAATCAATGATGATTCAAGGCTAATCATGCTTAGTGATCAAGATAAACTAATAAACACAAGAGATAAAGATGAAAAGAAGACTAAAGATTCAATCTTTCTTCAAGATCCCAAAGTGTTTAGAGAGAAAACAAGATATCCTCTTAAATTAGGTTTAACATGTATTTATAGTGACTTAAAACGCAAAAGGGTAAAATGGTAAATTAATCAGTCGCAGCAGCTTTTGGACACGTCGCTTGGCCGCTGCAGAAGGCCGCTAGGAGTCTCACAGCAGCTTTCTTGCGTTGTCTCGAGGCCGCTGCGTGAAGTCGAAACCGGGCAGGGAGGGGTGTATTTTCCCAGCAGCTTTCGAACTCCGCTGCGTAAAGCCGCTCCACGCGTACATCAGCTTCTCGTCGAGGTCAACAAGCTGCTGTGAGGTCGTTTGGCCGCTGGGACACTTGAGCAACTCATGCATCGCCTCAGAATCACCATTCTTGCTTCTAAACCATCTCCAAAGGTTCCAAACTCACCAAATAACATCTCCATTACCTGATAAGGACATATGTAATGCAATGCAACCTAAATGCAAACAAAATGCATCTGAATGGACAAAATGAGAACTAAAAAGATGCTTAAAACTGTGCAAATTCACAAGATATCATCATTCACTAAGATAACTCAAACATCTAATCTCTTAGGATGAATATTATCAAAGCAATTATCAATATCAAGTCTACCAGCCATCTTAACACCTTTAACATTAACACTCAAAGATGACGGACTCCGGCGCCGGCACGCGCGCTCACGCGCCGGCCGAGCGCCGGATCCAGAAATATATCTTCTCTCTCGCTTCTCTTTACTTTCTCTCTCTTAAATTAATTCACCGGAGTTGAAGTTCCCATAAACCAATTTGTATAACATGTGTTTATAAGAGATGTACTATTATTGACAGTGACAATCTAAAAACCATGGACCTCCTCACGAGGCAGGAAGCGAAACTGGTAAAAAACTGATTTCGAGGACAAAAGCATCCGAGTATTTACATCCACGCATTTTAACTGATATACTAGATTTTGAAAGCGCATGTTTATGTTTGCTGAAAAATTTATATAATCACATTAATATAATATGTCTTGTATTTGCATTTATATAACATGTTTCATATATGTATTTTATATTCGGATTTATGTTCGGTCAAAACTATATTGTAAATGTATTTTTAGGTTTTTATTATGAATTAGATATTTTAAATATAAATCAATATAACAATTTGTTTTAAAACTCGACTCAGGCATGCGGTTGAACAGATTACCGGTTGGTAACCTGATATTTTTAATATTGTGATTTTTTTAATAAAAAGACAAATTCGGTGATCATATTTGAAAATTTGTTTAAAATATATTTATAATTTTCATAATCGTTTTAAATTATAATAATGATTGTTGTCAAAATTAATAATTTTAGAATTAACTAAAATCATAAAGAATAATCGGCATGCTATTATTGAATTTAAATAATTTACCAGTCTAATCAAACTCATAACCGAACCAAACAACTTCACCGAAAACTTTGGTTATGTTCGGCAATATTCAACTGTGTTATCATTTCGAATCAGAAAATAAACATGAGATTAGATTTAAGAAAAAGCGGTTTAAAATCAAACCTATTAAATAGTTTTAGCACGACGCAGTTTCAAACATGACCGATTTGAAAAATAGTAAAACGATGCAGTATCAAACAGAGAAATAATAGCAGATCGAAATTGAATTAAGAAACCAGTGATATCAAACAGAGAAATAATGGCAGACTGAAATTGAATTAGGAAACCAATGGTTAATGACAAATAAAAAAAAAACAATTAAGAATAAACCGGCGCAGAAAATCTAGAATATCCTTAATGAATACAAATGAAATGCTGTTTAGTAAGGGTAAAAAGAGTAAAAATATCAATATGCTTGTACTTTAATAGTATAGATATAACCTACACATTTACGACAATATTATTAGAATCTCTTAGTTGAATTCCCTTAAACGTAAAATCACTTAGCTTTAACTAAAAACGATAAGAAATGTCCGTTAAATAAATGATTTAAACGTTTTTAGTTAAAAACTACAGGATTTTACGCTAAAAAACGTAATTTAAGGGACCACCAAAAATGTTGTTTTTATGACCACGTCCCTTAACACTCGTCGCCCGTCGGTTATACACTTACCAATGTTTCCACCTACAGAAAAGGGTCCCTACAGAAAATAACATGTCTGTTTTTTGTGTGTCAGTTCACGCTAACTTCCAAGTTCCACCTAATATTGTGTAGTCATAATTTTCGGACTGCATCCATATTTCAGGACTCGCCAAACGTTATGGTTGATTTATTAATATATATGCAAGCAAATCTACCAGCTACTCAGCAAGGTTGTATCTAATGATGATCTTTGATGTCGCTATTTCAATTTATGAAGATGTACGAGGTTACCTGAAAACCCTCGTTAAAACTTTGAATTCGATTACAAACACTTAAAAAAAAGGAACTAACATGTTATAATCATCTGTCCAACAAGATATTCAAATGTCTTAATCTATTTTCAGTGCATTAGACTGGATGATGTAAAGTGCAAAAGGCACTTAGCAAAACCCAACTGTTACAGATATACGGTATTAATAAAAATGTACAACACATTTTTAAGGGCTTAATACATTTGCAGTTTTTTGTTTTCCATGTGCATGAATGGCAGCGGTCGAAACAGTCAATCAGCAAATAAATAGAAATAGAAAGTAACTTGGTTGTTGGTACAACTGTGGAATTGAAATTTAAATAATTTGGGCCGTATGAAAGTACGTAACATATAAAGTTAGCATGTAGTTTTCTGAAAAAATGTAAAAACTGGATGGGGCTAATTACAATCATTATACTGGGAGGAGAATGGACTTTAGAGTATTATCTTCGGTATTATCAATCAGACACATACCTATCATTGGGTAAGCAGTGAGATCACAATGGACTCTGACGCATGTGGAAATAAAACGACGTTACCCAAAACTAAATACAAACCATATAGTATTACCACGTGCCTGGCACATGTTGTGGCTCCTTACATGGAACTTGATCCGCCCCCTTGATCTTGTAATTTTAAATCACATACTATCAATTTATCTTCATAATTTATTAGATGCAAATCTTAGCCTATCCAAAGCTGAAGATGTAATATATATTTATAAATTACATTACAATAAATCATATATTGAACATACATATAGTCTCACCGCAAAAAGCTGTTTGGCAAGATTGCAATCGCTTTTTTGTCGAAAAAAAAAGATTGCAACGCTAAATATTTGTATAAAACACAGATCAAATTCTTTCAATTAGTTTTTATACTTATAAAATAAGCGGCAGACCGTGGCAAAGATTTTTTAAAAAAAGTATACCAAGCAAGTATCGTGTACATGTTTTTCTGCATATTTGGCAAAGTCAACATTTGGAATCCGTTATGATGATGGAATGACACAAATATTTTTAAATTCACTGGATTTAAATATTTAGAACTTTAATATCAAATTAAATATTTAGAATTTTAAATTAGGCACTAGAAGAAGTAGACCAATCGTTTTATAAGTATATACATTGGAAAAGCGAATTCAGACACTACTTATCTTTCTAGTCTTCACCTTTCTTTTCTCTCCTTTCTTTTTCTATTTATACATCTTCCCAAAACAAAGAAAAATAAGGAGAAGAAAGGAAAGAAAGAAAATAAAAGAGTATTGACGATATGAGAGGAAGAGAAGGAGAAGATCCAGAGTCGACGATTCCGTTGTTGAACAGCCATGAAACGGCGGAGGAAGACGGTGGAGGATTGAAGAAGAGGGTTTGGGTTGAGACAAAGAAGCTATGGCAAATCGTTGGTCCTGCGATATTCACTCGTATAACGACATATTCTATGCTGATAATAACTCAAGCCTTCGCTGGCCATCTCGGGGATCTCGAACTCGCCGCTATATCAATCGTTAATACCGTCGTCGTCGGCTTCAACTTTGGCCTCTTGGTAGGTTTCAGTTGAAGCGTATTTTCATTTTTTTTCCTGTTCATTATATTAATATGAGAATACATAATATGAACATGGTGCAGCTTGGAATGGCGAGTGCGTTGGAAACGTTGTGCGGACAAGCGTTTGGAGCAAAGAAATATCATATGTTGGGAGTTTATATGCAACGTTCTTGGATTGTTCTCTTCTTTTGTTGCATCTTGTTGTTACCGACTTATCTTTTCACAACTCCGGTTCTCAAATTTCTCGGTCAGCCAGATGATATCGCTGAGCTTTCCGGTGTCGTCTCCGTATGGGTCATCCCTCTTCATTTCGCTTTCGCTTTGTCTTTCCCGCTTCAACGTTTCCTCCAGTGCCAGCTCAAAAACCATGTACGTAATATCGAATATTGTTTTAAACGCAAATATTTCTTTAGGATTTTCTTTTTTTTTCTGGCAGAAATATTAGTCTTTGTTTTAACGATTAATACACACGTACGTGTGTGTGTTTAAAATACTAAAAACGATGTTTACATTGCAATGAAGAAAGTACATATGCATGTATGCCTTTACAAGGTTATCACATAAAATGCTTAGTACAAAGGCAGGAGTAACTATAGTTATTTATAAAGTTATAATAGTCTTTCTTGGATGACAAAGTCTTCGGTTTTTTTTTTTGGTGTGGGTCTATTTAGGTGACTGCGATTGCGGCTGCGATTGCATTGGTAGTTCACTTTTTTGTGTGTTGGTTGTTCGTTGATGGACTTAAACTTGGAGTCGTGGGAACTATGGCTACGGTTAGTATTTCTTGGTGGGTCAACGTTCTTATTACATTAGGTTACTCCGTTTGTGGCGGCTGTCCACTCACTTGGACCGGGTTCTCCTCCGAAGCCTTCTCTGGACTTTGGGAGTTTCTCAAACTATCTGCTTCTTCCGGAGTCATGCTATGGTACCTATAGATATATCTATTTTGTGATTCTTTTCCAAGAACCAGACAGTTTTTAACGGTAGACATATGTTTTATGGACAGTTTGGAAAACTGGTATTATCGGATTTTGATAATAATGACTGGAAATCTTGAGAATGCTCGAATAGCTGTTGACTCTTTGTCTATATGGTAAGTCGTCGTTTCTTTACCTCGTAAGTTCTTTTTTGTTTTCTTTATGTTAAGTTGTTTTTTCCATACTATAATAATAGAAGAAAAAGCCATATCAATCATATAAATCTTATCTCATCGTTTTGCACGTCTACCTTTGGTTGTTGCGGAAAGGTCATTAGCTTATAATTGACTTCTTTAATTCTTTCCAAACAACTGTATATCTTTATTCTGTAATCCCTTTATTTCATGTCTGATTAACCTGTGAAACAAAACTTTTGACAGCATGTCGATAAATGGCTGGGAGATGATGATTCCTATCGCTTTCTTCGCCGGAACCGGGTAAATAAGTCTTTCTTCTCTACCTGTTAACTTCTAAACCGACTTACAATGTGGTCTAACTAGATCTAGTCGGTTTAACCCACTTTTATAGTGGCATATAATGTAAATCATCTGGCTGTTACAACGGGCCCGTGAAATTATAAGGTGATGACTACTGAATGATTAGATGACATGTCGGGTTCGTGAAAAACGTGGCTTCTCTTCTTTTTCAACTACATCTGAAAAAGTATTTCAATGCGTTTGATTAAATGATATAAGCTGTGAATCTTAAATTCGTTTCTGCTTTCTTGTTCGCAGTTAATGTGCATGTTGACAAGTAAACGATTTTACTGTTAGTTAGGTAATTCGTGATTCATGAACATGAGGTTCGCAAGAAAACACCAAACACCTTCCTGTTTTTTGTTTTCAAGTCATTATTTTCAAAACATTACACTACACATCTTCTAATACAAGGAAGGAATATGATACTTTTTGCATGAAATTTTTGAAAAATATGAAATCCAAACCTAATATGAGCATTTTTTGGCTACATCCCTTTGGCTTCTTCTAAATTTGTTTGATTCTTTTTGCCAACTTGTCGTTTTGTATGAATAAGACTGTAGATGACACAAATTAGAAAATGTCATCCTTCCTATATGTTACCTGATCTATAGCTTCTCGTTGTTAACTTGTTTTTTATTTGTGTGGCCAGATTCAAGTATACTATTAAGTAGGCTATAAGACAAGCTAGTCTCTGACAGTTACATGTTGTAGGAGATAACTGTCGTTCCACTTAATTAGAAACCTGATTGATTAATGAGGTTATAGAAAAACACTTATCTCCGTTTAACTAACTATACATCAACTATTGCAGTGTACGTGTGGCAAACGAACTAGGAGCAGGCAACGGGAGAGGAGCAAGGTTTGCGACGATTGTATCAGTCGTAGAGTCTTTAATCATCGGATTATTTTTTTGGGTGATCATAATGCTTTTCCATAACCAAATCGCTTGGATCTTCTCTTCAAGCGAAGAAGTCTTAATGGCTGTTAATAAACTCTCAATTCTGCTAGCTTTCACAATTCTTCTAAACAGTGTCCAACCGGTTCTTTCTGGTACGTCTCAACATTATTTATTTCATATATAAAGTCAATTTTGACGTTTCATTTTTGATTAGGTGTTGCGGTTGGATCTGGCTGGCAATCATACGTGGCTTATATAAACTTGGGATGTTACTATTGCATTGGAGTTCCATTTGGGTTTGTAATGGGCTGGGTTTTTAACTTCGGTGTCATGGTAATCACATTTTCACACACCTTCATATTAGTTTACATAATCAAAGAATATTGTGATGTGTTTGTTTTTTACGATATGAGTGTGATGTTCTGTGTTTCATAGGGTATTTGGGCTGGTATGATTTTTGGAGGAACCGCAGTTCAGACAATGATCTTAGCTTTTATCACAATGAGATGTGACTGGGAAAAAGAGGTAAATTTTACTTTTAAAATATATTTATTTCAGTTTTGTCTTTCGTTTTATTGGAATTCAGTCTCGTTAATGTTTTTAATTAACAACTGCAGGCGCAAAAGGCAAATACGCGTGTTAACAAATGGTCCAACATAATCAAATGAAGTTTCACTGAATAATTTTCCGACTGTGTTTTGTATTTAAAATTTTGAATAGCATGTTATCAAATTGTACCTAGAAACCATTTCAATTATGAAGTTACTCTCTGCACAAACACCAAAAATCATTTTCTTTCTCAAAACATTCATAATTGGATGATAAAGAAAAACATTTATACTGTTAATAGGGGTGGACACTTCGGTTATTTTTTCCGGTTTAGTTTGGGTTTGGTTCGGTATGGTAAATTCGGTTTAATGATTTATCCAACCAAAGTAAATCATAATTAGTTCGGTTTGGATCGGTTTTGGTTTGGTTTAAATTCGGTTTGGTTTAAATTTTGTTCGGTTTTAAATACACAAACCCATGATCATAAAATCATCATGTTGGCAACTATAAAAAACTAAATTTATGTTGACTAAATCCAATATAATATCGAAAAAAAACTTTAAACACATAAAACATTTAGAAGAGCACAATCATAAAAATTAACTATAATAAATAGAAAATTAAAGAAAACATCATTAATAATGTCTCTTAAAATAAACTAATAAACTAAATCTAATATAAAACTGAAACAAAAACCTTAACAAACTACTAAAAGTTTATAACGACAAAATCAAACAAAAATTAACTAAAGTAAATAAAAATTCAAAAAATCGTTAATAATGTTAACAGTGACTTTAGTCTTATAATTTTAGTATATTGTAAATTGCTAGTATGTTTAATTCAAATAATAACAAAAATCCATTGGTTATGGGTTCAGTTTAATTTGGTTTGGTTTAACTTAGTTCGGTTCGGATCGGTTTCGGTTCGGTTAGTTCGGTTTGGGAAAATCTTAAACCTTACTATTTGATAATAGACTTTGGTTCGGTTTGGATCGATTTCAGTTCGATCGGTTCGGTTCGGTTCGGTTTTTTTACCCACCCCTAATTGTTACAGTCTAAAGATAGTTACAGAACAAATTATTGGCGGTTAGAAAAAAACTAAAGTTACTTATAGGTTTGTTTTAGTAAGTGGGCCTTATTCTAAGAATATTTCAAAACTACATTAAAATAGGGGCCTATTTAAATTAACAGAACAGGGGCCCAATTTATATAGGTGCTCCAAATATACAGCTCTAAACGAAATCGGTAAACCAATAAACCACGAGGACAAGTGTCGGCCTATCTATCTGTTTATGTTCTTTATTTCAACCCTTGTTCATTCGCCTCTTACACTTGTGTCACCAGTGAATCAGTGATCCCACGTATTAGAAGAAGAAAAAAACCAAGTTTTTATTGATATTACGAATTTATTGTGTTCTCTTTGCATTCATATTTACGTCAGTTTTCTTTGAAGAATAAAAAACCATGTCTTTATTGATTTCTATCCAACTTCCATCTGATATTAGACCATCTCCAACCCACATCTATTTCTATCTCTATATTTTTCTCTAAAATAGAGAAACTCTATTATAGAGGTGGATTTGCTCCAATGTATGCTACTATAATAGAGTTCCTCTATTTATAGGAGAAAATATAGAGATTTGCCATTTTCATCTCTAAATATAGAGGCATAAAGTGAAATTCCTCTATATTTTCCTCTAAAATAGAGGAACTCTATTATAGAGGTGTACATTGGAGCAAATCCACCTCTATAATAGAGATCTCTATTTTAGAGAAAAATATAGAGGTATACATTGGAGATGCCCTTACGAATTTATGGTTTTTTCTTTGCATTCATATTTACGTCAGTTTTATTTGAAAACTGGCCTTTCATATTTAGGTCAATTGAGTCAGTGTTTATTTTCTCAACGATTTAAATATGTATATTATCTGTAACTGGACCCAAAAAGTTGTTTGAGCTATTTAATAACAGACTAAGACATCCAATATCTAAATTATATTGATACTATCGGTTATATTAATTTGTACCCGGATTTAGTTAATCCACATTATTATTAGAAACAAAAAACCTACTCCCAATCTAATCTATCGTACAATGATCTGAAAATCAGTTTAGACAGCGTTTAGGCATTCGTCATGTCGGCAAATCAAATATAAATAAAAGATTAGTCTAAGCGAATGCCTAATCAATATTTTTTATAAAGCATCTAACTACGATCTAACGTTTCTTAAACATTACTATTATAGTATTATTATTTTCCTAAATAACATGCAAAGTTTTTTCGAAACATATCAATCATATTTTCAAAATTTTACATCAAATAACACTATCTATTATTAAAAAAACAGTTCAGTAAAGCACAAAATATGATATAAAACAAATGAGTACAAAAAAAGACAAACAAATTTAATTTTGTATAGAAATGTGTAAAACATCTTATAAACAAAAACTTTCTAATCTGAACAAAAAAGCAAAAACTTTCTAGAACATCTTAATATTACAGGACAAAGAAAATACATATTTAGCATCATTGTTTCGGGTTATAAGTTTACAGTTTTTTTAATAAGTTTACAAATATAATTATTATTAAAAAGGTATATAAAAAAGCTGTTGTAAAACTCCTAACATGGAATATTGTTGTAAAAATTGCACATACATTCACGTTCAGGTCAGTGTGGTAGGATAATAAAAGGAAGGATGAGACACTAATAGGTTTCAGGTTCGACCTATTAGGTTGTTTTGGGACACTTACGTCGATATGAACCTACGCTCTAAAATCCATCTACATATCTGGAGACATGATCTATACGTAAACTATAATATAGGCATGAGATATCACTAGGTTGATAAAAATGCACATACATATTCAATACAAACAAGTGTACACGTAGCTTGCGTTAGCACACTTCATATAGTGAAATTTATCACGATGTCAGTTTTTTTGTCTTCATTCATCCATTTGGTTTTTTTTGAAGGCTTCATTCATTTTGTTGAACTCAATTTTGACTAATCTTATTTCTGGTTAAGTTCTTTTATAATGACCTTTTGTGAAGTAATTTTAGTTTAGCAGAGACAAAGAGACGCAATTTCATTCAAAAAAAAAAAAAGACAAAGAGACGCACCAGAAACAAAATAACACACAAGCACAGCCCGGGTTTTGCCATTTTCTCCCATCATTTTCTCGTTTTTTGGGTCAAAAAAACTAGTCTCATCCATTTCTCATGTTTGCATGTATGTTTGACTTTATCAATTTTGCAAAACTCTGTGATTCAGTATGAAATTGAAATACTCGAAGTTATCGAAAAATAAAAAGTGAAATACTTAGAAATCCAGTCTTTATCTTAGAAAAAATTACAGTCCCCACAAAGCTTTTATATGTTTAGAAATTCCTAAATTCCAAAACCAAATCAAAAAGTAGGTAGACACATCGTTTTATATATTCGTAGGAAAAATCAAATCACACACACACACACACTACTTTGCTCTTGTCTCCAGCTTTAGTTACACCCTCTTTCACATTTCATCCGGAAAGAATAAACATATAAAAACAAGTAGCGATGAGAGGAAGATCGGAGTCGAGAGTTCCACTGTTGGAAAGTCCTCGCACGGTGGAGGAAAACGGTGAAGGATTAAGGAAGAGACTGTGGGTTGAAACAAAGAAGCTATGGCAAATCGTTGCTCCGGCAATGTTCACTCGTATAGCGACATATTCGACGCTTGTAATAACTCAAGCTTTCGCTGGCCATCTCGGAGATCTCGAGCTAGCTGCAATCTCCATCGTTTATAACGTCGTTGTTGGCTTCAACTTCGGCCTCTTTGTATGATACTAATTTAATTGTAAATACTAATTTATTTTTATATTTTCTAATATGAGAATTACCTATATAATATGAACGCGGTGCAGCTTGGAATGGCGAGTGCGTTGGAAACATTGTGTGGACAAGCGTTTGGAGCAAAGAAGTATCATATGTTGGGAGTCTATATGCAACGCTCTTGGATTGTTCTCTTCTTTTGTTGTATCTTGTTGTTACCGACTTATCTTTTTACAACTCCGGTTCTCAAATTGTTGGGGCAACCGGACGATATAGCCGAGCTCTCCGGTGTCGTGTCCGTTTGGGTCATCCCTCTTCATTTTGCCTTCTGCTTGTCTTTTCCGCTCCAGCGTTTCCTCCAATGCCAGCTCAAAAGTCACGTAAGTAATCAATATGATTGTTTTAAACATAATTAGTTTAAGGTGCGTGTAGATGACAAGAAAATTAACAAATACACCATTTGTTTCTAAAAGATTGATGTTTTAGAATTTTCACACTTTTTAATAAAACATATTAAAATTTAGCTATAAATGCATAGTTTTCTGTGATTCTATATTTTCTATATTTTTAAACCAATAAGATTTTACAGATTACAATTAATGTTTCTGAACTTCACAATTTTTCATTATTAGTTGACAAAAATTATATTGAAAATACAAAACATCAATCTTTTTGAAACAAATTTTTTTCTCTAAAACATCTATTTTTTTAGAACGGAGGGAGTTTCATTTTCAGTTTTTACTTTAATATATTACTACAAATTGCAAATATCTGCTTATTATATGGCATAAGATTGTGGATTAGTTATTTACAAAATAATATAAGAATTGTATTTGATGTATTGAAAGTAATGTACAATAGAAGTTTATATACAGAGTTTAGTCTTGGAGACTAAGTTAGATAATAAGTAACATTCCTAAAACAGAGGATTCTGTATATACAATAGTTAAGGAGAGATCTTTATACTATCTCTCTTACAAATAATACATCTTGAATGTTAGCGCAAACAAAAGGAACAATCATTTGTATTCCTTAGGTGCCTGCATTTGGGGCTGCAATTGGACTGGTGGTTCACTTTCTAGTGTGTTGGCTGTTCGTGGACGGGCTAAAACTAGGTGCCGTCGGAACTATGGCTACGGTGAGTATCTCTTGGTGGGTCAACATTCTTGTTCTATTAGCGTACTCCGTTTGCGGCGGCTGTCCACTCACTTGGACCGGCTTCTCATCCGAAGCTTTCACCGGACTTTGGGAGTTTGTCAAACTCTCCGCTTCTTCAGGCGTGATGCTTTGGTACCAATTTACTATACTATGTCTATGTGATACTATTGACTAATGTGTACCGCACAACTATCTAACAGTAGATATTTGGTCTTTTTGGGCAGTTTGGAAAACTGGTATTATCGGATTTTGATTATTATGACTGGGAATCTTCAGAATGCTCGAATCGCTGTTGACTCTTTGTCCATATGGTAAGTCGTTTCTTTACATTTCTCAGTATATGACCTTATCGCATCATTTTAGGAGGTTGCGAAAATTTGTATAGTTTTCATTATTGTACTGCTAATTTTTTGGCAGCATGACGATAAATGGCTGGGAGAATATGATTCCTCTTGCTTTCTTCGCCGGAACCGGGTAAAATCCAATTTCTCAGTTGCTAATTTCTAAGCCGTTTTGTGATCTAACTTGATCCGCTTCGGTTGAGTCCACTTTTTTTTTAAAAAAATATTCATTAATAAGCAAACATGAGAAAGTACAAGAGTTGAAAGTGAGTAGAAACAACAACACATGAACACAAGACAGAAAGAACAACAACAACCAGAAACAAAACCACAGACTGCAACCAATAACGTGAAAGAATAACCAGGATATGACTAATGGTAGATTGGCTTGGTTCGGTTGAATCTACTTTTAATTCAACTAATTGTAAGTTGGTAGTTAACAGGACCATAAAATTTAAAGTTATAATGAATTGCAAACTGTTTTCCCATCCTCCCAATCGTGCCATTCTGGTGGTTCGAAGTAATCCTGAAAACACCAGAATGTTAAATGCTGCAGTGTTAAATGCTGAAGTTTTTATTTGTTTATGTTAAATGCTGCAGTGTTCGTGTGGCAAACGAATTAGGAGCAGGTAACGGAAAAGGAGCAAGACTCGCGACAATTGTATCAGTGACACAATCATTAATCATTGGGTTATCTTTTTGGGTGATAATAATACTTTTCCATAACCAAATCGCATTGATATTTTCTTCAAGTGAAGCAGTCTTAATGGCTGTCAATAAACTTTCCATTCTACTAGCTTTCACAGTCCTTCTTAACAGTGTCCAACCAGTTCTTTCCGGTAATATTTTAATTTTAAAAAATTTGAGAAAAAAATCTGTATATACTGTATCAACATTTTGTATTAATTTTTGGACTTTCATGGTAGGTGTTGCTGTTGGATCAGGCTGGCAATCCTACGTATAGCATATATAAATTTGGGATGTTACTATTGTATTGGAATCCCACTTGGATTTTTAATGGGTTGGGTTTTCAATTTTGGCGTCATGGTAATAAACGTTTTCCCTCGCTTATAGTATTAATTCTTTGACGACATCATTTAAACCAATTAGGTTGGAGTATTTAATTGTATGGATGTTTTTTGATTTTATCCATCTAAAGGGAATATGGGCTGGTATGATCTTTGGAGGTACCGCAGTTCAAACAATAATCTTAAGTTTTATTACAATGAGATGTGACTGGGAAAAAGAGGTGAACTGATATTTTGTTTTTTTATTTGTCTTTGGTTCGTGTACCGAGTATGTAGTTACTGATTAAGTTCTTTTACTACAACTATTGCAGGCACAACGAGCAAGTGCACATGTTAATAAATGGTCCAGCACAATAAAATGAAATCTATGGAATGTTTGAATCTATGTGTTAAATAATATGGCAGCAAAATTTTCGCTTAACTAATATATGTTCTTCTGTTGGTATAAAAATATTTTGTGAACTTGTTTCTCAAACAATGTCTAGTTATAACAATAATTATCAGAAAAGAGTTACATATTATTATTATTATTAATTATACATGAATATTCTGACTTTCACAGAAGTAAGTCCAGACTAAAAAATGTTTGCAGTCTACATTATATTATTAAACTGGGCATAAACTAAAATATATAATACTTTATATATTTATCATATTGGTTTTACAATATATTATTAAACTGGGCATATACTAAAATATTTAATTCTTTATATATTCATCATATTGGTTTTACAGGAGTATTGGTTACTTAGCTAAGTAATGAAATCCCAAAAGTAAGTTTCAAAAAAAAAAAAGAAATCCCAAAAGTAGTCTGTAAAACCGTTGATTATAAGAAAATGTTCACCATGGTGTTCAAAAAAAAAATGTTCACCATAAAACTGTTGATTATAAGAAATGATGGTTTAATTTGAAGTCTACAGTGAGTCACTAACTCATGTCAGCTTCAAATAACTTGCCCAAAAGAAAATGTGCGTGGATTGCTTTGAATGTCTTCAATGGTTACTTTTACTTTTCACTCTAAAAATAGATTAGGGCTTTGTTCCAAGGGTTGTTTCTATTTTCTATTCTAAAAAAAATATTTCAGGTATATTCTTTTCTAATTATTTCTTAAATTAATATACAATTCTTAATTTTCAAAATAATAAAATTTTACTCATTCCTTTTATTTTATAAAAATATACTACCAGAATTACAATATTTATACAACTAAATCATTATTTTAAAATCACAATTTTATTATAACACATAATCATAAAAAACGATGTAATAAACATGTATTTAAATGTGTAAAGCTAAACTATATAATTTTTTTTGATGAATAAAATGAAGAATCATTTCGTAAAAAAATATTTACTCTAAAATAAAGTAAAGAAACAATGTTGTTCTATGTTTGGTGAATTATTGTTTATCTCTCTAGATTTGATGCAACATTTTTTTTTTTCCGTCAAAGAAATTATATTAAAGTGGGCCAAGCCCAGATATTACACAAGCTAACATCACTTGAAACTCAAACTAAAGCCCAAAGATACAATGGGTCAAACGGGCCTACGCCCCAACTCTCCAACAAAACCCGGACAAGATCCAGAAGGCCCAACAACGGGGAGGCCCAACCACGTATTGTGGTGTTCGCCCTAGGAACGTCACCCGTTCCAAATCTGCCTCAACCCAGTCGCCGCCGCTCCGACTTCCGTCAGTTCAAACCACCGCAACTCACTCCGCCGGAACTTACAAACCACAGAGTCTCCGGCCATACGCAAACCCTAGCTTTCATGCTCTTCTTTACCGAGGATAGTCGCAACGAACTCTTCGAGGACCCATCCGTTATCGCACCACCGCGATCCGATTCACCACAAGCAAAGCTAAAAAACCCGATCCATAATCGAATCACAAACCCTAACCACTGACTAGACTTAAACTTTATTCCGATACTAAAAACCCAAACTCGACGGTTGAAAACTAAAGAAGTCTTCCCACCCCAAGAACAAGAGCCGGCGATAGAGAAACTAATCCAAGTTTCCTCTTCCCGGTAACCAAGACCGGCGGCGGCGGAGCTATTAAAGCCTCCGCCTCCCGGGAACAAAACCAAACTTGACGCAAAGCTTCACCACCCACCTCTTCCCCAACGACAGCGTCTTTACTCCGGAAGTAGATCGACCACTATCGGACGACTCCCCGAGCCACCGACAGTAGAAGGTTTCCATCTAGAGTTCCGACAAGGCAATCGCGCGTAGGAGGTGACAGAAAGAGAAACTAGGAAGGACTGGACGGAAGAAGAAGGTCACCGGCGACGGCACGGACGCTCACGCGCCGGCCGTACGCCGGGGACACCACAGATCTACTTCATCTCACGGGAGCTTTCTCTCTCTAGCTTTCTCTCTCTCTAGTTTGTCTTGAGATTTGATGCAACATACAATGCACCATTAGAATTATTTTGTTTTTTATATTTAGCCTTTCAGAGAAAAATAGATACAGCGCACCACTAGACTTACTTTTACTGTATATTTGCGTTCAAATAAAAATAGAATACCGTTACAAGTGCTGAGCTGAATTCACTTCATAATTGTTCTGACAAAAAAAATTAGTTAATCTGGATCTAATTACAATTTTTAAAACCTGTCAATAAATAATACTCTCACCGTTTCATTTTATTTTTCGTTCTAGACTTCGGCACACAAATTAATAAATAATTTTATATATTTACTAGATAAAAATATCAATATCAATACATCTAACCAGATTTTATTCAATAGAAATATATATTAGAATAAAAAATCAATAAATTTTGTATTGAAATCATAAAACAACATTTATTTTAAAACAAAAATTTTGTTCCAAAACGACATTTAATTCGAAACGGAGAAAGTAGTATATACCACATTATTGGGTTAATGAGATCGCACTGGACTCTTTTTCCCAATTGTTAGTCAACTTATTATAATCCAGCCTGGTCACTACTGGACAGAATATCTCACCAAAAAGAAAACTACTACGTATTTCTTTTCTTTTTCAAATGATATAAAAGGTAAATCTACCAAATGTATAAATGAAAAATAAATAAATCTTGCCTCGACATAAGTGTTAAAACGACACTTACGTGACATTGAATACATGCAACTTTGAGACAAATATACATTAAATATTTATCTGCCACGGTTCACACGAGTATTAAAAATATGAAATAAATAATTAAATAAAAATTTAGTGTATTTTAATAATAAATTTGAATAATTACGATTTTGATGTAACGCATTGTGAGACAAGAGCGTCCATTTGGTAGATTTACCTTTTATATCATTTGAAAAAGAAAAGAAATACGTAGTAGTTTTCTTTTTGGTGAGATATTCTGTCCAGTAGTGACCAGGCTGGATTATAATAAGTTGACTAACAATTGGGAAAAAGAGTCCAGTGCGATCTCATTAACCCAATAATGTGGTATATACTACTTTCTCCGTTTCGAATTAAATGTCGTTTTGGAACAAAATTTTCGTTTTAAAATAAATGTTGTTTTATGATTTCAATACAAAATTTATTGATTTTTTATTCTAATATATATTTCTATTGAATAAAATCTGGTTAGATGTATTGATATTGATATTTTTATCTAGTAAATATATAAAATTATTTATTAATTTGTGTGCCGAAGTCTAGAACGACAAATAAAATGAAACGGTGAGAGTATTATTTATTGACAGGTTTTAAAAATTGTAATTAGATCCAGATTAACTAATTTTTTTTGTCAGAACAATTATGAAGTGAATTCAGCTCAGCACTTGTAACGGTATTCTATTTTTATTTGAACGCAAATATACAGTAAAAGTAAGTCTAGTGGTGCGCTGTATCTATTTTTCTCTGAAAGGCTAAATATAAAAAACAAAATAATTCTAATGGTGCATTGTATGTTGCATCAAATCTAGAGAGATAAACAATAATTCACCAAACATAGAACAACATTGTTTCTTTACTTTATTTTAGAGTAAATATTTTTTTACGAAATGATTCTTCATTTTATTCATCAAAAAAAATTATATAGTTTAGCTTTACACATTTAAATACATGTTTATTACATCGTTTTTTATGATTATGTGTTATAATAAAATTGTGATTTTAAAATAATGATTTAGTTGTATAAATATTGTAATTCTGGTAGTATATTTTTATAAAATAAAAGGAATGAGTAAAATTTTATTATTTTGAAAATTAAGAATTGTATATTAATTTAAGAAATAATTAGAAAAGAATATACCTGAAATATTTTTTTTAGAATAGAAAATAGAAACAACCCTTGGAACAAAGCCCTAATCTATTTTTAGAGTGAAAAGTAAAAGTAACCATTGAAGACATTCAAAGCAATCCACGCACATTTTCTTTTGGGCAAGTTATTTGAAGCTGACATGAGTTAGTGACTCACTGTAGACTTCAAATTAAACCATCATTTCTTATAATCAACAGTTTTATGGTGAACATTTTTTTTTGAACACCATGGTGAACATTTTCTTATAATCAACGGTTTTACAGACTACTTTTGGGAAAATTATACAATTTCATATAATTAAATTATTTATATTTTGTTATCGTCATATTTTGGGGGATATCTCCTTTTTTTTGAGACAACATAAAAAAACGAGAAATACTTACGTTCATCTTTTAGGGTGAAACTTTAGATTTACCAACCGATGTAATTAGTTATTTTAGATTTAGTATATTTAGAGAAAGGAAACCGAATAATTTTAATTTTGTAAAATAAGATTATTTAATTTTGTAAAATAAGATTATTTTTTAAAAATAAATAGAAATAATAGTAATTACCGAAAAAAAAATTTTAATAGTGATAAACCCATCAGAAAATACTAAACCACAAACCCTAAATTCTAAATATTAAACACTTACATAAATCTTGAACCCTCGGACAAATTCTAAACCATAAACTCTTAATTCTAAACCATAAACTAAACTTTAAATCCAAAACTTTAAACCCAAAACTCTTAATCATAAATTTTAAACTCTTTATCTTGAATCCTAATACTAAATCTTAAATTCCGAAATGGTTTATGGTTTATGATTAAGATTATAGGGTTTAGGATTTGTTCAGAGGTTTAGTGTTTAGAATTTAGGGTTTAGAGTTTAGTATTATGTTTTAGGTTCGAGGATTTATAGAGTTTTAGGATTAAGGAATTAGGATTAACGATTTAGAGTTTAGGATTTGCCCATTAATTTACGATTTATCCAAAGATTTAGGGTTTAGTGCGTAGAATTTAGTGTTTAGAGTTTAGTAATTTAATTTCAGATTTATCAATATTAAAAAAAAGATTTTTTGGTAATTATTAATATTTTTTTCTATTTAAAAACATAATATTATTTCACAAAACATTTATTAATCGGTTTTTGTTTTTAAAAGATAACAAATCTAAATTAATTAACTAAATTCTATTGGTTGATGAACCTAGAGATTCACCGTAAGAGTTGAATCCTAAGTATTTCTCAAAACATATTACATCACATGCGGAAAATGATCATTTGATTCCAAAACTCAATTAAAACACATGGAAGAAGTTCACCTACTACTCTTTCCAATCTCCTCTCTCACTTATTTGTTCCCTCACATTTCTTTTTGTTTTGGAAAGTTCCCTCATATTTCATCTTCTGAGAAATAAGAAGACTAGCGATGAGAGGAAGAGGAGGAGAAGAAGAATCAGAGTCGAGTATTCCACTGTTGAAAAGTCCAAACACGGCAGAGGAAGACGGTGGAGAACTGAAGAAGAGAGTTTGGGTTGAGACAAAGAAGCTATGGACAATCGTTGGTCCTGCAATATTCAGTAGACTAACAACTAATACGATACTTGTAATAACTCAAGCTTTCGCTGGTCATCTTGGAGATCTTGAACTCGCCGCAATATCCATTGTCATTAACGTCATCCTCGGCTTCAACTTCGGCCTCTTGGTACTATAGAAGTTCAATGATTTGATGTGTTTTGACTTTTCCCTAGTAATATGACAAAATTTATGTATTATAAAACGGTGCAGCTTGGAATGGCAAGCGCGTTAGAAACGTTGTGTGGACAAGCGTTTGGAGCGAAGAAGTATTACATGTTGGGAGTTTATATGCAGCGTTCTTGGATTGTTCTGTTCGTTTGTTCTATCTTTTTATTACCGATTTATCTTTTCACAACTCCGGTTCTGAAATTTCTCGGTCAACCGGACGATATTGCCGAGCTTTGCGGTGTCGTCGCCCTTTGGGCCATTCCTCTCCATTTCGCCTTTTGCTTAGCTTTACCGCTTCAACGTTTCCTCCAGTGCCAGCTCAGAAACCGAGTACGTAAAATGCTTAATGCAAACACAATGAAAAACAAAATAAATTTATTTATTAGATGATTTTTAGCTAAAAATAGCTAGTCATTTTTTTCTCTTGAGTTACAAGGTGACTGCATATTCCGCTGCGGTTGCATTGGTGGCTCACGTTTTGATGTGTTGGTTGTTCGTGTACGGGCTTAAACTTGGAGTCGCGGGGACAATGGTTACGGTTGGTATATCTTGGTGGATCAGTGTTCTTATTCTACTAGCTTATTCGGTTTGCGGTGGCTGTCCACTCACTTGGACCGGCTTATCCTTCGAAGCCTTCACCGGACTTTGGGAGTTTCTCCAACTCTCTGCTTCTTCTGGCGTTATGCTTTGGTACCAACTTTTTACTTTTATAAAGCACCCTTTTCTGATATTATTGTCTGTGTGTGCCACACAACTTTTTTTAAAAGCAGTAGGTGTCTGGTCTCTTCTGGACAGTTTGGAGAACTGGTATTATCAGATCTTGGTTATAATGGCTGGAACTCTTCATAATCCTCGGATAGCCGTTGACTCTTTGTCCATATGGTAAGCTACTTTCAACCCTTTTTTTGTGTGTGTTTTGTGGCACCGCATTGTTTTGTAAGTTTGCTTGTTGCAATAAGGGCTATAGTCATTTTTATTCGACGGATGACACAAAACTGTAGTCTGTATATTCCTTTGATAGTATCCGACGATAATAAGAGATGGAAGTAAAGTTGAAACATTGCGAAAATGTAGTCATAAGAGATGATCATTAGTTGTACCACACTATCTATACCAATCAAAGCATTTATCTTCTACTATTCTGGAATAACTATTCGTTGTAATCCCTTATCTTTATGTATGACTGACTTATGAAACAAAACTTTGGCAGCATGACGATAAATGGATGGGAGATGATGATTCCTCTTTCTTTCTTCGCTGGAACCGGGTAAACGTCATTCTTCTCTATTGCTAGTGTCTAAGAGCATCTATAATGGTAGAAATACCCACACAAGGTTATCAGTGATAAAAATATTAATACTTTAACAATAGTTTAATTTTTATTTAATTTTGTATTTTATAAAAAAATGGATCGATTGAAGAAGGACATTTGTACTCAACAGTTTTATGCTATCTCTTCGAACCTACTGATGGTGTTGGCCTACGGCCAATTGTTGCAAGAAACGTGATTGGTTTCTCCTTTTGAAAATTAAAAAATACTGCCCAATGGAGAAATGACAAATGTAATAATCGTTCTTTATGAAGAGACTTAAATCGGTTAATTATTTATGAACCTGGGTCTGGTTCTGTTTAGTTCACTTTAATACAACCATACTAGTAAAGTACTAGTATTAAATATTTGGTCGTTTACAGGCGGGCCGTGAATTTAAAGAGTTATAAATGAATGATTGTGGAGTTAATATTAGGTCATGTCGGGTTTGATTATTGTTTTGTTTTGTTTTCCAAGTATTTAATTTTATAAAAAATTACTCTTCCGTTTCATATTACTTGTCGTTTTATACTTCGACACGCAGATTAATAAAATATTTAATTTTGTATATTTACTAGATAAAAATATCATTACTAATACATCTAACCAGATTTCAACCAATAGAAAAATAGATTATAATAAAAAAATCAATAAATTTTGCATTGAAATTTAGATTTTGTCCCAAAACGACATCTAATTTGAAACCGAGGGAGTATGTGCGAATGTATCTAGTAGGAGTATTATTTATTGTATATCGAACTAGTGCTGTATTAGTTATGTTGTAAATGCGTGCATGGCTATGGCTTTCGGTGACAGTTCACGTACAGTGACAGAAATATGTGGGACTATAAAATGTTAATTCCTCCGTTTAATACAAATGATGTCTAATGATTTTTTTTAGTTAAGTAATATTTTCACATTTCTTTGTACATTTTAAAACTATTTGATTTGTGACTACTTATGTTTTGCATAGTGATTTTTAATTATTGATTTGTTCTAGTTAATAATATTTTAGTATGAAAGAGTTAAACTGAATAAATTTTTCTGTTTTAATCAATATTCAGAAAATCTTAAACATCAAAATGAAACAGAGGGATTAACTAATTATGTACTTTCTACTGTTGATTTGTAATTTATTCATGTGTTTTCTTTTGTGTAGACATGTGGGTATATAGAGTGAGATAGGCACAAATTATCTATTAACGTCTGAGTGTTTAATAACTATTTGCAGTGTACGTGTAGCAAACGAACTAGGAGCAGGTAATGGAAAAGGAGCAAAGTTTGCGACGATTGTATCAGTGACACAATCCTTAATAATCGGATTGTTTTTCTGGGTGATCATAATGCTTTTCCACAATCAAATCGCTCACATATTCTCATCAAGCGAAGCCGTTTTAAAGGCTGTTAACAAACTCACCATTCTGTTGGCTCTCACCGTTCTTCTTAATAGTGTTCAACCGGTTCTTTCCGGTATGTCACAAACTTTTTTTTTACTATCACTTTACAATTTCTCTTTTATTGAGTCAAAGTTTGTGTGTTGACTTTTGATTCTTGAGCAGGTGTTGCTGTTGGATCGGGTTGGCAATCTTATGTAGCATATATTAACTTGGGATGTTATTATTGCATTGGGGTTCCACTTGGGTTTCTAATGGGCTGGGTTTTTAAATTGGGCGTCATGGTAATATTTACAAATTTCTTCCTTTTGTTTATTATTAAAAAACTTATATGGATCGAAATTATTGATTAGGATAATGGTTTGTGATTTTATTTATTCGTAGGGTATTTGGGCTGGTATGATGTTTGGAGGAACCTTAGTTCAAACAATGATTTTATGTTTTATCACGTTGAGGTGTGATTGGGAAAAAGAGGTAATATTTTTGTTTGTTGCATATGTGTTTCTCTATGTGTGATTTGTTTAGAGAAACCCAATTTACTATGATGCTTTTCTCTTATTGGTAAAATATGCAGGCGCAGATGGCAAATGTACGTGTTAACAAATGGTCCAAGACATTAAAATGAAGATTTGTCGAAACAACTCGTCATACGCTTTCTTATAGTAATGTAATGGTCGCTGTTGGTATTGAAATGTTGTGTGTATGTTTAATAAACCGGACTGTTCCGAAAAAAAATCTAATAAACCGATCAAAACAGTGTATGCTGGTATTGAAATCTTGTACATTGTACAATACATTTCCAACCGGTTGATTTCTTCTTGCCATATTTCCCAATCGCTTATAGGAAGATGGGTCTCAGGGCAGCATTACCGCAGGTTCGCGGCCCGTCCCTTAACCACTTTTGGGTCGAAAAATAAATGAAAAAAAAAATATTTGGATGGGTTCGGCCCTAAGTTAAGGGACATTTTGGGCTGGCCCTTAAAGGTACGTGGCACGTTTAGAGGGGTCGATGTATTCGAAGTCGAACTCATCTTTCTTCTCTCCTCTCGAACTCAACCGAGCTTTCTTCTCTCCTCTCGAAATATATCGATCTTTCTTCTGTCCCCTCGATTTTCAGTCGATCATCGTTGTGCAAACCCGAAACTCAATCGATCCCTCCTCTGGCAAGGTTTGGCTTTAACTTGACATCTAAGATTTAGAAACCGAATAGGGCTGTGTAGATTATATATTTACGATTCAATGGTTTAGATTCTCTCTTGTTTCATAACTCATCAATGTTTCATAAGATTCTCTCTTGTCTGTGATATATAGATTCTATGGTCGGGACTTGATGATTGAATTGATGGTTTGATATCATATAGATTTGTGGATCACTATGGTCGGGACTTGTGATTGACTTGATGGTTTGATATCGTATAGACTTGTGATTGAATTGTCTTTGATATTGATGCGTTTGAAATCGTATAGATTTGTTGTGATTAAATTCAATGGTTTGATATAGAAAAAAACGATAAGATTATAGATTCAAGTTATAGAAAAAGGATTAGTTATCCGTCAGGTGAAATGTCTAAAAAAAACAAGCAACATATAATCAATTTTGTGTTAGTAACCAATTCATAACTTGAATTACAGATTGTTTCAATTCGTTGTGTCTAAAAATTCGTATGTTTTGCTCGGGTCTTGTGCTTGATGTTTAACTCTTGACTCAACTAGAATGAATAATCGTATAGATCCTATAGTTTGTTTTGAGAACGTTTTGATACTTCTTGAACTCTTTACTCAACTAGTCTTTGTTTCTTTAAAGTAGTTTAAGAATGTTTCTTTAAACGGCTAGCTTTGACAGTCTTGTTTGAGAATGTAAGGATATGGTAAACTCTTCACTCAACTAGAATGATTATATCGTATAGATCCTATATGTTATTTTGAGAACGTTTTGATACCTCTTGAACTCTTTACTCAACTATGGTCTGTTTAAAGTAGTTTTCTGACAACAAATATTCGTGCATGTAGTTCTCTCTTTCATGAATGGCCCAACAGTCCCTTCACTCTCCTACCAAGCCACATTTCTTTCAGCCTCTCCTTCCTGGCTTCGAGACTCACCCCGTACTCATCTCAAGTCTTTTCTTCCCGTTGTATCTCTGTTTTTTTCCTTTGCTAATCGTTTGGTTGCATGTTTTCAATCCGAAGAGCGTTCCTGTAGCTTTTTTCAACAAGCATGTCCAAGGAAGTTACGACCACTTGAAGACTGCTATACTGAGAACAAATGCGTCCGATAAAACCTTTAAAGTGAAGGTGGACGGCTTGAAACTCACAGATGGGTGGAAAGACTTTGCAGCAGCGCATAGTCTGGGGATTTGTGACATCTTCATTTTCAGACATGAAGGAAATATGGTGTTTCATGTCACACCTTTCGGACCAAGTTGCTGTGACATTCAATACACTTCAGCATCATCTCACAACAACAATGATGATACTCATGATCAGACGAGCAACAATAATGGTACACTTTTTGTATATATTTTTCTATATGATTTTGCGAGTTAGATATAGTAACTCTTTGGTTGTTCAGTTTCAGGAAGAACCGGGGCAATGTCTTCTTCTGCATACGACTACACTCTCGAATTTCAAGACGACTGTTTCTTTGCTCCGGTCACTGCCAAAAATCTTGAAGAAAAAAAACTTGTGAGTCTATTTAGTTACTCAAATATATGGTTCAATAATTTATGTGTCTTAACATTTTTTGTTTGCAGTATCTCCCTGTCGGAGCTACGAGCTCTCTTGCACTAAACAAACAATTCCAATGGATCCTATTGATTAACAAACATTGAGATTCATGGAAAGTGTGTTTGCATTTTTGCGATGCAGCCGGCAAGTACTACATCTCAAGAAGGTGGACAAAGTTCTGTCTCGATAACATGTGGTCTATAGGGGACCTATTTGTCTTCAATGTCGTTGGAGATGGGAAAACAGAGCCATTGATGTGTGCATGTCCGAAAAACGCTCGGGTTGCAGAAATACTGAGCCAACACCCGAGCAGAAAGAGTAGCCAAGCTTAGCTATCACTCTACCTTCTTTTGCTTTGTTTATGTATTTTTATCACTCTTCTTTCGTGTTTTTAGTTCTTGCAATTTGATACTAAAAAAATGTTATATTATGTTTTCTCATGGTTCTATATCCAATTAAAACATATAAAAAAAATTAACTAAGGAATTTTCACAAGTCTCACCAATAATGTATTTTCTAGTGAAAGTCTCTTGATTCATTCCATAACTCAATTATATTAATTAACAATTCTAGTGACCTTTTTTTAAGGACTACCAATAATCTTGTTCTCAAGCTCTGAAACTGTGCCCGCTGCAAGAAGCCAAGAACTGTTATCGATATTGGCATCACGGCTCTTGTTGGCCTCTCATAGGGCCAAGCCCAACTATTCGTCTGTAATCTCAAATGTTTCATTATTTGCATGATAATTTTCTCGTTCAAAGATTCGGTAACAAACACCTGTAAAGTAGATTAGAGAGAAAAGCAGAGAGGAAGAAAAGAGAGAACCTGGAAATTAGGCGCTTGACTTGTTCAACAATTTTATTAAATACTCATTCAATTCATAGCATATACAATGAATAATAATCGTAAATAATAACTAAACGACTATAAGAAAACACATGTACTTAACATTTACACCAAAAAATATATATATACTAGGTATGGATCCGTGCGTTGTACGGATTTTGTTTGATGTTTTAGTTTAATGAAATACATAAAAGTAAAAAAAAAAATTAAAGTTATTCTAGAATTTTGCATATATTAATTGAAACTTATTTAAAATATAAATTTGTTTTTTTCAGTAAGTTTGATTGGTATTTATGTTATAGTTATCATAATGCATAAGAACAACTCTAATGGAAGTATTTAGAAGAGATTTTATCATTTAATAAAAATAAAAAATATAATTAAATAGAAAAGACAGTATAAAAAGTTCTCAACTCTCTATTCTTAAGGATCTGTTGTAAATCTACAAAGACAATTGCTATACAACTAACAATATTATTTTTTTAGAAAATTAAATTTAACAAAAAAATATAATATATTTTTTCTTTAGAATCTGTAACATTTTCCAACTGATAATCATGCTTTAAGTAATTACTATCAGTTTTTTATTGAGAGCTAGAGAAAAAAACAAATCTGAAAATTCAAATCAAACTCAATCATGAAGAAATATGAGTTACAGTGAAATACTACGACTTGAAAATTGAATCAAGCTGATTTAATTGATGACAATGTCATACACATTCTTATGCTCTTAATTTAACATTTGTATTAACTTTCAAAGTTAATATCATTTATATACTTTTTGCATTGGTCTATTCACATTTAGGGTCTAATATGATAAAGAATGTCATTCCTTAAATTTTATTCCTAGTGATTATTTTCCTATTCATTTCTTATGTTCCTGTTATGGTTACCAGTTAGACCCTTAAAGTATCTCTAATCTAACTCTATATATATTCTCTTAAAATATTAAAACTCTGTTTAAGCGATGAGTTTCACATGACTCTATTATAATTTTACCTAATTTAAGAAAAAAATGTAGTGAAAATTATTGAAGTTTCTATATTTAGAGACAAAAGTAGCACATCTCTGTATTTTCTTACAAAAATTGAGAAATTATATTACAAATCTTAAACTGAATCAAATCCACCAATATAATATTAATTTCTTTTAAAATATAAAAATGATAATTCAGATTAATTGTAAATAATCTTTGTTCTTTAACCAATAGAAAACATTGGACCAACATTTTTATCATGTAATTTAGAGGTAATAAAATTATTGATGCCTTATAAAGTTTGTTACTTCTTTGATTCTTTTAGCCACAAATATATGTGCATGATGAAGATCATATTTTTGAATCTCGATTGTGCGAATAATATTTATGAAAATAACTTGTTAATTACAGTTTTATGGTGATAAATATTAAAATAAAAAATAAATTGTATTATTTTATGATGTAATAGAGCTGAAGAAGAGAATTAAAACATTTTTGTAATTTCATTTCAAATATACAATATTCTCTATCAAATCCATCATTTGGATTCTCGATTTCTCTAGATAATCTTCATTAAATATAACATAACTATGATAATCATTTCCTTCATCTACTATTTCTTCTGTTTTGAAACTGAAAAATAATTTAGTTTTAAAATCTAATAATAAACCAATATGTATTAATATATTTATTTATGTGTAACCATTTATCGATAAAATATTAATGAATATAAATATAAATCAATATATTGATAGTATTAAACAATTTTTTGTTAATTTTTTTTAATTATTTATTAGTAACTATGAGAAACATTACATAAAAAAATGTATACCCAACACTTTTACCTACTTTATATGGATTAACGTCTAGTTAAACTATCATGTGTTAATATATAAAATTCATGTTAGACAGTATTCTTTCCATTAAATCTCTTATAAGTTTTCTCTCTAATAAATTGATAATTCACTTACTCTAGAATTCGAAACATAGACATTATAGTGTTGCAAAACATTAACCCTTCGTTAAATTACTTGACCAAGAAACTTACACAGAAAATTAGTTATTTTTAAGAAGATTACTCTAACAATTCTCTATTGTTTAAGATTTTTTTTTAAACTATTTTTTTATAACTGGTTTCTTTACAGTTTTTTTTTTTTAAATATTTAATTTGCAAGGAAATTAAACGTAAAATGATGTTTTGTATTATGTATTATCTATTAAATAGTTATTTATATGGAAATATTTTGATTCTTACAGTTTTTTTTGTTAAATTGTTTTTGAAAAAGGAAAACTAACTTTTTAAATTCTTTTTTTTTACAACTCTCTTTAGTTTAGTATTTGCTTAACATGAAATACTATAAAATATTTTTTAAAACATTATTTTTTAATATTTAATTTGCAATGAAGTTAATCTTAAAATAATGTCTTGTATTTTGTAAACGCACATGCAAAAAAGAAATACTATCTATTAAAAGGTTATTTATCTGAAGATATTTTAGTTTTTTACAGTTTTTGTTAAAGACCTTTTGGAAAAGGAAAACTAATTTTATTATATAAAGCTTGTTTTTTCAAAGTTATTAAGCTTGACTTTAAATAATTTGTTGTTCTTAAATAGTTATTTATATGAAAATATTTTGATCTTTTACATTTTTTGTTAAGAACCTTTAGAAAAAGGAAAACTAACTTTTAAAATTATTTTTCTTTAATTTTTTCAAATGAAAATATGTATTTAACATATGTCACAATTTTATTATATATATATTTTACATGTGTTAAAGTAATGTTAATTAGTAACTTTGAAAAACCTAGTTTTATATAATAAAATTAATATAAATAACTTTTCAATTAGAGAACATTGTACACAACCTTGAATGGTATTTTCCTAAATAATAAGCAAATTATATTTAACAATAAAACAATATAAGATTTTTAAAAAATTGAAATAAAAAATATTTACCTTCTCATCAAGTAGGAGAAAATTTATTCCTAGAAGCTTATTATTTTGCTTAAATTTCTTGCTTTCCACTTTCTAGTAAGACGTACCACGGTTCGACGGTATTGACGCTTTTTATTTAACTGATCTAATGTTAAATAATTTTGAAACCATTGTTTCTTGACAATTCCTGATAAACAATTAAATTATAACTTCAGTTAAAAAATAATAATATGACAGACACACTTAAGAAATTATAATAATGAAACTAAAACGTATTGCTCTTGATAAAAAAATGTAATGCTATGTGACAACAATATTTTTGTGACAGCGATGTTATGGTGTGGTGTCAATAACTTAAAATGTATTGTTATGTAACAAAACTCAGAAGTTTCGTTCAAAAAAATAGACAGAACTCAGAAGCATGACCATGATCAAATAATAATCATGACAACAACGATCAACCATAACTATATAAGAAAAAAAGAATATCGCACTTCACCTAATATTTTTCTTGAATCAATAGTTATTCTTGGTGATAAAATATGAGAGGTCTTAGTTCTATATATAGATATGAATAATCATAGTTCTTCTTGGGTTATGAACTCTTTAATTAAGATTCTAATAAAGAAAAATTAACATTAATCAGTGTTTAACATTTTTTTTGCTTAAGTTTTTTTTAAAAGGATAATTACTATCTAATATTTTTTTTCAATAAAGGAAAATTAGCAATATGAGAGTAGAAATATTTTTGAAACGATTTTTGTTTCAATTATATTTTCTTTATTATAAAGGACAATTAACATAAATTAGTTTTTTTCCAATTTTTTAGGTTTATATTTTAAAAAGATGTTTACAATTTGGTTTTGGAATAGTTCTTGAATTTTTTTTTTGATTTTAATAAAAAAATATTAAAAATCTTTTTATTATAATAAGCTTCTTTTTTTCGTTTTGAAATTTTTATTTTAAAAAAAAAATCATTTAATTTTAATAATAATTTTAACAACATGACTTTTCCATTTTTTTAGGTTTTATATTTTAAAAAGGATAGTTACAATTTGGTTTTGGAATAGGTTTTGTTAAAATTAAAATTACTATGACTTTTTGAAATTTTGTTTTATTTTCGTTTTGAAATTTTTTTTTTTTTTTGTTTTGACATTTTTATTTTAAAAATCGTTTATTTTAATAATAACTTAAAAAGTTTATAATAAGATAAGATTTTTTTATTTTTTTGTTTAACTTTTTTATTAGGATTTAATAAGGAAAATTACTATTATGAGAGTAGAAATATTTTAAAGAGAAAATATGTTTTAAATATGTTTCATGAGACAATTTTGTTTAGACACATGTCACAATCTTAAATAATAACTTGACATGTGTCGCGATCGTGTTAATTAATAACTTTGAAAACTAAGCTTTATATAATAAGACTATATATGGACTCGTGCGTTGCACGAGTTTTAATTAAAGTTTAATTTTATTGTATGATTTTGTATATATTATATGAAAATTATTCAAAGTATAAGAATTATTTTTCTCATATAAGTTTTGGCTAGTACACATATTTTAACAATCGTGGCACATAAGTGAGGTGAGTTCTTAACAAGTTTATATATAAGGTTAGAGAAAAGAGCTAGTTTCGGAACTTAAAATAGAACTCAATGTAAATAAATACGGAATAAAAAAAATACAAATAATTAAAAAGTTGAATCGAGCCAATTGAGTTGAAGACAACGCCAATACACTTTCTTAAGCTCTTAATTTAATTGCATGTTTGCATTTATTTCCTATGTTATGCTTCTTTTATATATTTTGGTTTATATGGTTTATTCATATTTACAATATCTCTAGTTCAGAGCTCTATTTAATTCCCTATCTTTTCTCATAAAATATTATTTTATTATAAATATGAATCTATCCATTGTATGATTCTGATATATAGTTTCATTATTTTAAAGAAAAAAATGTAATGGAATGATATTTTCATCTATTTCTTTATAAAAAAAATACTATAATTCTATATTTTCCTCTAATAATTAAGGAACTCTATTGCATACTTACATATTGGAGCAAATCCATCTCTATAATATAATTTATCTTTAATTAAAAAATAACTACTAAAAAAAGGTTTTGTAAAATAAGGTAACTACTATTTAAAAAAAATCTTTTAATTAATTTGGCTTTGTATTTGAACACATGCTACAATTTAAAATATATAACTGTCATGTGTCGTAATCGTGTTAATTAGTAACCAAAATTTATATAATTATTTAATATTGTTGAAAATAATTATTTGATATTGTTTCATAAAATCCACCCAGACGATATTTTTTACATAATTCTGAACATATCCTATAAATGTTTTTACCAATAAACTAATAATTGGCTTTCTCTGTAAAAATATTAATCATTGGTCAAACATGACTACTCGGAGGTTGTTACTCTTGCTTTTTCCCTTCCGTTTGGTTTTCATAGTTTTGATGAAGCACCGTTGGAGGTTGCTGTTGTTTTGCAAGAGGATGTTGCTGGTTCTTGTTGGCCACGACGAGTTTTGTTGTAGACTGAAGTTTGATTTTAAATAAAGATTGGGAGCTTGCTCCCATATTCATACCAAAAAAAAACATGACTACTCGGACTTTCGTAGAAAATTAGTTAATTATAGGAAAATAATAAGATTATTCTTACAACTCTTTTTTGCTTAGAATTTTAGTAAGGAACAATACTTAGATTTATTATAAAATAATCAGTTTTATTCTCAGGTTTTTATAATCCACTAAAAAAAATTAAAATACTATTTTCTTTCATAATTCTGTTTTTTCCTGATTTTATAAAGAAAATTATACTCATACAGCTTATACAATTTTTTTAGTATTCTAAAAACAAAACTTACTATTAAATAATTATTAGTATATAATTCTTTTTTTTTTACAATATTTTGTGTAAAACTTAAGAAGAAAAAAATACGATCAAACAGCTATTATCATTCAATTTGTTCATGATTAAATATATATATTTTTAGATTAATGGTTTAATATAATTTTGAACATAGCTTATGAACCTTTTCGCCAATAAACTAATAATTTACCTTCTTTGAAACTCAAAACTTAGACCACATAGTGCCAGTGGAAGGTAATTATCTTGATGGACATTCACGTCTAATACGGAAAAGCCTGCTAATATGTGACAACTGGTGGAATTTAAATGGAGTGATCGTCGGCCCTGTTGGATGCCTCGGCGGGCTCTCCAGTTATGCTCTGGAGAATAGTCATTGCCGCTAGTCGGATCTTTTCGAGTTTCGATGCTCCGAATATCAGGATCATCAAAAAAACAAATTGACCACATAGTTTAAAGACATTAACCTTTAGTTAAATATGGACTATTGGAGATTCCACAAAAAAAAATAGTTAATAGGAAAATAATAAGGAAAATAATAAGATTTGTTTTTATAATTCTCTTTTTTCTTAGAATTTTAATAAGGGAAAATATTTAGATTTATTATTAAAAAATCTTTTGGATTCTTGGGTTTTTATAATACGTTTTAAAAGAAAAATTTAAATTACTATTTTCTTTTATAATTCTATTTTTTCATGATATTTAAAAATAAAAATTAGAATTTCTTAAAAAGGAAAATTATTTTTCTTATAGATTATACAATTTTATTTGTTTATTATTTAAAAAAGAAAGCTTACTATTAAATAATTATTAGTATACTTTTCCGACAAAAAAAAATTATTAGTATACTTTTTTTTTCGTTAACAATACTTTGATGAAAACTAAAGAAGGAATAATACTATCAAATAACTATTACAAATCTATTTGTTCATGATTTTTTTTTTTAAAAGAAAATTATTTTCGTATAACTTTTACAAAAATAATAGTTAATTATAGGAAAATAATAAGATTTGTTTTTACAATTCTCTTTTGCTTAGAAATTTAATAAGGGAAAATATTTATATTTATTATTAAAAAATCTTTTGGATTTTCGGGTTTTTATAATACGTTTAAAAAAAATTAAAATTACCATTTTTTTTATAATTCTGTTTTTTCATGATATTTAAATATAAAAATTAGAATTTCCTAAAAAGTAAAATTATTTTTCATATATATTATACAATTTTATTTGTTTATTATTTAAAAAAGGAAGCTTACTATTAAATAATTATTCGTATAATTTTTTTTCGTTAACAATATTTTGTTGAAAACTAAAGAAGGAATAATACTATCAAATAACTATTACAAATCTATTTGTTTATGCCTTTTTTTAAAAAAAAAAGGAAAATTAGTTTTCATATAACTTTTACAATTTTTTTGGATATAAAAAACAAAAATAATATGAAATAAGTATTTATATGGAATTTTTTTTTACAATATTTGGTTTAACACTTTAAAAGGAAAATTACTATTAATTAACTATTTATATAATATGATTATTATTTAACACGTATCACAATCTTAAATATACAATAGCCATGTGTCACGATCATCTTAATTAATAACTTTAAAAACTAAACTTTATTATTATAAAATATATATAAAATAGTTTTATCTCTCCTCCTCGCACCACATGCCAACCTAGAAACTCAGTTTATATCTGCGTGACACCTGTCCCTACCTCCAAAACGCAAGGCTTCATTTAACTGGATAGTTTAATTGGTAGGATTTGGGCCAACGTAATACCCTATTTCGAAGGAAACGAGTTCGTCTCTTCTCGATGTGCAGCGTCGGTGACCTCTACGCTTCCTCTGCGACCTGAAACAGTGTTCTTAATGGCTTCCTCATAAATCGTATTTGTTGGCTTCATCTTCTAGCTTTGTGATCAGGACGATCTTTGATCTTCTTATCAAAGTTCTTGCCATTTGATTGATTAATTTGGGATCAAATATCCGATTCCAGAAACTCTCTGTTTTGGTTAGAAACTCTCTGTTTTGGTTATGTGTTTTAATATTTGATTTGAGGATTTTTTTCCAAAAGGGATTCAATATTGAAATGTGGTATGGAGAAGAAACGAAAGATATGTGAGTACAGAGAGAGACTTGACAAGACCTTGGTCTCTCCTGACCTCACCAATCACCAAACTCTCAAAACTTTAATCCGACAACAACTCAATCAAGGTTTCATGTTTTTTTTTTTTTTTTTTTTTGTTGTTGTTGATTTACTATATAATATGAAAACTCTTTTGCTGCTGCTTTACACTTTTCCTTGCTTTTTTTTTCACAGAGTTTACTGTGGATGTATTGGATCAGAGAGTATCTGATTATCTAGGATTTTTGCCTAAGAGGAGTAATATGTGGAAGCGAGTCAGAGTAAAATAGCGGTAATTGTTTCTAAATTTGAGGAAATTCCAAGCTGCAATAAGAGGAAGAGATTAAGAGCTAATAAAAGCTATTTTGGAATTGAGGAATGATATGGATTTGAAAAAAAAAAAGCCAAACTGAGGTGATGCAAAGAGGTCTGAATCAGTGCTGAAGATTCGTTTCTTGGAATCAAAACGCTTCTACAGTTTTTTTTTTTTAATCTGTGAACTGAACATCCACAATGTAATTATGCGACTGATTTATTTGTATTTTTTCTTCCAAGGCTGAATAGAAGACAAAAAAAAAGACGAGAGAGGATTCAGTACAACAAATGATTGCAATTTCTGCCACATGATCAGGTAAACATCATGACATTCTTCATGTATGGTAACTCAATTCTTTTTAATTTGTGGCTGTCTCAAATTTGGATTACACTATGTTTCTTGCGGTAATGAAGCATAACACATATCTTAATTTATTTCTACGGTAGCTTCAAAGAAAAAAACATTACATGGGAGTCTGACAAATTTTATACAAATCTTGCAAGCAACAAATTTTGAAACTCTGACGCTAGGCAACCCATATGGCTTTGGCTTTGGCTTTGGTTTTGTTTTTGGCTTATAGTCTGGCTTTCTCTACAGCTCTGCTGGAATCAGCTAAATACAGCTCTGTCAAGAACTAAAGTGTTCAATCAAGACAGGTCATTCCCTAATTTAAGCATTTTTCTGATGTTGTTGGTATTTCTTACTTAAGAAAAATATGTTTAAGGACTTGGCCTTCCAGAATGGTTGGATGACTTCTTGACTTCAGTTGTGCCGTGAGATTTCAGTCTTGGCGCTTCTTACTTAAGAAGCTGTTGAGAATTGATTACGAAATATAAACACTGCAAATAAGAAAGAGTGAAGACAATGGTCAGAAGAAGAACAACAAATATATGAAGGAGAGAATAAAAGTCTAAGTGAAAAAGAAAGAAGAAGAAGAAATCAACTTAGAGTCAAAGAAGGAGGCAACCTTGCATTACATTTCTAAAGAATCGTTAGTCATCTTAAGAGGTTAGTTAATATTTCAACTGAGTAAGTAAAACTCGGAGATGATCAGAGAGTGGTCTGAGAAGAGTTGTTAGAACAGTGTTTGAATTGCTTGCAATATTTGTATAAAAGCTAGAATGATGGATTAGGTGTGTGAAAGCATGATTAAAGTCAGTTAATTTATCTGCTATGAAGACTATTGTAAGAATGTATGCAGGTCTGCAATTGTTGTTGTAGAATGTGAGGCAAGCAAGTAGGTCATTGCAGCAAGGGAAAAGCGTGATCGTGGCGGGTTTATTGAGGCGAAGAAGGATCATGGTAACGAACTAAATGAAAATTTAGAAGCAGGTGTGAAGATAAGCTACTGAATGTCGCAGATCAGAAGAGAGATGCATTTTTAAATTAAATGTACAATGCAACTATTGCATATTTTTTTATAAGTACGTCTGTACATTAAAAAGATTAATACACTAGTATTACTCCCCGTGCTAAGCACTGATAGATTTATGCTTGCATCTTAATTTTTTTTAAAGATTAGTGTGTTCTTTGTTTGTTGTTTCTTTTATCAAAATTGAATGTAGAATAGCTTACAAAAAAAGAATTATAAGATACTTGTTGATATTCTTTTACTCGGTATATTAGCATCATAGTATTAATTGTTAGCCATGGTATTTGGTTTCTTCAAAGCTAAAAAAAAAAAAAAATAAAGATATTTAAATAGTAACATAAGAGAAGAATTGAACCCATTATTTTTTTTTCAAAAAAACATAAGAGAAGAACAAAATATACCATTTTTTTCAGATTATAGACGTTTTGTCCTTGTTCTAAGTTTGGCAGAGAAAGCTCTTTTATTTGTTTTGTTTGTCTTTTGTCTTCTTCCTTCCATGTTTCTGTATTTTTTTTCGGATGCCATAGTAAAGCAAATAGCTTCATGAGTATAATGAACAATTGAAAGAACTGATATATAAATATCCACTTTGTAGATAAGAGTTGGAGATGCTTACTGTTCAATGTTTGCTGATAAAAGGTTGATTTTTTTTGTTCTTCTACCCAAAAATAGGCTTTTGAACATAATACCTTTTAGCTCAGAAAAAAAGAACGTAGTACTTTTACGTTTCCATTTATAGAAGTACTTCATAAAACTTGTAAGGAATGTGTTTTCATCTGTGAAGAACGCAACAAAAAAAGTAAATGGAGGAGATGAAAGAGAGACGAAGAGAGATATATAAAAGATAAACAGTTTGAAGAACGTGGTGATAATGTGAGAGATTTTAGAAAACTTTATTTGTGCTCTAGGAAATCTGGATCGAAAACAATTTTTTATCAACATTTTTTTTTTTGTAAATTTATGCCATATGTCAAAATCTGATTGCACAAGTGACTTGTGATTTAGTATATAGAGGATCAATAGTTGTTTTTTTAACATATTTTAACATTACTTGCTTATTTTCTGTATAAATATATAATAAATTGGATTTTTAAGGAATTTTTAAATTTATAAAATTTAATAAGAAATGTATATTGCTTAGGTCTGGGACTTAATATCCGTTCCGGGATCCGGTCCGATCTGATCCGAAAAAACAGGTATCCGGGGGTTCTGGATCCGGATAGTGATTCTACGGATCCAAGTAATAAAATTTTTGGTCCGGAGACCCAGATCCAGACCTTTTATATATTTAAAATATTTAAAATATAATTATATTTATATATGCATACTATATATAAAATAACTAAAAAGTTAGTTTTATTAAATTTCAATAATTTTTCAGTTTTATTTTTTAAAAATAATTTTAAATAGACCAAATAAATAGTTAATTAGTTGATTTTTATTTTTTTTAAATAATTTGTTTTTAAAAAATCCGTTCGGATCCGGATATCTGCGGGTGTCCAGATTTTAATCTGGATATCCTAACCCTGGATACCCTGAAGGCTCGGATCCGGACCCGGGTAGCAATTTCACGGATCTAGATATCCTAAAATATCCTGGATATCCAGTTTGTTCTACCCCTAATATTGCCGACAAAAAAGAAATAAGAAATGTATTAAAAATCTATTAAATTCAAGAAAATAAAATGTATTTTAATTAAAAAATAAAGGTAAATATTTTGAACAAAGTAAAATACTTTTATTTTATATGAATTGTTTTAATATAGTATTAAGTATATAATTTCTAAAATGATAGAAATAGTAAAAGCTGTAGTAAAATAGTGATAATTATAATTAGAAATAAACCATAAGTTAATTAAAATCTAAAATATATTTTATTGTTTCATTAATACGCTTACCCGCCCGTATATATATATATATATGTATATATATATATATATATATATATATGTGTGTGTGTGTGTGTGTAAGATTCATCTTTGCTCAAAACAGTGCCGGCCCTGGCATAAAGCTGAGGAAGCCAGGGCTTTAGGCGCCAATATATATTACCATTTTAAGGGCATCAAATGTGTAAAAATTAGCTTATAGTCTAGTGGTTGTATTTGCTTTAGGTAGCTATATGTACTGGGCCGGGCCTGGCTCAAAAGGAAAAATGTATGAGACTCATGTATAAATAAAAACATCAACTTTTGAGATAAGCTACAATAAAAATTTGTTTACCTAAGACCGACCTTGATGCAACATTTATGTTAACAGATAGTGTTAATGGTTTAAGGGCAACGTAAAGATAGTGTTAACAGATTGATGCAAGAGAAAAAAAAAGATTGATGCAAACGATAGCATAGAGACTGCATTGGTTTTTAATCGCAAGCTTCTGTTCCAGCTACTGGTTCGTGAGATCGCACAAGATTTCAAAACAAATCTGCATTTCCAGAGCAGCGCCGTGGCCGCACGAAACTCTGTGCGATTCACGCCAAGAGAGTGAGCATTATGCCGAAGTTGAGAGAGCCTGATCGAGGAGAGAGTGATGATTCGTTCTATGGGTTGATGAGTATTTTTAGTTTGAGTTTATGGATTTATGAAATCTACATCTTTGCACTTACTTAAGAGTTAGTTTGTATGAGGAATAGTCTATGACTCTATATATGACTATGTGCTTCAGTTCTTGTAAGGTCGAGAATATTAATAGAATTTAATAATCTATCTCTCAGCGTGTTCGACGGGATATGCTATTTCCTTTTTCTTCTTTCTAGTTCATACTTTTAGAAATTGGTGACACGATCACTGACGGACTAGAAAGTACTATGCTTAGTTATTGAGATCTTTAGAGAAAAGACATTTTATTTCAAATAAATAGTTCTTTAGATATTTTTCTTGAGTATATGGCAAATACACTCTCTTTTTCATGGCATGTGCTGTATAGTTTCTGTAATGATATTACTATTATTCAAAAGCAGTCTATTATTCAAAGTCTGTTTACAATGTATTGTAGTTATCATAGCAAATTGATGAAAGAGGGTCTTAAACGTTGTCCCTTGACGCTAATGTTGCTTAATTAGCGCATGTTCATTGTGTTAATTTCGTTGTTGTTTCGTGTACTTGTTTGGTGGCTTCGTTTCAGATGAGAAAAACAAAAGATAAGTTACCAAAAGGAGAAGAAACTCCAAAATAGGTTCTTGGACAGTCTAATAAATTGGGACAATGATACATTGTGTTGTCATTTCGTTTGTAAAATACCAAAAAAAATTAAAGTTTTAATGCTTGTTGTGCGGAAAGAACAAATCTAGCAAAAAACATATATGAAAAAGCGCAAACGACAATGAGTTCTCCAATAGGCATCGTTGAAAAAAGGAAAAAATAAAGACGCAAATGCTCCAACGCGGAGATAAATTATTGAAACCAAAGGCGTATATTTTTATCTTTCAAGTATATTCTGAGAACATAAAATAAAAGATACATATTTATATAACATATGGTGTTCTAAATTTTAGCTACAAAAAAAAACATATGGTGTTTCGTATACTGTCCAAATTTTAGTGGGAACCAAGGGGGATATAATGGGTCAATGATGATTGATGAGCCACGAAATCGGTAGCAAGTTTATCCCCGTGATCAATCCTTGTTGATGCTCGACTAGACGATTTATTTGACTTTGTCGATTATCAATAAGTTTTTGTTTGTCCATTTAGAGTTGGCGTATTAAAACTGAGATAAATTTACATCAAATATATAATAAAAATATATCACAAATTTTAATCCCTCAATGGCGAATCTTATATCAATATTCTGAAGGGATTTTTCATTATAAATGTTTTTTTAATAACATGAAGCTATTCTAAAACTATGAAAGAGTCAAACAAATTTTTAAGTGGAGGTGTAACCATAGATATACTATTACTCATGAGTATTCAAATGGAATGTTAGACAATGAATTCATATCGACACGATGAAGTATTGAAGAGTGCTTTCAAACCTAAGTTGTTTTGCAATCCAAACCTAGTCTGTCGCTTAATCATTTATCATATGGTTAAAGATGTACGCATGTCATCATGTATGATTATGATTATTGGTAAGGATGAGTTATGTATATATGTATTAATGTCATCATGTGTGGTTATGCTCAGTCTAGCATATCATTGTTGTAGAGTTGTTATTATAGTACTTCTTGTATCCGAGTTCATATGAATGAAGATGGTAGAAAAAGATATAGAACTACACAAAGATGTCTATAACAAAAGTGTGGATACATATACGAAAAACTTATTGATTTTCGTTTACTAAAACTATTAGCAATATTATTGTTTAAGTATGCACGAGCATAATTATCAGTGCATAAATAAACTATAGCGATTAACAAAAAGCTTATGATACTTAGTATAAGGTTTTATCCAAAAAAACTTGGTATGAGGTAAAATGACGAATAATGATCCAATGATTGGTCATGTCCACTGTGGTTGTACGGAAGTTTCCTAAATAATATCTCGGATACAAAATAAATAATTATTATTTTCATATTATTTAATTATATAATAATAAAAATATTATGATAATTGGTTAATTATTAATATTTATTAATTTTGCAGTATTATAATATTTAAAAATTTGTTAATAAATTAAATAATGCATAAATTTTTATTTAGAATAAAATTAATATTCAAAATTCTGAAAAAATTATCCAATCATATAAAATGATACTGCATTTTTATTTAGAATATCTTAAAATTTGTGCAGTTTAATAAAAAATATTTGTAACTTAATTATTTTTTCTGTAATTCCGTGATTACACAGTTTTTCTAATCGAACCAATATTTAACCAATACCATCTTTAGACAATTTTAATTATATACAAAAATTCGATTGAGTTTGTTTTTTTTTATTTGCATAATATTTCTTTAGGAGAGGAAAAAAACAACATTATCATTTTCTTTTCAGGACCATTGATCTTTCTTTTCGTTTCCTTTCTTTGTGTAAATTTGGACTCCTCACTTCCATTTGTCTATATATTCATCCACTAGTCGTTTAAACCCTAACGCACACATGATCATAGATTCTCATCATTTTCTCACAACTACAAAAAAAAAACATGTCCTTCACCACAAATCCTCACCGTCACCGCCTCGCAGCAACCACAACAACCGCAAACGTAGAATGCCATAAACAAGTTCGTTCATGGCGGCTCCTTCGCACATATCGTCCAACTTCTCATACCATCTTGCTACTGCATGCTTGTAGACCCAAATGATAATCAAGAAAAATGTCGCCACCAAATCAAACCACGAACATCTTCTGCTACCACAAAATCCTCCTCTTTCACCGGAACCATCTTTGGTTTCCGCCGTGGCAAAGTAAACTTCTGCATCCAAGCAACGAACTCCAAAACCCTAAATCCAATCATTATCCTCTTAGAGCTCACCGTCCCAACCGAGGTATTAGCCCGCGAAATGCGAGGAGGCGTGCTAAGACTCGTTCTTGAATCAAACAGTAACGAGGGATATGATTCACATCACGATTCTTCTTCTTTTTCTATTCTTACAACTCCTTTATGGAACATGTATTGCAATGGTAGGAGGGTCGGTTTTGCCATCAAAAGAGAGCCTTCAAAATCCGAGCTAGCCGCGTTGAAAGTGCTCACTCCGGTGACTGAAGGAGCCGGAGTCGTTAACGGAGAAGAGATTAGCCGAAATAAGAGTGATCGTATGCTGTACCTAAGAGCGAGTTTCAAACGGGTTTTTGGTTCGTTTAATTCGGAATCTTTTCATCTCATCGATCCACGTGGGATTATCGGACAAGAACTAAGTATCTTCTTTTTTAGATCGTCACGAAAATGATCTTGGATCGTTTTGTATAATTATATTCTAGCATGGCTATCAATCGGTGCACTTGCATACCATATGTTGGGATTCTTTCGGGATTCATTGGTGGGTTTATTTTTTCTTTCTTTTTAACTGCTTTCGATGAGGCAACTAAACCATTGCCGTGGGTCTCGTAATATTTTTGTAGCTGTGCGTAATTAGATGAAAATGTAATAAGCATAGCTTTTGATGATCTCAACTTTTGTATGCAGTAGTGGTGACTATACCCCTTTTTTTTTTAAATGTATTTTAATCATCTAAAATCCATTTATCTTTACATTTGCTTTCTACTATTGTCAATAATTTGGTGGAATAAAGTTAAGTTAGTTGGTTATCTTTATAAATAGAATGTGCATGCATTCAAGCAGACATGAGTGTTATTATACAATTCGCTACCTAAAGAAAGTTTTTTTAGAAAAAATAAAATAAAATGAGAGAACTATTATATAACTAACAAAAAAATAACTGCGTAAGGTTTATTTATAACAGTATTTATTCATTTACAAAGTAATAAGCATCTTATATATACAGTTCATTTATCAAAATGTCTACTAATTCTCTTACAAATTACTATTATATCTTTCTAGTTTGTAACTTTGCATAACGAGAACATATCTTTTCTTCTATTTATCTAAAGATGAGACTCGTACGTGGGTTGAGGAGGTCAATGAGACTATGAGAGTGGAGACTCATCATGGGAGAATAATAAGAGTCCACGCGGCGAATCCATCACTACAAGAACACTAACAACTTCCTAGTTCCTATTAAAATAACAACAACTTCCTATTGAAATAATAATATCATAGTACCCAAAATAATGTATGAATATTGCAAAATTATTCATGCGTGATAAGGCTTTTAACTTTTATTGTGTGCTTGGAGAAAATGGCAAGCTGGTTGCTATAGCTGTTGTTGAGTCTTTCCAATGTTCTTTTGTTTTTTTTGCCATAAGAAAGATCGATAATATCAACTGGATTCATTTATTAATTCAATTTTATGTATCCATAATTTATTATTCTTTTTATTTAAACCCAATCATCGAATTTTGAGCAGCACAAAAAATTTCCAATCATGGTAAAAACGTAATCTTTACCAAACACATGGTTTCATGCTCTGTTTCTTGTTCTAGACGAGTATACAAGGTTGGACCGGATTTACCGGACCGACCCGATGGTTGGATCGGATTCGACCATGAAACCGATCATATAACTGGATTGGGTCTAAAAATTGGTATGATCATGAATGGGTCATGTAATTAGATTAGATATTAAAATTAATTAACTGATAAAAGTCACTAAAATTATTAAAATCTATAAATCAACCCTATAAACATAAATCTAGTTTATATTTATGAATATTTAAAATTTATTTCTGTTTTAATTTATAATGTTTTAGATTAGATTTTGCTTGCCGCGGGCAGAGTTGATGGGTATATCAAATAGGCCTGTGCAAGTAAAAGGGCCTTCAAATTAGCAAATCTACTCTCCTTAATAATGGGCCCTCGGAACCTGATGGAGGATTGGGTATTTGAATTTCAAACAGTTTGACCATGTGGATAATCTTTTCCTAAAGTATGTAATTAATCATACTTCTCGCGGTCAATGTTCTAGAAGACAGAATGCATCAAGAATCTAGTGGAATTTGTTGCTTTCATAGGATGACCAGCTCATCATCACCTAGGCTTCGTATATATAATCTTCTTTTTGCTAAACTGTAAATATCATATAATGAAAGGTAGATTTTACAACAAAGATCTAGAATCTGAAACATCTTGGCAAAAAGAAAGAAAAAACAAGATGCTTCAAAAGATGAAAGTGATGAACATAAAAGACTCTTATCTCAACCACATGCTCATAAGGGAACTAAAATTCTTCCTCAGCCTTCTAGCTGAGATGATGTTCTTTATCTCTTTATCAATGCCTCTGAAAACAGACGTGGCCGGTAGCGAAACAACCTCGTATATATAATCCTTAATTTAAAGAAACACCAACCCTCTTTTGCTTTAGGCTTTTCAATTTTAAGATTTTAGATCGATACATACGAAATCATCATGTTAGTATGTCACTATTCAGATGACCAACCTTTACAAATATATAAGTTATATATACACATTAACTAGTCCAAAGCTCCAAGAACCCTTTTTCTTTTATTTCACAGATTACTCTTGTGATTTTTTTTTGTTTCTTTAAAAATGTTAGATGATATCTTCCCCCCCCCCCCAGAATACTTCACAGATTACTCTTGTGATTTTTTTTTGTTTCTTTAAAAATGTTAGATGATATCCCCCCCCCCCCAGAATACTTGTTAGATATTCTTTTTTTGCAAATTGTATTGTTGGATTCTGAAAGACATTCAAATTTATATCTATTTTTTATTCATACTTGTATTTTTGTATCATTAACGGTAAAATAAAAAAAAATACTAGACAATTAAAATTAACTAAGAATGATTAAAGTACTGTTTTGAGAAATCATAAAATTATATATTATACCGGTAAAGTTACACCAGATAAAAACTACGTATGTTCGAACGGTTTTTTTTTTTTCAATTAACTTTTAGTTACCAGTATTTTGATACAGACTTTTAACCTCACATGAGATTATACCATAATTACAATGATGTGATCTATAGAATCATTGTGAATCAATACTTGGATCCAACGCTTCCAAATCAACTCCATTGTATATTCAATCCATTGAGATAACTTCACTTCAATATCCGAAATGAAACATTCCTTAAACCCCTACACTAGACCTAAAAACAAGACTAATCAATATCACAATGAACAAAGCCTATGCTGAAACCCGATTCTTGCTCAAGCTACTAGTAACCAAAAGATTAAACATGGTGAGCTTGTACTTGTAGCGTCTATCATGGAGGCGCATATTCAAGACTAAAGAATTGCTTTTTTTTTGATCAAATATAATTAAAGAATTGCTTTTGTTTTTTTTACCATCTAAATTTATTCATTAATGAGATAAAACCCAAAAGATGAAATACATTAAATACTAAAAGCCCGAAACAAAGGGACAACAGAGAAACCTGGATCTACAAGCCCAAACCAACACACGTGAACACATCCACGCGTTGAAACACACCAACATGCAACACACACGATTGGTCACCACGCATGGACGTCACGTCTCGACACCACCGAACGCACGCTACACGCGTCACGCGATCACACTCTGTGATCCAAAGGTCGAGATTTTCACCAGAGAAAAACAAAACGCCGATTGTTTCGCCGAAACACGCTGGAGACAAACCACCGCGCCCAATTTCGTCACCCACTCTTAACCGGAGAGCTTCAACAAGCCATCTCCGAGATCTCATCCAACCCGTTCTCTTACTTCCTCAACAACATAACCTCATCGCCGGAGAGCATCCATCAGAATCATCCCAAGATCTCATCCGCTGAGAGCAAAGTGAGAGAACGCATCAAAATCCACAGTCGATCTCGAAGGGCCAGACGACGCAGATCTTATAATCGACCGTTCATCTTAGCAAGGTAACGTCGGATTCAAAAAAGCCAGCCGTCCACCTGAGAAAGGTGCGTCGCCGGAGTCAGAGCCTTTTTCCTCTTCTGTATAAATTTGCTAAAATACTACCACAAAACCTTTATTTTTTTGTTCAAAACCACCACATGATAATAATACATTTTTGAGTGGATGGGCAAAATCGTTAAAGAGACAGACAGCTATCTCATCAAAGCCTTTGGCCTTTCACATAACACGATTTTTGATATATTCTGCAGTTTGTGGATATCCTTCAGACACACACACTCTTCTCGACTATAAAATTAAAAATTACACTAAAATTCATGTGTATACAAAATTAATGATTCTTCGTCAGAGGATAACGAGCAAACAGTTATTATACATTTATATCTCGCTAAGGTTCAATTAAGGTGTAATGCTAAAAAAGATCGGTTATTATTCGATATTCTCTATCTAGTATCTACACTGAATAATAACTGTGCATATATTTCTAATATCGCCAACTAAATGTGTGCGTTGTTAACAAACTAAAACCATTATCTTCACAAAGTAACAAATTAAAAACATAAATAGATGGCAAGACATAGAAAATTCCTTACCAACGGATACAAAACTCTTTTTGGATTTCTTAAAATTAGGGATGTCCAATCCGGATATCGGTTCGGTTTTTTCGGTTTTCCGGTATTTCGGTTAGTAAAATACAACTATTATTCTAAATCCATATTTACTTCGGCTCGGTTCGGTTTATATACCGTCGGTTTTTCGGTTTTTTCGGTTTTATACCAAAAACATAATTCTTTAGTGTGGGGTCATATTATATGAATTTTAAAGTTATGTTGTCAACACAATCATTTATTAAAAAAATGTATTTTATGTTTAAATAAAAAACAAAAAAAATACTTCTACCATCTGATAAAATAATCAAATCTATAAGTAAAATCAAAGCTCAAAATTTTGAAAAAAAAAACAAAAAACAAAAAACAAAAAAAAACAGAAGCATGAAGCATAAATAAAAGTTTTTCTATTCTTCCATATTTAGCGTTCATCAAAATCATGTTTCTTCGATTAAACACGAAACTTTGTTTATTTATAGATAAAGAAGGTTTTGAAGAATTTCTACTATTTGTTGTCTATCAAATTTATAATCTGTATTTCAATTTTGTCAATGGTAAAATAAAGCAAAAAGATCAAAAAGAAAATTAAGAAAATAAGAAGCATCGGTTGCGAACTGTTATTTAATTATAGTTCAAGTGTTTTACAAATCATGACTTTTTTGTACTGTATAAAATATGGTAATAGTTATTAGCAAAAAAATTAACTTATGATTTTCACACATCAAAATATATACATATTTATTTACATGTTTCTATTTTTTATCGGTTTTATTCGGTTTATTCGGTTTTATCAGTTATATACCGAACCATATCCAAATCCTACGGTTTTTATAAAATCACATCCATTTGGTTTATATGGTATATATCAAATCCAAACCATATTGTCTATTTCAGTTCGGTTCGGTACGATTCGGTTCTTCCATATTGAACAGCCCTACTTAAAATAAAAAATAGTTATTTTAAAAGTTCAACCAATACAAACCAGCACTGGATCATGAGTTTTTTTTTATAGGATTCTCTAAATCTCTTATTGAAGAATTTTTGTTTTAATTTTAATCACAAAAACTCATTAAACACCTTCGTTGAAACTGCTCTAAATGTTATGAATTATTCTTTTAATTGCAACCTTAAAAATGTTATTATATTAATTTTAGATAAATTACATTTAACATACAGTTTTATTATATTAAAATGTATAGTGAGACGCTAACAACAGTGTTAGGACCAAATCAATAGATTGCAAACTCTATTATTTCTTAATTAAGAATTTTGTCAAATTAGAAATTCGTGGATACGGTGTAAAAAGAGTTTTAGCATCGTGCAAAGATAATACAGTATAAACAACAACCGTGATACATTATCAACTATTAACAACAGTGACAAACAAATAAATAGTTTCTTAAATAAATAGTTGGACTCAGCTATTATTAATTACTCTTGATCCAGTTTTAATAGTATCGATAAAAACAGCAGTATTATGTCATTTTCAATACTGACACTCGACTCAACTCGACTCAACTCGACTATACACAAGTCACCTAATTAAATAAATAATAACAGTAATATGTCATTTATAAAAAATTAATAACAATAAATATACCTTTTAGTTAGGCTTCGGCATTCGGGTCCTCGGGTCGGATTCGGGTCGGGTCGTCTAGGGTCCGGGTTTTTCGGTCCAAAAATTTTAGATACACATGGGTACTTCAAAAAAATTTGGGTCTGTTCCGAGTCAGATGGATCCGGATCGGTTCGGATCCACATTTCATATATCCGAAAAATACCCATAAATTTTGGATATATTTCGGATTCGGATCGGTTCGTATATTTAGGATCCAAAAAAGACTTGAAATACCTAAACTAGACTTGAAAATCCAAAAAATACCCAAAATATCTGAAAAACTGCAAAAATACCTGAAAATTTATTTAAAATTAAACCCAAAAACTCAAAAATATCCGAATTATACCCGAAAATCTGAACCCGAAACCTTTTAAAATTCCCGAAATACCAAAAAAATACCTAATTACCCGAACATATCTAATATATATAATATTTTGTGGATACTTCGGGTATTCGGACGGATCCTCGGATAGGACCCGAACCCGAACCTAGACCCGCGGGTCGCAAAAAAAAACCTATTGGGTACTTTGCATGGACCCGGACTCGAATCCGAATTTTATGGTCGATTTCGGTTCGAGTCCTCGGATCCGGGTAAAATGCTGAGGCCTACTTTTAGTTCTTGTTCACGACTTAAAACAATAAAAGTGCTGACCCGCATCGATACTAATTTAAAATCATGTGGGTTTAAAGCAAAGCAATTTGCATGGCCAACTAGCGGACCGACTTCTTCGACTTTTATATTATTATATAATATTTCTTCTTTACGTGTATCTGCTGTATATATAAGTTATAACACCACCCATGACCCATGTCAATATTGTATTAAAACGAATGGTTGGTCCAGTGTATTAATACTACGATTGATTATGACATCTTAATTGGAAAATATCAATGCTACTGTAGAGAGTTCGTTTCGACCTTACCAAAAATCTCTATTTTACATTATTTTAATTTTTAACCATATCACTAATTTAATCGAAGAAAAAACACAAGTGAAGTACACGGTTCAACTTTAAACTATTGAATCCTTACGGTAACGATGGAGTACAAAATAGTAATTCGATACCGGGTCCAGAGCAGCCGAGCTGACAAAAAAAAAAGCTAATCAAGATCCTGGATCACACTCTTTTGAATAAACCGGGGTACATCATTAACCATTGTAAATTGTTTTTCATAAAAAAATGATTATTTATTAAATAAAAATTCCCTGAAATTCTTGAAATAACTCGAGACATCTCCATTCTCCAACACTTTCCCTAAGGGTTAAGCTGTCGTCTTATTTAAAACCCGGAGAAGGACTGTTAGTTCATCTCCCTCTCTCTACTCTTTCTTCTCTGTTATAAATTTGGATTCTCAAGAAAACAAAAATATATACACGACTCCGCCTATATTTTCCCCATAGAGAAACTCCGATGATTCGAGTTTAGTTTTCTTTCTTGAAAGGTGTCTTCACAGCCCATCTCTGTCTCGATAGACGTTTTCTTACAGGAACAAATATACTTCTTTTCTTAGAGGAACAAATATACTTATTTTTCTTAGGGATAGATGCTGATCGAACGGCACTACTCAACCTATCACGTTTTGATATAAGCATTAACATAAAGCTCTTTTCTTCCTTTGCGCGCCTTATTAACCAGTTCTCGATCTCAATTGTTTCCGACAAAACAAGATGAAGAGATCACGTGGGAGCTCCGATTCGTTATCCGGTTCCTTACCAATTTTCCACTCTGCAACAGGTAAAAAAACAAAAGACTCTTATTGTTGTAATGTAACTCATACACACTCAATTTCTTTGAATTTTCCTATCCATTTTATGTTATGTATCTTTTAAACTAAGTTAGGATCTTTTTATATATTGCAGTTCTGTATATCTTGATGTTGATTAGTGATTACATACTAATGAAATGTAGAATTAGCTAGAGCTATAAGTCGAGATTTTCGGTTTGATTAATTTGTTTTTTTCCAACAATTAATTTAATATTTTATAACTGGTAAAACTGTGTGTCTTCTGACAATTCATATTAGCGAGACATTATACTGACAAGGTTTTGTATTCATTCATGAATCATATTGATTTAAATTATCCGTTTAAACTATTTACGTTTTTAATACAATACCGTGATTAATGATTTTATCAGACAAACAATTAAGTCCAAGAACAACAGCCACCGGCTTTCTCTATTCCGGCACCAGAGACTATTCCCCGATGTTCGACTGTCTAGAAGATGGAAGTCTAGAGGACATTGGCGTCGGACACGCGTCGGCTGCAACGGAGAAAAAGCAGCGGTTGAGTGTAGAGCAAGTGAAAGCATTAGAGAAGAATTTCGAGATCGATAACAAGTTAGAGCCCGAGAGGAAAGTGAAACTGGCTCAAGAGCTGGGGCTGCAACCACGACAAGTGGCGATATGGTTTCAGAACCGCCGTGCTCGGTGGAAGACAAAGCAGCTCGAACGTGATTACGGTGTGCTCGAGTTAAACTTTGACTCACTCAAACGCAGCCGCGACTCGCTTCAACGTGATAACGATTCTCTCCATGCAGAGGTATATTTTTGTGTTTTAAATTGATCCTTTTTGATAGCTTTGATTGTTGTCAAAGCTTTAAGAACAGAACAGGAACAGTTTAAAGCTCGAGACTTTGTTTTTGGGCAATTAATTCTTGCCTCTTTTTGGGTTTTTCATTGATATAAATACTGGAGTTCAACTCCTACAACTGGAAGTTAAAATAAACGTGGAGTACAACTCCTACAAACTTGGAATCACAAAGAAAATGGAAACGTGGATAAACAACCCACTTGCTTATTTGCAGGAAATAGAAACAGAGAAGAAGACATTGTCAAACGACGCAGTCTGATTAAATACGTTGATTGGGCTTACGTGTTGCTTTGGGCCTTTGATGATTATGAAGCCCATCACTTTTGTTGTTCAAAAAAAAGAATTGACTCTTTTTAAAGTTTTAGGCACCCAAAAATCGCATGTCCTATGTAATTTTTATTAAATCAATCAACAATTTAGAGAACTTATAATTTATATATATATTAATTTTGGACAGATTAAAGCGCTAAGAGCAAAACTTAACGTGGACGGTATTAGTAGAAGCAATAGTAACGCGTCGACAGAGGAAAACGTTTTTGTAAAGGCGGATGAAACTTTGATGCCTAATATGGGAGTGTTAGAGCTAAACCAGCGTACTTCGCCACCGCCATTACATATTCCTACTGAAGCTCCGGCGTTGGAGCTTGCATACGAGATGTCAAGCATTTTTCCACGAGACGAGATCTTCAGAGAAGATCCTGCTGATAGTAGCGATTCAAGCGATATTCTGAACGAAGAGTATAGTCCCACGGCGGCTGAAGCGGCCGCAGGTACGGGAGTTGAAATCTCAACGATGGGATGTTTTAGCCAATTTGTGAAAATGGAAGAGCATGAAGATTTGTTTAGTGGAGAGGAAGCTTGCAAGTTGTTTGCAGATAATGAGCAGTGGTATTGCTGAGGATAAAATTGTGGCGAACACACAATGCTGAGGATAAAATTGAAACTTTCGAAATTTGTAGGGCACTTATGAACATATTTCTCAAGGGACATGGGGTTGGGAAATTTAATGTGGGGTCTTTAAGTATGAGGATAAGAAGTTAGAAAGAAAAACGAAATATCGCATGCGGTTTCATGCACGTTCGGCTATATCCTTCCAAGGTTTAAGAGAGCGTGAGAAGTTCTGAAATTATATAATTCGGAGAAAACAAATTACATGAAGATGAAATCAATTTTTTCGAAGTTTATTTTACAGAGCCCCGCTGAATGCAATAATAAAATCTTCAAATTCCTAAGGAGGACTTTAAAGATTTTTTTTCTTCCTTTTTTGTACGAAAAGCTTTAGAATTTATGAACACCCAAGAAAAAAAAAGAATTTATGAACACGCAAGAAAAGAAGAATTTATGAACACACGAAGTTACTACTATTCTGTTTTTGTTTATTTCGTCGTCCGTTAGTGACTAGCAATTGCAGCATGTAGGCGTCATTACTAGATGGATTAGTAATATCAAAAGGTTCAACAACATTCAAAACCACCAAAAGTTAAGCAAAACATTAAAAACCACAGAAAACAAAAACGTTCGATCATGCACGATTGTTCTTTTCGTTGTCTTTTTGAAATTTTGTGAGTAAAGACATGGAGATAAACACATGAAAAGCCGAGCCACTTTGTTGGATCACTCTAAATATCCGTGTTTGTTTCTAGCCGTTCCTTTTTTCCCTTTCGTTAGTTGCTTTTAGCTTAAAACATTTTTCTTGCAACCATTTTCTAAAACATTTATTTTTAATTTGGCTTTTGATTAAAAAGATTCCATGTGAAATAAATACAAGGCAAAATTTGTTTTTAAAATGCTAAGATATGTAACAGAGCTCGATTAACCCTCTTGGCGATGTTTTCGCATTTCTATTGATTTTCTTTTACGGAACTCATATGCTAAATCTTTTTTTTTCGATCAAAATTCATATACTATATCCTAACATGAATTTGTAAAAGCAACTAAGATTTTGGTAAAAACTAACAAAATAAGTAAATGGAAATGTCAGACGAGAGAGGAAGTGGAGATGCACATGGGATTCTGTTCAACGAGTTTCAGAAAATATTTGTTTTGTGAGGTCTTTATATCTCCATGCGGCGATCCGTACTCTAACCACCGAACTTCCAAGACGTCTCGGCCGTAGACGTGTTAGATTTGTAGGAGATCTTCTTTGTTCTTTATCGATCCCATTCTCGATGTTGGATTTTAGAGAAGGCCAAAAAAAACAAAAGCTAGGGCAGGGCACGTCTATTAGCCAGTGGACCCCGAGACTTTTGCGTTCTCCCTTTCAGACAGAGACATTGGTGGAGAGGCATGTGATGTAGGACCTAGTTTACATCGAAGACATCACTTTAACGCCGTCGCGTCACCGTTTATGTCACACGTATATCACGCAAAGTCCTCTCCAGATATTTATTTTCATCATGTTGTTCTTTGTTAAATTTACCCAGCAATGGTTTTAATATACACGTGCAAGTAATCATTCACCGCCGATTTCTCAATTGTGGTCAACCAAAAAAGTTAAAGGAACTGAGAAAAGATGTTGGCCAACAAGAAGAATAGGAAGAAAGATAAATTTCGGGTAAGCACTGGAAAAGATAAATTTGACGAAGAAAAGATCTTTTGACGAACAAACTATAAATGATCAGAGCTGTTTAGCAAACATTTTTTTTAGAATTATAACTAATCAAAGCTCTTCAACAAACAAATAAATATCTCTTAGAGTATCGCTAACAATAAACTTCAGGGTTATTGATCCTTAAAATAAAAGTTCGAGGGTGTGTTACTCGAACAATCATCCTCAAATTTATCTTTAATGTTTTAGGTAATTTGTATTTTAGTCTTCAACTTTAATATACTTTAAATATAATCTTTATATTTTTCATAGATAGATAGTACGTATACATTGGAATTATTAAACATAATATTTATAAATACAATTTATTAAGCATTACATAAAATAATAATAAAACAAACATTAATTCATAAAAATATATAAAAATACATATTATTCATTATAATAATCTACTATAATTAAAAGGAGGATATGAGCTCCATTGAGCCTATCCACGTAGGATTGAAAATTCAGGCCAATCAGAGATTGCTTTTCTGCCACGTCATTTAAATTGAATTACAGTGGGTTTTTCGGATGGGCTTTCTTTAAACAATAATTCAGCCCAGTCCCACTCTCTGGACAAACTGTTTTACGGCTCAAACTTTGAGAGTCGATAACTCTTCCACTTCTGTCTTTTCCGATCTCTGAGTTTGATGAATAATGATTTGCATTCATAATTGTCGTCTTCAAAATTGTAACCTCTAGACGACGATTCACTCTTCACGTATTCCTCCAATCTATATATACAATGCTCCAGATTTACACGGCCGCCATATATATTCATCACTCTTTCACCATCGATACCTTTATAGGAGTGAATCTTAAAGTCTCCAAATTTTCCCACAGCCGGATGCTAATTGGTCTTCAACTAATCTTCATCGACGAGAAGGTAAGGCCTGCTCTTCTGAATCTTTTATTATTCCCTTGCAATGAAACCTCAGTCTTATCAGGTTTGATTTAAAAAAAAAACATAATTTACACCAATCCGCCTTCTGTTTGATTCAGAAAGAGTTTTCCAATCTTTGTGGCTTTTCATTTAAAGTTAGATAGCTAAACATTGCAGACTTGCATTCATAAACAGTCATGGAGATTTTCGGTACTAAGATGGTCAAATCACCGCGTCGGAACTTGCTGGGTCAATGGCTACAGTGGGACATCGATTTACTTATCATGAGGTGACTGAAATTATGACGGATGCTTATTTGTTTCGGTATATGCTATTTTCTACCAACTATGCATTTTTGTAAAATCATTTTCAGGATAACATTTTAATTGGTCAGTGCAGTATGGGGTTCTATTCATCATTTTTGGTTGAAGATTGGGTAACTTATTTCGTTGTCATCTCTGTGTACTCTGATCATTGTTATGCTCACCTCTTCGCCAACTAAATAATGTGTTACTTATCTATGTTTTGAAGGGTATTGTGTTAACAAAGAGTTCCAAAGTCTGATAAGCAATGTGTATGGGAAGGAGAAGCAGATTCACGCAATTATATTATTAAGGAAGGGCTGATTCTCAGCTAACCATTTCTAGAGGGACATGTATTACTTAGCATCTTAAGGTTCGTTATGTGTTTGTGTTTCTTTTGTAGCTCAGTGCAAGTATTTGTGGCTCAATGAGGTATACTTGCTTCTCTAATCATGCTCTGGGGAATATCTTGAATTTTACAGGAAAATAGTACATTCCTATTTGTTGCAGCTCTTGAACTCTAAGGAGGTGACCACAGAGGAGTACAGCGAGTATCCATTGGCGTCATCCCACTTCACAATAGAGGTATGTTGGAGGGAAAAACATCTACTTTAATACTATGTATAACTTTCAAGGAAATGTTTTAGCTCATGTCATATAGTTGATTGCAGTTGTCGACATGTTAATCCTTGGGTTTGAGGTGGGATTAGTTTGTTACACAAGAAGATACAAAAACGCTAATTGGGAGTCCTCCGTAGCTTCTGGTACGTATCTCCTGCTCTCTTATTTCTCTCATCACGTTAAATGGGTTGAATAGGAAAGGGATCCCGCTGGTATTGAAGGAAAAGGTTTGCCTTTCTCTTTCTGTTGCTGCCAACAAAAAGTCCACCGCCCTAGAAAATTATTACAGTGATTTGAGCAAGGCCGAGACGGAAAGGTCACACTGACAACACAGCAGATCGATCGTGTGAGTTTGATTTTATCCGAAGTCTCAATTTTTTTTGTTCTTCAGAAAATTAATGTATTTTATATTCTGTTAATTTTCCAGCTTATGTTGTTATCGGTTATAAGATATGTTTCATATTGTAATTTCATGTGGTCCCAAAAGCATTGAGAAAAGAAGGTGCTATCGATGCTGTTATGGTTGGAATACTTGCTGAAAAAGAGATAAGAGTTGATATCAGAGAGATTCACTTCTTCCCTGCTCCGGAGCAGGTAACTACGCGTTGATTTTGTTTTACTGCACTTCAAGTTTTAGTACTGTTTCCTCTCTTCAATGATACTAAAAAGACCTTTGGTGGTCCATGTGAATTTGTTGCTGTGGTGCCTTGGTTTGATCCTCCAAGACATAAAGACGATCTTTTTGGTTTATGTTTCAGCCAGAGTAGAAGTATGAGATTGTGAAGAAGTTTCAAGAACTGAAGCATATATGTAGGATGACTGGTGATGGATGCTCCTGCTTCGAAGAGAGCCAATATTGGTATCGCTGTTACTGCTGCTACATATGCTGCGTGAGAGGCGGTTCTGATATTGTTCTCACCAAGCCTTGACTCAGTGTAATCATCCGCGCGTTTTAACCACTCGAGCTATTTTCCAAAGAATGATGAGCTATGCAGCCAGTGCTCTTTTTAAGCTATAATTTTTCACTGTATCTTTTCTCTTCTTCAACATACCCACTTTGTTTTCCCATGTTGTTTACTATGCAATCACAGTCACCATTCTTATAGTGGAAAGTAATTAACCTTGCATGTATTTTTGAACATCAAATCTTCATGTGTTACGTTCTCTTTGTACCTCTTTTATAGTGTGGGTTCATGCTCATTGCTTTAATATGGATAGTGAGTTTCTTTATTTTTAAAGCTTCCTCCAAGTGCTGTAGATGTTAACTGTTCGACATGAATAATCAATCATATAACTCTCAGAGGACAGTCGTGCCTCTCCTACACCAGATAGCTGGGAAATAAAATAAATCGTTGCAACTGGCAATGTCTTTGGAGGCTATGACTTTAGTGGCAGTTTGAAACAGTTTTTAAATTTATATAGAATGAATGTGGTGTTATCGTCACACTTAAGTATATTATTTGTCAGTTTGTTTCTTACGCCTATAAAACTCGAGAGGATGACAATGAGGTAAGGCCGCCAGAACGAGGATATTTGTTGTATTTGGTATAACCATTAAAAATGACTAAGTGATGATATATAAGTAGATTATATAAGTGCTCTAATTTTAATGTACAAATCTTAGCATGATGGGTCTCTCGCTAATGTAATTTGGTAGTCTCATGTGAGATCCAGTTGCTTACGTAGCTAATTATGAGAGTTATGTACTAAGTAATGAAGCAAAAAAGTAAGGTGGGGATAAGTAATAAAAGTGGTTGCCGGACTGTATACAAATCTGAGTTTAAGGTCGACTCCAACCATTGAACATAAAAGAAGGTCTTAAACACCACAGAAGAAGTAAATCACAAGATTCACACGCCACAGAAGAAGTAAGACATAAGAGTTGAAAGTGGTGAAAACAATGTGAGAAGAAAACTAAAGAATTATTTTTGTCAAAAAAGAAAAAAAAAACTAAAGAAGAATTTGTAACTGGAAGATTCAAAAGGTATCTACGAATTTTGTGTGTCCCCGAAGGTTCAGTTTGGTTTTCATTACCAAAATAGTATAATCATGGTGCACGTAAAATACAAATAGAGAGACAGATTTAGTTCTTCTAATGAGTTATACTAAATGATATACTTCGGTTCAAAATTAGTTACTCAAAGCTTAGTTAAAGTCTCAGTGACGTTATGTATATAACAAGATAATTTTTTATTGGAATCTTTGATATAAGTTCTGTTGCAAAAAAATATTTTAAGGTTAATGTGTACAAAACGATTTACATTAGATATATGAATAAATATGATTTATATAATCAAATAAATATGATTTATATAATCCCAAGCGTTGATTATAACAACTAAATTCAGTTTGAATACAAGATTAAAGTGAAGCTTTGATTTTTAAAAAAAAAATCCATCTAATTAAAAATAAACATATACATAACCAACTTTTAAGGGATAAGTAGTGTATGTATTTTCTTGAGCCCTCATACAATACGTGAATTGAAATTATTCATATATTATACAATAAAATTGTTATCTCTAATTTTAATAGATGATGTTTTAGATATTTTTCCATTTCAAACTAGATGAAGTTTTTAATTTTCGATAATTTTTATTTTATTTTTTGTGCGATTAGGTAGCCAATGAATGTGTTTTTATTTTTAGAATATACCAGACTAAATTTAAAAATTATTGAATTATTCATATTTAACTCTTATCTTTTGTAGATGTTATTGTTAAGAACTAAATAATAATTTAGTCATGCATTTTGGTTAAAAATATATTATTCAGTTACATATCACTATGTAAAATATAAAAAAATAGAATCTTCTTGAAATATATAGTTGGCTAGAGTATATATTTAAATAAATATAATTCTCTACAATTTATTTTATTACTGAGATTTTAAATAAAAATATTTCCACACAAAACAAATTGGAATATTTTAGAAAATATATGTGTTGAGTGATATATTAGAAATTTAAGATGGTGATACACAAAAACAAACTCCTAAGAAAGTAACCAAAATAATAACTCTGGTAATGAACCAACATAACTGTGAAAATAAATTATAGAACCAGTTTTATAATTATTACTTTAATTTTATATACATTTTAAATTTTGTTTTAAGGAAATGTTGATGTTAATTTTTGGAAAGCAGTCATGAAGCCTAACTGACATCGACTCATATAAATTCTAAAAACCATAAATAATTTTAATATTGTAATTTTGAACTAATTTTTTATAGATTTAGATTGTAAAAACAATATATTCACAACAAAATTTCACTCATATTTAATTCAATTTACTATTTATATTTTTATAACATAGATTAAATATATGTTTAATACATATATATTAAATACGATGGTATTTGTATAAATCCGGGCGTAACCCGGATAAAATCTCTAGTTCCCATAGTATTCTAGTATACGATCAATCAACGCATTTTCTAAGTGAAAAATGAGCCTCTTGATTTTTTATCTCAAGATTATGAATTATATTTTTTTGTTACTTTTATCTTAGTTTTGAGATATTTATATATTTTACGTAACATGGGTCTAGCCCAAACCTACAGATCAAACAACGGGTCTACCAACAAAGGCGACCGCCGTTGTGATCCAACAACATGCGACACACGCGTCCGTACAATTCGCATGGCCACCACGTGTTGAAGAAAATCCGACACCGAGACACGCGTCACCCATCCACCATTGCTATCCTTCTGCGTGAAAACGGCACCGCTTCGATTCTTCGCCGGAGACACGGCCGGAAAACTCGTATCGTCGTAAACCAGACAACCCCGAGCCTTCGACGCCAAAGATCACTACCGGAAAAAGAAAACGACGATCCTCGAAACCCACTGTTTCACGCGACATTCCATATCTAAAACGGAGAAAATCCATTCTCCACCATTTTCTGATGAAATCCACCACTAACAACAACATTAAAGGTAATAGACTTCATCAGCTTCATCTCTCCAGCGCTCACCGGACCACCTCAGGATCATGCGTATAAACGCATACACCTTCATCACCATCGCCGCTTCCAGTGATAGTCTTCATCCGCTTCATTTCTTTCCTTAACGTCGCACCAAATAGAGATAAGGCGACCACCAAAGCTGAAGACGCGAGGTTGAACAAACTTCCACTCCCCAAAATCAAAAAGCTGACGACAGAGAGCTGTGAAAGCCTCAATGCTCCAGAGTCTCTTAACCCCCACGACGGTGATCTCCCACACTCTCGAAACTGTCTCTAACCTCTTAAGAGGTAGAGGAATTAAGAGAGAATGAGAGAGAAAGCCGTCACATCCTTTATTGTTTAGCTTGATAGAATGCTTCTAAGTATAATTTAAATTATCATACAACTTCATTTTATGTAGATAAAGTAGCTTTGCTATTGTATTTGTTTAGTTTACTCTCTGGGTTACACTAGTCTATAAATTCGATACTTATTAACTAGTGTTAATATCCTTTAGTGACAAGCAACGGCTGCAGCATAATTATAATCCTCCTTTTATTTTCTTTTGATTGAGAAATAAAAGTAACGAATCCAATGAAGAGCACACAGATCTCAATGGTTCTGGTACATAATTTTTTTAACGAATAAAAGATAAATAAATAATAAATAGGTAGATGGAGAGATTCTAATTTTGGTCGAGAATTTTGTATAATGCCAACTTGATGCTGCCCAAGTTCCCAACCGTGCATGTGCACTTATACCCGCAGGATATATGCTGTTTCCAGATCTTTATTTTCAAATACATAGGTTAGCCTAATAAAAAACGGAACTTCGTTGAATTGGTATTTGATTGGGATTGATAACTGTCAAAAATCAAATAACTTCGGACGATTAATGTTCTCAAAACAAAAAAAAAACTTCGGACGATAAACAACAATGTTTTTTTTGTCTGAACACCACATCTTTACAACATTTCGTCTACATTTGCGGCAATATTTGGTGCATTCAAGATCAAGAATCGAGATATTTACAACTGTATTTAATGTTGAATAAGCTTAGTATTTTTTGTAGTTTTAGTGGTCGTGTTAAAGCAAATAATTGCGAAGTTACTAGTTAGTAATCGTGAAAGCAGATAGTACTCTCCAAGGTCCAGAAAGAAACAAGCTTGGGTTTTGTCATGCCACAAGGCGGGACCCACATTGATCCCCCGATTTACTCGTCAGCCAATTTTGACTCTTGCGGTCACGTACGCAGCAGTAACCTATTCGCCTTTCCATATGCATCGGAGTTAATACATGATCCACCGGCTCGGCTCATTTCATTCCCACTCCGCTCAAATTGCATCCATCCTGTAAACTATTGAAAAATACACTCCGCTCAAACTGGTTCATTTTTGACGAACTGGATAGCTAACCCACAAATTTCGAATTCAACTCAGTCAATGCCTGATGAGTTGATTCATAAACATGTTTGTTATTTTAGTCTAGCTCACTCTGTTATAAGAAATAGTCTAGCTAGCACACCTGAATAATGCTAGATACACTTGCGATAATTGCTATTCTGTATGTTTCGAAATAATTAGTTTTTTAGGTTTCTGCATTCCAATTAAACAGTTACAAATTATTCAATCTATTGCTTAAAAAAATAACTACAACTAGTTTAACTAATAAAAAAATTATACTACAAAATACAAAGTCTTAAACATCAAATTACATTTATTTTTTACATAGAAACTTAAAAATATCACTTTAGTTGAAACAAAAAAAATTCTAAAACACTTCTTGTTTTTGTGTGTTTATACATCTTTTTCTATAGATAGAGGGATAATTTGAAAAATAATCTATTAACAGTTTCAAATTTGAAAATTACACTTTCTTTTTTAGTTTTTGAAAAATACACTTAATTAAATGTGAAAATACATTTTTGTCCATGATAAATATTTGAATAAATAAAATATAAATTCGAAATTAATAATATCTTTAAAATATTTATGCTTAAGATTAATCTATGTTGAAAATAAATGTGTTATTTTACTATTTTGGATTTTTAAATAGCAAAAAAAAATTAAGATATATTCAAAAGATACTATACAGATATTATTAAGATTAAAAAAATTTCTTGTTTAAACTGTTAATTTAAATATTAAATAAACAATGCTGATTAAAGTTTTTGATAATAATATTGAATATTCAGATTGGATACTTTAGTAAATTTACATATATCAAAGTGTATTTTTCAAAAACCTTTAAATTGTGGTGTAGTTTTCAAATTAAAATCTAATAGGAGTGTATTTATCCAAATTTGCCCATAGATAAATGTGGCTTTGGACACTAGGTTGTTGCGAAAAAAAAGACATTAACTAAAAGGGTGATGCTGAGGTCGAGTTCGATGATCACCATTTTTTTTCATTTAATGTTTTACAGGGTTGATGGGCCTTCTGTTATATACTCCGTATACGGAACGCGTATAATGATGTCGCGTTTTGTGACAAGAATGGGCCTGGCAATTCGGACCAAGAAAGTGGAACTGCTTGACAGATATGATTATTTGATAAGTTCATCCATGAATGTACTTTAAAACATACTTTACCAAATAAAACACCAAAATCGTTATAGAGTCGGGCTGCCTGTAACTAGTGATTCTACATATTCGTAATGCAGCCATATACTTAAGCAAGAAGCGGCATTAAAATACAAGCCTAAGATTTATTTAGACGGAAATAAACGTTAACAGTCGACAAAAAATAAAGAAATAACGTTAACGTGAAAAGTGAGTTTCAAATTTATGAGAATTTTAAAATGCACATATTTTAATTCGACGAAACCTCGAGGTCCATACGTATATATAGAACATGTGTAAAGAAGTTAGCGTATATATAGAACATGTGTAAAGAAGTTAGTGAAATGATTATCATTAACGATTAAGAGATGTTCACTGAACAAAATATTGTTTTCCGGATTAGGTTTAGTAATATGAGGATCTACTTTGTAGTGCGGTCCAAAAATACATCACACATTCCCACGATCACGTACCGTACGAACTTCTAGATATTTCAATTTTCCATGAATCTGCGGTCGACCTTTTTTACTACACTCTCACGTGCACAACAAAATGAAGCTTACGGCGCACATTCTTCAAGAAATAATTAGTTACGTAATTGAGCGATACTTGGGTGAGAAAATATAGACGTAAGAGTCGAATTCGCACGAGTGGGGTTACTGGTTACGCGTGACAAGCGAGTCCTAAGCCGAGAACATGGCGACGGTCACCGTCATATGGTACCTAACAAGTAGTGGGTCCTAGAAGTCATGTTGAGTGTTTGTTTAAATCACAACCGTCCATCGCTATCACCCCTTCATTACGTTTCTTTTGTTGACTCTCTTCTTCGTGTCTCCATTGGTGAAAGTTTGAGGGAAAAATTGAGTGTCTGCTATTTATGTCACCAGGCTGTGACTTCACGCTTCCATCTCTTTACAATCTTCGTTAACTAACCGCTAGAAATCTATGGACATTCCTTTTTAGTGAAATGAAATCGAAGAGATGTTCCTTGCAAAAAAAAAAAACTAATGTCAAAACGCTGGTAAGTTCCGTGAAAAATAATTTATATGAAGTGAATTTAAAAAATTCGACTACAAAATAAACTTTAAATAAAAATGATCAACTAAAATATATTTACACTTTTATTAAATGACAAACAAAAACCTAGTAATTCTAAAACTGAAAAGTACTAATCTATTTTCCAAGCTAGATCTGTTTTTAATTATACAATCAAGTAAGCTAAAAATAACAATTTTGATTTCACAGGTTAAGAAATTACTATTTAACTAAAAGCATTTGATGAAAGCTATGGTGTTAATACTTATTTTCTCTCCTAACATATCTCAATGTTGATAGATACACAATGTTTAGAATTTTATCAGTCATTTTCTTCAATTTGACTGGAAAAACAACAATCGTTATTTTAAATTTATCCTTTAAAATGATAAAAAAAAAACTCAATCATTTTAGTTTAATGACGTAAAAGTAATAAAATAATAAGTGGTCATTTACTTTAAGTCAAAAGCAGTATCTTCTGCGAAAGCCGGGTCACTATAGCGAAAACCTTGCTGAACATTCTTTGGTTATACCGCCATTGATGTAAACGTGGCAAAAATACACACGTGCGCGTGCGTGTGTGTATATATATATATCACATACACTACCTATATAGACAGACCTTAAATCAATCAAAGAGAAGAAGAAGAAGAAGAAATGGAGTGCAGAAAACACAAGCACCAAGGGAACAGAGGAGTGTGCCCTTCTTGTTTAAGGGATAAACTCTCTCGTCTACCTAACACGACGCCCTACTACATCATCAACCGATCGAATTCCTCGTCAACCGTCGCTTCGTCTTCTCCGTCGTCGCCGGTCAAGGATCACCACCGGAGAGCTGGATCGATGTCGTTCGCTGTGAGTGGTAGTCTACTGATGGAAGGACTGAAGAAAAGCAGATCCATGGCTCATCATGCTCCGAGGGATTCGTCGTACGTCGTTACCAGTGATTCGAAGAAGACGACGGCGGCGACGGCGAATAAGAAGAAGAAGATCGGTTTTTGGAAGAAGTTGCTTCATCTGAAAGGGAAAGGCGGTGGTGGTGGTGGTGGTGCCGACGTCGGTGGGTTGGTTACTTCACAGCAGCGCGTGTTTTAACTAAATGACGTTTTTTTTTTTACTCAAATAGTTACTATTTTGATTGTGTACAGTTACAGATTTAAAAAAGGTCTAATGCTTGAAAATGATAGTGTATGAACACAGCTAGAGTTTCGTTTCTTTATAATTTCAATTTTTTTGATTAAAGAAACGTAAAGCTTCATGGGATTTTTTATTTGACATACCATCCGTGATTTTTGATCTTATCTTGATGTGTTTATTATATTTTAATTTGCATCCACCTAAATACCTAATGACTAGCTAATCTCACGTGTTGTTTTTCTTTATTGATATCATAGATTTCTCTAAAAAGACTTAAAGGTTACAAATAGACTTTTTTTTTTCATCCAAAATTTCATTCCAACTTAATTTGTTCCATACAAGCTAGTCTCCTGGACTATTCACTAACCTCAGTGAATCCTTAACCTCAACGAAACTGTAACTTTGCACTCGTCATCGGCGTCTTTTGCAAGACCATCCGCACAGACATTTACAGAACAACAGATACGTTTAAGAGCAAGGGATATATTTAAGAGCTTCGATTCCATCCAACTCAGGTCTCAGGTTCCAGAACAGGCCATTGTTTATTTGTTTCAAGTTTCAACAGACCTGTCTACAAGTTTTGTTGTTTAAATATTCCAACAGTTATAACTTGTACATATTTTCTTTAAGAAATCAAAGTTGGTTTCACATTAAATTCCACAAGTTATTGGGTATATAAAGATAGCCCAACATTAAATAGCATCTTCCTAATAACTGTGAGCATATAAAACCCACAACACAAAAAATGGGCCACTCTTCAACTCAAAATGTTCGGTTATGACATGAGTTTTGGTAACATTTCATGCTAGCATTGATCGTTTTGATAAGATTTTTTTTTAACAACCGTAATGATCTCGTGCTCGTAGATCCAATGACTACACAAAATTTTACCTTTTTGTCATTAGAAACGTCCACGGGTAGACAAAGAGAATCAAACTCAAAGTGGGAACTCCAGTCGAAACCATTTTACCACTAGGCGAGACCATTTGGTTAAGAAATTCATTTCAACTAAAATTAAGCTCACACATAAAGTTATCTCCAATTATGCATTACTTTGAGGAAAAACATCAAAAACTGAGAGAAGTCATTTCAATAATACATTATTTTAGGAAAAAATTTAATTTGAAATTTAAGGAAGCACTATTCACAACTTCATTTGGATATTATACTTTTATTTTCAGTTTGACCCTTATATTTTTCTGTAGTTTTGTTTTGTATATAAAAATATTCATTATTTTTATTTTTACACTTTAAAAAATTATTAATACTTTCATAATACTATTATAAGTTTATATAAATCTTTTTATGTTCTTTTGGAAACAAAATTTATGTATATAGTAAATATTTAGTTAGAGTAAAATTATTTTTTGGAAAAATTTGTAAGTTATTTAAATAGTTAACTTTATTATATAATTTATATAAGTATTAATAATAGAATATTATTTTCTGAGGGAAAAATGAATGAAACTATTGAAATAAAATACAAATTTATTTTGTGTTTCATCATTTGAATGTAAGAATGATGTTACGCATTGAACCCATTGAAGATGTCCTAATTAAGTAGGAACTGGGGTAGCCTAAGAGAGCATTATCTCTGATATTGAAAACTCGCAAACGGAGCCTAGTTACACCTACACCCAATATAGTTTGATGAATTAGTTGGGCTGTGCAATCTATAGATGCAATGAGTGTAAGTTTTTGTTATTGACCATATCATTGATCTGAGTAAGAATGTTATTAAATTGAAGGTTATGGATTTATTCTGTATTGTTTCTACTTATAATATACGCGTGAAGGTATATATGACAATATGACATGATTCACGTTTGTCAAACGTGTTTCCAGGTCAGCTAATCCAGTGATTGATGTTCGATAATTTGCATTTATTCAGTTTCTTCTGGGAGGTCAACATCCATATATCTAAAAAGAATTGTCTAATTCCTAGTTGACAAGAATCCCATACCCACTTACCAGTTTAGATAATACTCCGTTTATTAAAGCATTATTATAGATTCGATTAGTTTTTTAATCTTTGGGTGGTCTAAGATTACCAATTAATTAAAAGTTTTCTTTATAACATCGACCGTCCTTCCTGTCCATCCATATCCCTTTAGCCAGATCCAACGACAGATTTTGTTCTTGTAAAATTATAGAGCCGACCAGATCTCGACACGTGAGCACTTGCCTACCGGTTCACGTGTATACCCTCATGTCCTGCAACCAGAAAGAATCATATTACCGACGAGCCCACCTTAGCTTTTATTTGATTTTCTGCTCTGTTTTTGGCACTAAAACTTTTGTCTTCCCAGAGATTTAGTCACTGAATTAAAATATTTCATGACTGGTGTAGGACCCATAATACAAAGCACCAAATTAACAAAGACATTAATCAGAGACGGACGGCATAAGTAAACTCCAAACTGATCCACGTGGAACTAAAACCATACTGAATAAGAAAAAGATAAACCGACTCAATGTAGTATTGGTGAATAAATGAAAAAATAAGATTTCAAACTTTGTATCTGGTACTGGTTCGTAAAATTATATATCCGATAGAACTAAGCTGGATTCAAACGAGTTATTGACACTCATCATTTTTTCAACTTTAGTTGCAGATATTAACTAGTTACAAATTTCATACCGAGTTAACTCTTCCTCATTATAAATATATTACTATAAATATTTAATAAACTGTTAGATGGTGGTTAGACACTTTATATAAAATTAATGTTTATACAAACATCCAAATTGATTTCTTAAACATTGAAACCAATTTCTTTTCGAATGTTTAACAAAATTGTTTGGTTCGGATCTCATTTACTGACTAAACAAACGTTTAAATGCCACATAAATCAATTTTTAGAACCTAATCATTATAATCAATTAAATAAATATTTTTGCTACCACATAACATTTAGGATTGGCAGTTCAGTAATGATTATATCGTGTCTAATAACGGTTTCTTAAGTATTTTAATCTGTTTCTTAAGTATTTAAAGTTTAAGCTCACCCACGTTTTATTTATGTGGTAAGTAAATGTAAGCAATAAAAAAAAGAACGAGCATAAGCTGTATGAATAGTGCCTGTTGTCAATAGATACTAGAGCAAAAAAATTATACATATATTAAGGTAGCGTTCGTACTTCTCATTCTAAAGATACCAAGATAAAGAGTGAGAGAGAGAAAGAGCTATGTTATCGTCGGCGGTAGAGTTTTCGGCGGAGCAAGCGAGATGCAGCGACGATGGTAACGGCGGAGAGACGAACAAGAACGGCGATCTTGATCATTTTCTTATACGAACCTCCTCCGAAACAAAAGCCCCGACGACAAGTTTTCTCTCTACGGATACCTTCCTTAGAGCTGCAACGTTACTCAAGGACCAGGTGAAGCTACAGTCTGCTAGGTCTAGCTAGAGTCCCATGGACCGTACGTTGGCCTATATATTTATTCATCGATGTATTTTTGTACAGGTTGTGGAGGCCACTTGGAAACGCGGTGTTCCGGATCCCTGTCTAGTGTTGGATCCGACCGTGTACACAGGGCTACTCGGCACAGCTTTCACTTGCTTGAAGTCGTACGAGGTCACGAGGAACCATCAAGATCTGCTAACTTGCGCCGATATTATCGACGCGTGTGCCGACGTTGCACGCGCCACAACCAGGTGAGAACATCTTAGATATCATATTCCACAAAAATATATTCTGGAAACAAATTTTTTATTAGTATTATTACAAAAAAAATGTCGCTTTTGAAACAATTTTTAACCATAAACACAATCATGAATAATATGTAAAATTTGCAATTTGTGAATAATATCTACACAAACATTAAAAAGAGTCAATGAATAGGTCGTTTTCTAATAGATTTTTTGTTTGATTATGATCATGAATAGGCACGTGACGTTTTTATGTGGAAGAGGAGGAGTGTATGCGCTTGGTGCTATCGTGGCCAGTTACAGAGGGGACCAACCAAAACTTGACCTCTTTCTCGGTCTTTATCTTGAGGTACCCAATCTTTTCACTTGTAACTACTTCACGTTTTAGTTTCACCACATTCAGGCAGAAGTAGCTTATCTTTTCACTTGTAACTACTTCACGTTTTAGTTTCACCACATTCAGGCAGAAGTAGCTTTAAGTATATACCTATCTCATGTTACAATGATTAGCCTCAAGCGAGATCAATAATGAGATAATAATGTTCTGTTTTGTTGACTGGCATTGATATAATTAGTTTTGTTCTGTTTTATAAACTGACATTGATCTAAAATCTTAAGTGATACACCATACGTGGTTTCTATTTTTATAAATTTGGTTAGCTAGCAGAAGAAAGAGAGTTACCAGCAGGACCAGAGGAAGGAGGGTTTGGGATGTCATATGACCTTCTATATGGAAGAGCGGGTTTCCTTTGGGCTGCTCTGTTTCTAAACAGATACCTCGGTGAAGGCACTGTTCCCGACCATCTCTTATCACCTATTGTTGCAGCCATCTTATCAGGTGGACGAGTCGGAGCAGCAGATCATCAGGCTTGCCCTTTGTTATACAGGTGATATGTATCTCTTAAGCTCATTTGTTTCAAGAGTGTCAGAAGTACGAACTAATCTTCCTTTGCTTTATAGGTTCCACGGGACACGGTTTTGGGGTGCGGCGAATGGATTAGCTGGAATCTTGCACGTCTTGCTACACTTCCCATTATCAGAAGAGGATGTGAAGGATGTGCAAGGAACGTTGAGGTACATGATGAGTAACAGGTTCCCAAACAGCGGAAACTATCCGTGCAGCGAAGGGAATCCGAGAGACAAGCTTGTCCAGTGGTCTCATGGTGCGACCGGCATGGCCATTACTTTGGCTAAAGCATCACAGGTGTTTCCAAAGGAATTAGATTTTCGTGAAGCAGCTATTGAAGCTGGAGAAGTAGTGTGGAAGAGTGGCTTGGTGAAGAAGGTAGGTTTAGCAGATGGAGTTGCTGGCAACGCCTATGCTTTCTTGTCGCTCTACAGGTTAACAGGAGACGTCGTGTACGAAGAGAGAGCAAAAGCGTTCGCCAGTTACCTGTGCCGTGATGCGAGAGAGTTTGTGAGTGCGACAATGGGAGAAGCAGAACATGACTATTCGCTCTTCCGAGGTCTAGCTGGACCGGCATGTCTCTGGTTCGATCTAGCGTCGCCGGTAGATTCGAAGTTTCCTGGTTATGAGATATAATTCAATCCCAGGTCTAGTTTATTATGATGAAAACTGTTGGTTCAGTTATATGAAAGTGCATCTTCAATGAATGTATCATCAAACCAAACAAACTTTTTAAAGTAATACAATGGTTGGCAATAATACAAATATGACAAGGATCCTAATCAAACTGTGTTGACAGTATCAGAAAGACAACGGAGAATGCAACCGAGACCAGCTCTCTCAGTGAGTTTCTCGTGAATCTTCAAACACTGATCGCATGTAGGTCGGTCCCCAGTGGAAAGGCCTCTGTATAAATACCTGTTCCACACCATTAACGCAAACATAAAAAAAGATTCACACTTAACTCTTCAAGAGCTAAAAGCTAAATTGTAACATTCCCTTGCAACAACAAAACCTAAACCGTGTTATATAACTTTTTGCTCTAGCCTTAACCATCTCCAATAAAAATCAGACAAGAGGCAAGAGGGGGATTTACTTCATGAGAATGTCGTAATACTCAACATCAAGGGCATTAAGCATCCCTTCAATATCCTTGATCGCCATTAAAGCTCTGTGCACAACAATCCAATTAGCCGACTGCAAATGCAAACCATTTAATTATAATCAATCAATCATTTCCTTCTGGTAACTGACTAACGAACACACAAAAAACAGTAAAAGAGATGCAGAGACCTTGCAACGCTCATCGAGAGTTTTAGGAGGTGAACCTTCAAGAGCCGTTTTCAAAGCTTCTACGGGTTTATACTGTTTGAGTAAGCTTTCAATCTTGCTCGATTTGGTTTCGATCCTAGCGATGATTGCCTCTGCATTATCAGCCTCAACAAATCCACCTCCTCCCGCCATTGGATCTCTCTCTCCCTCTCTCTCTCTCCAGCAAATTGATCTAAAACCAAATCAATTATAATCAGCAATTGAAAATTCGGGATCAAACCGATTCGATACCTGGAGGAACCAATCAAGCGATTCTGACGAGTTCAAAACTTTAACGGTGATCGATAGTGTAATTTTAGATAAATACAAGGGGTCGAATCGAAATTAATGATAAGTTTGAGCCTCTTTTTGACTGGGCCCATAGGCCCAATTAAGGTATAATAAATGGCCCCAGATACGATTACTTGACGTGTCGCTATCCAAATCGGGTTTAAAAAGTGCCCTAAGCGTTTCTTTTTGAGACAAACAAAAAAAAGAACAAAGCAAACGTCGTTGCGATGGAGGAAGAGGAGCACGAGGTTTACGGGGGAGAGATTCCCGACGTCGGGGAGATGGATGGTGACATGGAGGCTCCTAATCCCGATATGGAGATGGCTGCCGCCGATGAGGATGCTGCTAAGGTCTGCTGCCTATTCTTCTCTCTCTCTCTCAGTTTACTGTATCGAGAAGTGATGATCGTTTGATTTGTAATCTTGTGTATGTGTATTTGATTGGTATTCTTAAACACTAGGAGTTGGATGAGGTGAAGAAACGGTTGAAGGAGATGGAGGATGAAGCTGCTGCTCTTCGTGAGATGCAGGCCAAAGTTGAGAAGGAGATGGGAGCTCAAGGTTTTTTTTCAAGTCTCTTTTGATTTCGACAACTGCGAGTTAAGCTTTTTGATTCTTCACTTCAATTGTTTGAATTTTTTGAATTTCCAATTGCAGATCCTGCTGCTATAGCAGCAAATCAAGCAGGCAAGGAGGAAGTGGATGCTCGGTCTGTTTTTGTTGGCAATGTAAGAATGCTTATGTCTCTACTTCTTTTTTTGAATCATTGTAGCTTAGTGTGCATTCACATAGACTTTGAATTGCGCGATGGTGATAAAAAAAGGAGTTTTAATCTTGAATGTTAGAAGTATTATAGTTCATCCGTGAGTCTACATTCTGTTTCTGTCATCATCCTGTTGTATTTTCTACGTTACTTGTTATCAAATCTAGAGGTTGAATATATCAGTAGTTAACCATGAGTTTTAGTGTCATGATACATCTTTTTTGCAAGGGCTTGCACTGGGTAATTGTTCAGGGATCAGTCTAGATTCTAGGAAAATTAAGATTGGTAGAACTTGGTGTAGAATATATTTTATAATTAGGCAGTTTTGCTGTTAATGACTGAAGGACTTTGTGTAGGAACCTGATCCTTTAGATGTAAATGAAGAGCTTTGTCTGTTCAAGTTTTAGTATTTCTATTGTTTCCTTTTTGTTTTGAAGAGTTGAGTTTTACTGTTCTTATGAATTTTCTCACTACAATCGCAGGATTGTTCTCATAGCTGAAGTTTTTATTAGGTCTGGGTTGTCTGCTAGGTTTAGTGGGGTCTCTACATTTTGTTTTTCTTAATTAAAAAAAAAAATATCTGCTCTGTTCTCTTGTGGAAGCTGACTATAAAAAAAATGGAAAAAAAAAGAAGTGAATACGTTTTAGAGCCAAAAAATATTGAAAGAAAAAAGAGTCATCAGTCATAGCTTTAAGAATAAAAAGAACATGGGGAGGGAAAAATAGATTAGTGGGGTATTCTGCAATCCTTCCTCAAGGAGATTGCCCTTGAAGAGCTGAACCAAGATGTTGGATGCTTTCAAGTCAAGACGCATATCTGCTATCTACAGAGATTTGGTGAGAAGCTGATGTCTGGTGCTAACAAAATATAAAGATTGCCATCAACTTTATGCATTGTACAAAGCGGAAGATATATTTTCGTGTAAATGGCTGCTCAAGTATACTAGATTTCCACTCTGCTTTGCTTCGTGTTGTTTATTTTTGCACATATGAAAAAAAAAGGGTAGAGGTGCTTGTGTTTAACGAAGGATGGTCAAAGAGGAATGTATTTGCTTTGTGTGCATATTTCGCTGAACTTACTATTTTGATGGCTTGCTCTCTCTGTTCTCACAAAAAAAGTTTGTTTGTTGATTGCAGGTTGATTACGCTTGTACACCTGAAGAAGTGCAGCAACATTTCCAATCATGCGGGACTGTCCATCGGGTGACAATTCTGACAGACAAGTTCGGGCAGCCAAAGGGATTTGCCTATGTCGAGTTTGTGGAAGTTGAAGCCATACAAGATGCTCTACAACTGAACGAATCAGAGTTACATGGTCGTCAACTAAAGGTACAGTACACAGTTTATTCCTAACACTACTATAAAGAAGAAACCAAAAACTCATTTTTTGGCCTAAATTGTTTGTAGGTGCTGCCTAAGAGAACAAACGTTCCTGGACTCAAACAGTTCCGTGGTAGACGATTCAACCCGTACATGGGGTACCGGATCCGCAGACCGTTCATGTCTCCGTATATGTATTCTCCTTATGGATATGGGTATGTTCGTTTAACATCTTGTGTAGTCACAGCTCCTCTTGACATCTTTCTTAATCGTTTTTCTGTTTTCTAAATATGTGTGTGCAGGAAAGCGCCTAGGTTCAGAAGGCCAATGCGTTACATGCCGTACCAATAAAAAAAAGAGCCTTTCATTGGCGCTTTAAAAACAAAGAGCGGATTATTCGTAATATGGCTTATGTCCATCTTTTGTTAAGCTTTCTCTCGACTTGGTCTCTCCTGTTTTTTTTTTTAGTAACTTGGCGCGTAAACATTTGGAATGTTACTGGTATTTATAAGCTTCATATCGTTTGATATGAATCATGTAATGATTTATAAATTATGGTCACGTGTTACATAATGCATTTGGGTTTAGTATTAGCCACACTACAATATGTGAAATGGAAGCGCTGACCAAAGTGAAAAATAGTGAAAAATGTCAAGTCCACTGTTTCTGAGATTAGGTAGAAGCACTAGTCCACGGCGTATTTTAAAACCTCGCTATCGTACGCCGAGTAAAAGTTGTTAATCAAGAGATTGGAGTCATCGCCAATTCTTGCAGTAGGTGATCCCAGTTTGAGTGAGTGTCAGTTGTTGGAGATCCGAAAAGACGATAATGTCCTTGTCCCTTCCTTCTCGATACCCTTTCTTCTTCTCCGGTTCGACTACTCCTGTCCGCATCAGCAGGAGGAGCTGCAACCTCTGCTTCTCCGTCGCATCTCTACGGAACACTAAACCGTTCCCTCAACCTATCCTCCTCCGCCACGTCATCGCCACCTCTCCTCGGTCGAATTTCGAGATCGTGCGTGATTGCAGAGCTCAGGCGTCTTCTCCGCTCGGATCATCGTACGAAGAAGAAGACGCCAGTTCCAATGGTTTCGATTTTAACAGCTTCGTTTCTTTCGCGGAGGTTGTTTGTATCCTGTCTTCCGCCGTGGTTTCGGTGATTCTTGCGGTGAACTACGCGGCGGTTGGTGAGATTGGGAAGAAGGTTCTGTCTTTGGGTTTTGTCGGATTGTTATGTTCGGTCGCGTCTGGTTCGTGGCTTAGACGACGGCAATGGATGAGGATCTGCAGAGGAACGAGAGAAGGAGAAGGGACGGATTTGATTAGACGGTTGGAGAAGCTTGAAGAGGATTTGAAAACCTCGACCAACGTTGTGAGAGTTCTCTCAAGGCATCTGGAGAAACTGGGGATCCGGTTTCGGGTCACCCGGAAAGCTCTCAAAGAACCCCTTTCTGAGGTAAAAGCTCCGATCTTGGCTTTAGTAGCTTCACACGTTCTCTATATTTGTACTATTCCTCACCTGAAGCTGTTGTTTTACATTAAAAAGTTTACTTCTTTACGTGTTGTGTGTATCTCAAAGTATGTTTTGTACAAAAGACTGCAGCTTTGGCTCAAAAGAATTCTGAAGCTACGAGAGTGATAGCTGCGCAACAAGAGATTCTAGAGAAGGAGCTTGGCGAAATTCAGAAGGTTCTATTCGCTATGCAGGTATTTATAGATTCTCGGATTTAACTGTCTTTGTTTCCCTGCTTGTTATGTCAGAACGTAGAAGGTTGTCTTTTTACGCTTTTGACATGCCTGAATTGAAGACGACCGTACTAGCTTCCTTTGAGCTCATGAAAGCTGGTTTGTTTTTTTGTTTTGTTTATAGGATCAACAGCGAAAGCAACTTGAGCTTATTCTTACTATTGCAAAGAACGGGAAGATGTTTGAGAGCACTAGTAACAAGCAAACACCTAATCCCAATGAAGAGAAAGATAAGATAGTAGAAGAACCCTCAACATCCGAACAGATACTCTATCAATAAACCGGAGGTAATACATACACACAAGAACCGGTGAATGACACTTGTAAGGCTCTTGGCCTGGACAAAGTTGTTCTTGGAGCCTTGAAGCTAAGAGAGTGAGAACACCGAACATGGATAACTCACTGTGGTTTCGTTGATGTATTGTCATAACATTCTTTTGGGTTTTTGTATTCAAGTTTTCCTTGTAATAGTGTGTTCTTGTTGATGAATGAAATTTCAGGCTCAAAAGGATAATAATGGACAACATTTGACTTCACTTAATTCTTCAACTAACCCGTCAAATCTCACCTTTTCGTTTAGTTCATACTAATCGAGTCATAGGAGAGAGACATCCTATGGAAACTTCTTGCTAAAGGAGGAACCTAGATTCTATCTAGATGGAAAAAGATAGAGAGAGAGATTAACAAAGGGGCGGTGGCGCAGTTGGCTAGCGCGTAGGTCTCATAGCTACTGAGTGATCCTGAGGTCGAGAGTTCGAGCCTCTCTCGCCCCAACTTTTTGTTGGATTATAAATCTGGAAACGAAGCCGCCCACATGTTTATTCGTTAATAACAACCATTCAGAAGCATCATCATGACTAATTATTTATTTATTTTTATTATAATCACGGCAGGAAAAGCAGTTCTTCGACCAATCAATGTCGGGGCTTTGACTAAGCCATTGTGAATGTCATAATGGATACTTGCGTAAAAGAAAGACTTTTCCAGTACAAAACAAATAAATGAAGTAGTAACAGAAACAAGAAGAGAGAAAACGAAGTTTTAAAAGAGTTTTACTTTGGTTTCTCTTCAAACCAAAGAGTGGAAGTGAAAATCATCCAATTCTTGTTGGGTTTAGTCGGAGAGTGAATTATCTTTCTTGGTGGATTTGTCTTTTTTTTTTTTTCTCCGCTACAAGTTTCTTCTTTGGGACTCGATTGTTCTTTCTTTTTGCTCTTCACAGATATCTTCTGGGCAACTATAAAGGTTCGTTTTTTAGAAGCTGTAATAACCTGAAGCTCTAATCTCCGACTAAATTTACGATTGTATTTTAGAAAGTAACTAGTCCTTTTTGTGTGTTAGATCCAATCTATCTAAAAAAAGCTGAATTTTTTTTGTTCTTATAGATGGCGAATTCGACGTTTTGAACCAATTTGCGTAGCTCTTAGAAAGATGGCTCTGCCTTTTATGCTCATTGCTTTGGCGCTTGCCTGTTTATGTTCACCTGTGTCACCGGATGATCAAGGTAAATGTCATTTCTTTTACTTTTAATCTTCTTTTCTATTTATATATCATTTTGCTTCTTCTTGTTGGCAGCTTCTAAGACTGTCTTTAATGTAAATAGTAGTATGATTTTTCTTGGTTTGATAACTCTTTACAATTTTCGTTTTTAGGGGAGGCTCTATTTGCGCTGAGGAGCTCCTTACGTGCATCTCCTCAACAGCTAAGTGACTGGAACCTGAACCAAGTCGATCCTTGTACTTGGTCTCAAGTCATTTGTGATGAACAGAAGCATGTTACTTCTCTGTATGTTTCCATAAACACTAACCCACATTTCCTTTAACTAACGCCTGAAAGATTATTAACCTTTTTGCTGTATATGGTTCGCAGAACCTTGTCTTACATGAACTTCTCGTTGGGAACTTTATCTTCAAGAATAGGAATCTTGAGAACTCTCAAAACTCTGTAAGTATGCCTACATTGGAACTAATATCGAAAATTGTTACGTTTGTTTTGTCAAATGAGGATTCTTTTTTTTTTGCTCATAGTACATTGAAGGGAAATGGGATTACTGGTGAAATACCAGAATCCATTGGGAATCTTTCTAGCTTGACAAGCTTGGATTTAGAGGATAATCAACTCTCTGGTCCCATACCATCCACCCTCGGTAATCTCAACAACATCCAGTTCCTGTGAGTAATACTTCTCCCCCAAGTGTCTTGAAACTTGTCTGAGATTTCTCGTGGCTCAATTAACTAAAATGTCTTTGCTCATCTGTTTGGCTAACTACGCAGGACCCTGAGTAGGAACAACCTAAACGGAACTGTCCCTGATTCACTAACAGGCCTTTCAAAACTGATAAACATGTGAGTGTTCTGTTCTGTTCTATTCTGTGTCTTGTCCTTTTCAGTATCCCTTAAAGCTTTAGCTTGGAACTACATTTGCAGTTTGCTTGATTCAAACAATCTCAGCGGTGAGATTCCTCAGAGTTTATTTGAAATTCCAAAATACAAGTATGTAATAGTAACAACTCCTTTACTGACAGCTTCCATTTATATCACTATAAATCTGATTTGGATTTTTATTAATTGAACAGTTTCACAGCAAACAACTTGACTTGTGGTGGCATTTACCCTCACCCTTGCGTAACCGAGTCTAACCCTTCAGGTTGAAACTATAACAATCTGCTGATGCCTCACTTCCATATTCATGTTGCGTAGATACCAAGTAAGGAGAGTTTGTGTTTGCTCTGATTAGGTGATTCAAACAATTCAAAAACCGGAATCATAGCTGGAGTCGTTAGCGGGAGCACAGTGATCCTCCTTGGATTCTTCTTGTTCTTCTTCTGCAAGGATAAGCGTAAAGGCTATAGACGTGAGGTGTTTGTAGATGTTGCAGGTAATATGACAATCTTTTACTTTACTAGGAGTTTTGTCCTTTTTACCTTATAAAGAAAACTTTTGAGTTCAGGTGAAGTGGACAGAAGGATTGCCTTTGGACAGCTGAGAAGATTCTCATGGAGAGAGCTTCAGTTAGCTACAGATGAGTTCAGTGAACAGAACGTTCTTGGACAAGGAGGCTTTGGGAAAGTATACAAAGGAGTGCTTTTGGATGGCACCAAAGTCGCTGTGAAGAGATTAACCGACTTCGAACGTCCAGGAGGAGACGAGGCTTTCCAGAGAGAAGTTGAAATGATAAGCGTAGCTGTTCATAGGAACCTGCTTCGCCTTATAGGCTTTTGCACAACACAAACCGAACGCCTTTTGGTGTATCCCTTCATGCAGAATCTAAGTGTTGCATATCGGTTAAGAGGTAAAAAAAAGAAAGTAAACTTTGCTCTTTTGGTTTTAGGAGGTTTTAAACGTTTTGGTGATTATATTGCAGAGATGAAACGAGGGGAACCAGTTCTGGACTGGTTCAGGAGGAAACAGATTGCTCTAGGTGCAGCAAGAGGACTTGAGTATCTTCATGAACACTGCAACCCTAAGATCATACATAGAGACGTGAAGGCTGCTAATGTGTTGCTAGATGAAGATTTTGAAGCAGTGGTTGGTGATTTTGGTTTAGCCAAGTTGGTAGATGTTAGAAGGACTAATGTGACCACTCAGGTCCGTGGAACAATGGGTCACATTGCACCTGAGTGTATATCCACAGGGAAATCATCAGAGAAAACCGATGTTTTCGGGTATGGAATCATGCTTCTGGAGCTTGTAACAGGACAAAGAGCCATTGATTTCTCGCGGTTAGAGGAAGAAGATGATGTCTTGTTGTTAGACCATGTAAGCAATGTCTGAACATTTATTTGTTTATTTATGCTTCTTCTTCTCAAGAGAGTAATAAACAATCTCTTGGTTTTCAGGTGAAGAAGTTGGAAAGAGAGAAGAGACTGAGAGATATTGTAGATAAGAAGCTTGAAGAGGATTACATTGAGGAAGAAGTAGAGATGATGATACAAGTTGCTTTATTGTGCACACAAGCAGCACCAGAAGAACGACCGGCTATGTCTGAAGTTGTGAGGATGCTTGAAGGAGAAGGACTTGCAGAGAGATGGGAAGAATGGCAGAATCTTGAAGTCACAAGACAAGAAGAGTTTCAGAGGTTGCAGAGGAGATTTGATTGGGGTGAAGATTCAATTAATAATCAAGACGCCATTGAATTATCTGGTGGAAGATAGAAACTATACTTTTGATTTCAAAGGTAATAGTCTTGTGATTCAAACTGTAAAGTAGATGAAGATTGATTTTTTTAAACATCAGTGAAGTTTACATATAGAATTTATGTTTACAATGCACTATGGTTTTACATATAAATGTTCGTAAGAAGAGTATAAACATCAACATGTATGAGTTATACATAAAGACCACATGTACATTCTAAGACATTAGCACACATCATGAAGTAACGTACAGATGCAGAACCTCCACATGCAAATTAAACATTAAACAATCATGTTCTTGGAAACATATACAAACATACCTCAAGATTGAAAAGGAAACATGGAGTCATTAAAGAGATGATCAGGCCAATCTACAGAGCCTGTAGCTGCTACTTCTTGCTCATGGCTTGAGGAAGCCTGGTTCAGAACCAAATCATCAGCCAAAGGGGAAGGATCGTGAGAAATCAGCATAGTGTGGTTCAAGCTAGGTGGTTCATGGGACCATATTGGAGAATTGTTTTGACTGAAATGAGTTTCCTCTAGGGTTTTGAGAGATGGGAGGTTGTTAAAGTCTTGAAGACAAGATGTGAGGTCAAGACTATTGGTATTGTAGTTTTCTTTGACGAGGAGATTGAGAATGTTTAACTCATTAGGATTAATGTTGTTACTACTACTCATGGGAAGAGGAGGAGCTTGAAGTAAGTAACTTAGCAACTGCAGATTAAGTAAAGCTTGTTGACCTTCAAATGGAACATGTTTCTGAAGATCAACAAGTCCTCTAAGGTTAGAGAGAGACATGAGCTGAGATAAGCTAGAGAAGATATCATCAGTTCTTGGACGATGAGTCATGGGATCAAAACCCATCTGAATCAGCTTCTTCTTCAAATGAGTGTTCCAGAAATTCTTGATCTCGTTATCTGTTCTTCCTGGTAAGTGGGTTGCAATCATTGACCACCTTATATACACAATCATTAACAATATATAACATTATTCATTGAGTTACGAGACAAAAAAACAATCCATGCATGACCAAGAGTTACAAGATTTTATTTAATTACTTGTTTCCAAGAACTGCATGAAGGTTCAAGATGGTCTCTTCCTCCTCTTGTGAGAATTTGCCTCGCTTGATGTCTGGTCTTAAATAGTTTGTCCATCGTAGCCTGCAACTCTTCCCACACCTATTAAGACCTGCACATAATAAGACAAGAGAGCTTTAAGGCTTCAACATACAAGAACTAGGTTTCCATGCATCAAGGTCTTTGAAGATGTTACCAGCGAGTTTGGGAAGCGCACTCCAGCTGCTATGGCCATGTTTGTGGATGTAACTGATGAGTTTATCATCTTCTTCAGGCAACCATGGACCTTTCTTCAGACCGGTCTCATCAGCTGAGAGAAGAGGAGATCTTCCCATGTTTGATGAACGATCTGTATCTAACAACGGACTCTCCTCCTCTTCTTGTTTTACCTTCTCTCTTAACTGTCAAAAGATTTGGTCGCTTGCCTCCTTTCGTCTCAACCACTAACTGCTTCTTATTTCTATTTATATAGTCGACCTTCCCTCTCTCGCGCTCACCAGTCACCACGTGCTTCTTTCTGATTCGCATACCAAAACAACCCATGTCGCTTTCCCCTTTACACTCCATTGTCTCTTCTTTATTCTCTCGGTATACGTACCGCATAACCACTTAAGTACAAGCAATCTTCTGATGATTATCATGAAGAGTACATGTAAACATAATAGCATGATGGCATGCAGTCTCGCATTGTTTGGTATATACTATATATTAAGGAAAGAAGACTATTATGCATTGCTTGCATATCAAGTTTGTATCAGTTCATTGTAATTACTCATTGATTCTCTTTCCCTTCTTACGCATACGCTCATTGTATAAATGTACATTGTATGATCAATACAAATCATCCTTTACAATCTATAGTATATAGGTGGAGGAGAACAAGGGAGCTATAAACTATTCAAATCATTATTTAATCATATGCTGACAAACAAAAAAAAGTTTACAAAAAGAGGTCAGCACTTAGGACACATGTCACTTCAACTATGGCTGAAGAGACACCTCCTTTAGCACGCAAAGATAGGTTTCTAAGGGCAACTGCAATGGTAACCCTTTCTATTCACGACTCCCAAAGTTAATTTATAATTTTTTTTTCTTTTTCATTTAATTTTTTTAAAAAAAAAAAATTAATCAGCCAACCACGGACCGTCACGTGTCAGTGGGGCCCGTGAATAGTGATGACACCGGTTCACTCCAGTGAACTCAGACGATACGGGTCACCAAAAACTGATTAATATATTGTTTCTTTTTCTTGGATTCTGTGTGACTCCCTCTTAACATCCCGCGATGCGGATGGCCTAATTGCTCATGACACTTAAGTATTTGGTGTTATATATATAGTTGTATTTTCTTCGTATCAAGCCATGAGCATTGAGAGATTTGTCTCTGATAGTGAGATAAGTGATGCAGAGAAAACTAGCTACTAGAAGTCTAAGAGTCCCAAAATACTGGAAAATGGAGCAACATAGATCATATCAGGATACATGATGAGAAGTTTTGTATCTATGAGTTTCTAAAGCGATGTAATAGGATCCTATTGTATGCTTTTGCCACTTTTATATTTAATGCACCAAATTTTAGCAAAAAAAAAAAAAAAGTTTTGTATCTATGAGAAAATATGTTATTGTTGATAATGGTGACAGGCTTGATGTTGACACACATTTTTTGTTGAAAATTAGAAGGAGCTTGTTAGAGGAGAGGTTGGTGTAGAAATGATCTAAATCTCCACCATCTTTGAAACCTACAGGACTTTTCTCCCCCACTGCCTCTCTGCATTGGACCAAATGGCATTTCTTGTCTTTTTCTTCTGTGTCTTCTCCATAAAGTAGTTGATAGGGTTTTCTACAATTTTTCAAATGAATAGTAACTTCTCCTCCCTTGACCAAAATAAAAGAGATAGTTTGTCGTCAAGAAATGAATTCTAAGATCTACAGAAATTGAATAAGTAAACATTTTCACTATATTAAGGTATCAAATCTGTGATACCTTCACTGCCATAGGCTTATCCAATTGTCGATGTTTCCAACGTCTGTATCATATGTTCAGTTTTCCTCTATATAACATATGATTTTTATCATATATAAAGTGATTTGCAAACAATAATTTAAGTGTTTTCATTTTGCTGCGTATACGTATGTAAAGACATAAGGTTAAAATTTCATCACATAGTGAACGTATAAATCTCAAGGCAGCATTATCTGGGTGATATGTGTATGTCCACGCACTAAAATTGCCTAAATTTAATGTAATATTCTCTAATCCCGTCTAACCCTAGTAAGATAGACCTGTGATAAGCCAGTGGATTTCATCATGATAAGAAATAATCCTACAAGTTCGAAAAGTATGTTAAGCAGCGGAGAAACCTTGAATATCTTCTAAGAAGACTATAGAGAGAGAGAGACACTTGAGTTGCTTGCCCGTCTAGGGTTTCTCATAGAGTGGACCACACCACAATCTCACTGGAGGAAGCAGGTACAGTAAATATTAAAGAAATATAAGGAAGGCACTACTAGGTTCGTACTTAAATAATTGATTTTAAGATACGTTATGTCACTTAAACCATTCTTTTCATCTAATATATTAAATAAAATGGTTGTCAATGTCAGCTGAAAACTGATTTGCTTCTTCTAATATGTTCCTAACCAACACATCTAAACCCTGACTTTCAAAGCCAAGTTTGATATTAAAGAAACGTTCACTTATTCCTATTTTCTGTACAAGTGAAGAGGATGCATATCGAGCTGAAGACTAAATTAGTCAGATACGCATACACAGTGTATATCCAGATAACATTGTTCTACCCAACTTTTTAATTTCATGGAATCCAGGATGACACTATATCCAACTTTGTGGATGCAGGATGCTTATTATATATGCAGCGATATATTAAATTAACTGTTGGTACTTACACAATAAAAAGGAAACCAAGATGGCTGTGTTGAAAATTTCATCAGCATCAGTAAGGATCCTGAAATAGATTGCAGTGAGTTAAAAAAAACGAAATGATGAGACCAAAGTACTCGTATAGTCTTACTTCGAGAACAAGATTTGAGTTTGAGTATATTCAAAAGTAGAGGTCGTAAGTATTTTTAAACAGCAAGGGAAACTTCTTTCTCTACTGTTCTCATGGGAGCAGCCTTGTTAGAATATCAGGTCTAGATGTAGGGTCAGGGGACATTTTATAGTTTTGATCATACAATTAATCTACTAATGTTGAGGTACTTCTTTCTTTTTTGTCAGCATGGTTGAGTATTTTCAACATTAATTTGGTTACGTTTCTAATGGTTTTGTCAGTCTTTTTAAAGACTAATGCATAATAATAATTAAAACCAAACAAGTAAACACAGACAAGAACCCACCGTTCAAAATCTTCACTTTCCTCAAACGGTAAAGAAAGCTAAAAATACATCACAAGAAACCTGCAAGAACACGGGACATATGTAACTGGAAGAAAAAAAATGCAATGCCATTTTATAAATGTGAAGTCATTCTTTAGTACTATATGAACCAAAATGAGTGGGCCTTAAGCGTAGTTTTCTTAGGCATCAACCACTACATGTAATTTTAGGTGGCTGAGATCCTTTCATCGTGACATCAATTGTACAGCTAAAGACAGTGAAAGATGGAGACGGAGACAGTGGCATTATGCTAGTTAGCCACATCAAATCATTTTAGATGCACCAATTAACATATATTGCTTAAAACCAATCAAAAACTAGAAAATTTATTACCATATATGAAGCAATGGCACTTTGCATCATGAACTGCATAAAACTTTTAATGAGTACTAACAGGGTCCGCCTTGTTCATCGTTTCCTTCACATGCATATCACGAAGAAGAAGATAAGTAACATTAATGACGTTGCTTTTAAGGACATAGTAGTTGGAGTAAAACGAGCTAAAAGGGCTTGGTCTCTTCTAAAAAGTATTAAGACAAAGACAAAAACTGAGGAAGCTTTTTTGCATGAAAAGCAAGTCACATGCTGTGATCCAGAAGTACTACCAAGATCTTTGCATGAATATATACGTAAGATCGATTACATAATAGGATAATGTTTGCAAAAGCATCATAGAAAGCTGTGCGGACCTTTTAAAACTGAAAGCACATGGATGTAGTTGGTACGACAGGTCTTCAGAGAATATAATGCTACTATCATATGCAAACCTCATGAAGCCCCTTTAGATATGCATTTTTGTCTTTAGCCTCTTGTGCTTAATATTAAGAACACTGAACACCTCTTATCTTGCGGAGCTTCGACATTTGGACATTAACATTTCTCAGAAACACCCAAAATATACATATACAGAGTAATGCTCACAATAATTAAGCTAGGCTGGAAGGTTGAAGACTGATCAGTTCGTGAAATGCTGCAAGTGTAAACTGATTGGTGTGAACGGCATAATGCAGCTGTCAAACTTAGCAGATCATAAACTATGTGCATTAAAAAATGTAGAGTGTTGACCATTGTTCGTAAATAATAATTAATTGTGGGCAGATAGATCTTTTCAAAACATCTTTTGACTTAAGACTTGTATGTAAGGGTATTAGGTGGGGATTATCGTGGTCCAAATCACAGCTATCTCAACACTTCTGACGTTATTCCACAAAAAAAAATGAAAATCAGTAGAATATGAATCTCTCATATCAAGATTAAAGACGTCTGGCTAACTAAATTTAACAATCTAGCTATAGCACTGATCAAGAGCTCAGCGAAAACCTTGATATGTGAATGAAGCATTGACTCTTAGCAGCATCTCAGTGATGAGGATCAAATCAACAATCCCGGGTCTAATCATGTGAATAATATGAATCGAATATTGTCAATAAGAAGTGGGTTGGTTTAGATAACATAATAAAACTGCATTATTAAATATGTTTATCATCAGTCATATTCAAACTTTCTAGAAAAAGTACCAGTAATATTGAGATTATTTTAACTAATCATCATTCCGTACTAGTTAAATGAAGAATTTCAATACCACCCCTCACCCTGAGTGAGAAGAGTATTGGCCACATATCGTCCTACTAAATCAATAAAAGGCCAGTCAGTAAACAGAAAATCAACTAAGAAGACTAGAAGATGAAATTCTTATAAGGGCTTGAAGCCCAATAAGAGACTTCACTCTGAAACATGATCATGTTGTATGTTTAAATCCTCAAAATGGTTAAGAGCAGAAGCCACATTTTCGTTTTGAGTCTTCATAGAAATCATGTAAAACTGCTTAATCAAACAAGGTTTTTACACCAACAGAACAACAACAACAACAAAATAGCATGGTTTCCAGCAAACAGTATTATAACAAAGAGAAATACAATGGGCTAGGGGGTAATTTCTCAAGCAGATTTGGCAGCTTCAGCAGCTTCCTCAGCAGCTTCTTCCTCTTGAAGCTTCTTGAGAGAAGGAGGAGGTCTGACAACAATGCTCTTCTTCCATTGCCTGTCAAGTTTCCTCGACAACCTCTTCCCTATCCCTTCTTCTATCTCCCTCTCTCTTCTCACCGTCAATATCCTCGCTACCTAAAATCAAACACACACACCCAAAATAACAAACATTTTAGTCCCATAAAACAGAGAGAGAGCGCACTTATGTCTTAACTGAAAATAGCCTTGTTATAGGACTTATGTCTATACAAGACATGACACGAAAGCTCAAGACTTTATGTCTTAACTGAAAACATAGAGAGAGATAAAACCAAGAGCCAATAACTTAGCTTTCATATCAAGTTAGTGAAGACACCACTTAAACGATTATTACAAGACATGACACAAAAGCTCAAGACTTTATGTCTTTTAACTGAAAAGTGCCTTAGCTCTGTGCAAGATTCTAAGCTATAAACAGACAATGTTTAGTGTTTCAATCGAATTAGATTCAAATGTAAACTCGCTTACTTGTTTCTTCATACGGCGAAACTCGCTCGATTTGAACTCGTTCCTCGCGGATTTCTGGAGACGGAGCATAAAGAGCTCTCCTTTAAGATCAATCACCTCTTCGTTCAGCTCCTCCGTCGTCTTCGCTCTGATTTCTTTCAACTCCGCATCTCTTTTCGACATCTTCACCACCATTGGTTTACCATACGAAGAAACCGCCGCCGCGGGCACGCGAGCAGATGCCTTGTGCAAGATTCGGACACCGTGGAACGAAGAAGAGGTTGAAGTAGAGGAAACAGAGCCTCGGAGGAAAGTCACCGCCGTCCCCGGCGAGGCAATTGAGAGACTGAGCATTGTGGCTATGGCTGGAGGAAGAAGAAGATGAGTTCACTGGCGATTTTTGAGATAACGAAAGAAATGAAACACACTTGGGGATAAGGTTTCTCTTATATCTTTCCTTTTGCCCCTGTATTTACCTTTAGTCACGAAATAAACCCAATAGTATCTAAATTGTAAATATGACCGAGTCAGAGTTGTAACAATTAAGATAAAGGCCGATAGTTTTTCAGTAATTACTACAAATATTTGATTCCTATAGCTTTCAGCGAGATAATATTTTAAATTTTCAAATAGTGGAGAGCTTTTGGACGATCATAACTAGAACACACACGCTTATGTATTATTATTATTAATTGGTAACCAAGTTCTATATAATCAAACAAACATCCGAAAAACTTTGACTCTTTAAGAAGCTACACCCGTAAAACGAACGCCTCCACCTTTTCTGATATTTACAAGTTTGATACATGTTTTTTTTCAATTTTTTCTGATTCGGCCGCAGAATAAAAAATAATCATCAGCAGCAACCTCCACTTATTTTGAGCAATATCCTCTGTTTTCTCAAGATGCACTTCTCTTCATTTTTGAATCTTCTTGTGTGTTTTTCAGAAACTTAAATCTATGTTGGTTCACGGTGTCTAGTTGCCCAGCTCGAGCTCAAGGCTCTAAGCCGTTGAAAATACTCACCAAGTGCCAATAGTCCTCGAGCCGCCTGTCTTGTGGTCAATATCCTATGCATTTGTTGCAACGTCTCATGTCTCAAGTGATCAGCCTAATAAACAAATACAAAACGAATCAAGAAACTGTGTTGGTAAAAAAAGAAAAAATACTGTGTTGGTAAAAGAAAAAAGAAACTGTGTTGGTTATAAAGTAACTAAGATCACTACTATGATCTTTACCTGGTTTACAAAACTGACCAAAGCTTCTAATCTCTCCATTGCAGAATTCACTTGAGGAATATAGTTCCCTTCACCGAGACCGCCACGTGCAACGCACTCCGCAAGCGTGTGTTGAAGCTTCTCCATGCCTTGTGACAACGCATCTTCAGCTTGCTGACACGACTGTCTTAAGTTGCATACATCTAGAACTTGTTGATCCGTCATCACATCAAAATGTGGCAAAAGAACCTACACACAAAAAAAAAATATCAATAAACATTCTGTTTTTTTAACTTGGTTACTAGTGGTTGTTTTCTGATATGTTACCTTGAGAAGATCAGAGGGTCGAAACCCGCCGATCCAAAGGAAGAACCGCTCTGCGGAAGTTCTCCACATCCCTGACATGACGAAGAACACATCCGCTTTTGCAGCTGCTGACTTCATCCGGAATAGCTCAAAGTAATGTTTCATGGCGTTTTCAACTTGCGAACGTAACTCTACGTCGGTTACATGTCCGTGTAAAACCGTTCTAAGTTCGCATATCTGTTTGTTCTGTTCTTCAATCCAGTGTCCATATTCCATCTCAAACGCAGCAATCCCTGAAAACAAATTTACACCATTAAATCTTGATGTTCAAGTTTTGATTTCTTGTGACGAAAGACTCAACAGTTCTCGGATACAAACCTGGATTCATGGTTTCCGAGAAACCAAGAGAGCTAGTATCTATGCCATTTCCAACGTAGAATCCCTGAAAACATCCAACTTACTATCAGAAAATTTGCGGGATGATTTGTTTTTTATTAATACCTCTGATATGTTATGGAAAAGGAAAGATATAGCTTTTGGCTTTAATAACCTGTTGTCTCGCACGATCGAGTTCTTGCTCAAGTTGTATTAGCTTCAACCTGCTTGTTTCAAGCTGCTGAACATAAGCCTGCAAAGAGAATCTCCCATTGAGCAAACAAAGATCAAAAGATTATTGTCCAAGGAAGTAAATAATGTCATACCTTCTTGCGCAAGCGACTTTTCCTAGCAGCCTCGCGGTTCTGCGCAAGCCGTCTCTGTATCTGTAACAATATTAAACATTTAGTACATTACGTAAGGATTAAAATAAAAAGAAGCATTAGATATTTACTTTATCAGGATGTCTGGACGTCGAAGCCTCTTGATCAAACATGTGAGGAGTTCCATGGGAAGTATCCTCTGACTATAACAAAAAAAAGTGAGTTCAGTAAACAATTTTTTTTAGATATTTGTAAACAAGAGACGTTATTGTCAATAGATTTGAAAGAAGAATGAATCAAAAAGGTACCAAGTTGTTGTTGTTGTTGTCTAGTTTTTGATTATTCGGTATTATAATGTGGCTTGGAGTGTTCATACTTCCTCCATTGCCAATATTGTTCTTGAAAGTTTCCCCCCACATACCAAATTGATGGAGAGGCTCGTATATACCAACTCTACTCTGTGGCACGAAATGTGTTGATGCTGAATTCATGCTTCCCTCAACTACAAGTTTTAGAAGATTACGAAGTTTTTTAAAACAATGTGTAAAAGCATATACACAAAGCTCTAATATAAGCAACTAGGTCAACCAAAAGTTAGATCACACAAAGCTAAACGCAAAGAAATAGTAAAAGTTGCGATGTTTCTTCATGAAAACTATTTCAATCTCCAAAGGAACTCAATTCGATTACGATTACTGTAAAGAAAACAGGAGACAAATAAAACCACCTTTATATTGAGATTTTATTCAAAGGAAAGAAATCTGAGAGGGCGTGAAGATTCTCTAAGAGCTTGGAGAACAACAAAAAAATAATACAAGTGAAACATATGTTGTAGTGACCGCTAATAAACCTTATCTTCAATAGTGTTTGGATGGTGTTGTTAATAGATAAAATTGTAGAAACTGTGTTAAGCAGCAAAAATTATTCAGTGAGTCAAGTTTCCACTTATTGAGAATGTCACTTTATTTCATCAATAATGGTGGACCAACTTAACAACAAGTTCAACAGTTAAAGACACCTTTAAACAAGAGGAATTTCAATCCAATGGTTTACTCAATTCTTGTACGCAACTTTAGAAGAAAGGTGAAATCAAACATAAGCGAGATAGCATCAGAAAAGCAAGAGAAAAACAACAACAACATGAAGTCAAACACACATAACCTACAAGTGGAGATAGATTGAAACTTTTCTAATACAAGACAGTTACAATCAATATTCGAATTGTTTCTAGCTTCAACTCCAAGCAATCCGACACAAACAAACTGAAGTACTTCGTCAAATTTATACGATCAATCAAGAGAAAAACGAGGAAATGAAAAATGATCAAAACAACCAATAAGATAGAAAGAAAAAAGGTTTATAAGACTTATATAAGAGATACTAAAATTAGTTTTAAAAAAAAGTGATACTAAGATTAGAATGGAACAGAGTAAAGTCATAAACGACGCCGTAAACCTCTTGACTTTTCACCCTTTTTTGTTTCTCTTTCGCTTTCACTACAGAGAAAACAAAACAAACTAGATAGGCTAAGAACATAGATCTCAAGCCAAACCTTTTGATGGTTTCTTATGTCGCGATAAAACATGAAAGAAATAAAGAAAGACTTCAGCGAGAAGATCGGACGTAAAGCACGGAAGTACGGAGCTCGAACCCGACCGTAAACAGAAGGGATTGTAAAAGCTCTTCCTTCTGTCTCAGAAACTCAAGTCTCATCATCTTGAAGGAGAAGAAGAGGTATCATGCGAGAACACGACAATTTAAATGAGACCTTTGACGTGGTTATTTAATATATTTCCACAGAAAATGAATTAATAATATATATTTTAGTTTTTTCTCTAGTTTCTATTTTTTGTGGGTTCAGCTACAGTGAGTCAAACCTAATTATTACATGTTTCTATACTATTTTCCCTCGAATTCTTGAATTAATAAATAGTGGCTGACTAATCCGTATTTGGAGTACCAAATTTGTTTATGTATCAAAGTAAATATTGATAATTGGCGATTTAATATGTATGGTTCGAATCTTAATATTCATTAAAATTGACTGAATTTAAAAATAAAATGGATATTTGTTTTTTTATTCAGTTGTCATGTCTCTCCACTACCTCTCGCTGATGTGCGCCCCAGGTAGATCCATTTTTTTATTCTCTTCAGAACTCTTTTTTTATAGCGCTGTTGTTTAATTTTTATGTTCTTACCTTCACCACGTTTTCTAGCTTCTCTAACCCACGCATGCGTCGGCGGTAAATGGAAGCGCCAGTTCACTCGCTAAACTGGTGAAGAGATTTAGCAGTTCAAGATAAGAGAATGAGCGCGTCATCTTGTGTGGGAGTACAGAGTACATGAGATTCTACTTCGATTCTAATGACGTACAACCAATGGCGGATCCAGACTAACTATTTGATGGGGGCACATGAATAAATATATTTAATAGTATTAAATTATTTAATATAATAAATATATTATGAAATATTAATAAAAATATATCATTTATAAACTGAAACAAATAATAAACATATTTTTAACCCATTATATATTTTTGTAAATTAGTTTTAATTCTATCAAGTTTGTTACAAATCTTATTAAGCACAATAATACACTGTTACAGACAAATTTAACTAAAATGAATAGAAAATTAGTCTTCAAATTATATATAAATATGTCAATATGATATGTTTTGGTCATTATACAATAAGGAGATAAACTCTAAAATACTAAATTTAATGTAATGAAATTATTTTATTATTTAAATATCAATTACTTTTATTTGGTTTGCTAGCAATTGCGAACGTCTACAATTAAAATAGTAAACTTAAAATGTGCATCAGAACATAGTGAAATCTAAGATGAAAATATAACTATATCAAGAAAGAAAAGACAAATAAACAAAAGTATGTTAACAAAGAAAAATAATATTGTTAATAAAACAAAATGGGAAAGATGCTACACTACAAGTATGTGAACGTGTCAGACAACATATTGATTGTACAACACGATAGTAAAAATAAAGGATTACAAGTATTTAAACTTCGTAAGACTGGGCTCAGTTAGGACTTTAGGAGCATCTTTACAAATTATCCAATAAATTCTGAACTTCTCTAATAACTAAATAAATTTTAGAAAGTAGTTAGGGGCACGTGCCCCCGTAGCTGTCACTGTAGATCTGCCTCTACATACAACGGCTACTTCTAAAATAAATTATTTAAGTAATTCGTCCAAAAATACTGATGTTTATCCAAATATTACCTGTCTTGTTAATATTTTCAGACTTGTTAATACATGTTGTAATTATAATACTATAAGTTTAAAGAAAAACACTATAGTAAAAAAAAAACGGTAAACCGCTCCCCATCGAAGGAATGTTAAATCGTCTGGTGGCCACGTGATAGAGATATCTGAATGTAGTCGGATTCGAACTCAGCTTACTATAAGTTTAAAAGAAAAACACTATAGTATTGGTTAAGCGAATAAGCAGACGATAAGCATGACTTGTTCGTAAGAAGCAACGTCTTTTTTTAGTTAAGATACTTTTCTTAAATAAAAAAAAAATAAAAAAAGAAGCAACGTCTTTTTTTCTTGTCAACAAGCAACGTCTATTTAATGTAGAAAAGGCGTTAATCATTCTGGTTTTTTTTTGCGTTTTTTCTATTTGCATTCGTAGCTAATCGGAATTTGTATAAATCAGTGGAATATAGTTAGCATGTCATATATCACGAACCTGAACCATATATTCTTCCTATAACTGTAGATCGCGAGTATAATTTATTTAAAAACTTGGTTATTAGCCTTTGGGAGTCCAAACAGGCTAGATAATTAGTAGGGTTAATTAGGTCAAGGAATCACCTAATTAATTTCCAACTTTTAATAGATGTATTAAAACAGATTGACTCTTCAAGCTCCATAGGAGGCATTCTGCATTTTAAATATGATTAACAAATCATTGTTTGGTTGTAGCGCTATAGACATAATTAATCAAAAGTTGTACAAGTCTGATTGATTCCTACAATTATATTTAAGACTCATCACTGCAAATTAATGTATCTAGCCTTGAAGTTAGAACTGTTAATGAGATCTTTAGAAGTCTACATAATTGTTTCTGCATGCGGGAAATGAGCTTTTTGTTAGTCTATTGTGTGTCCTGAGTGACTCTACGTCTGTATTTGAATTAACTCATTAATAGAATGCACATAAACACAAAACAAACACACCGCGTATAGGCATATAGCACTAAGGGTTACGATTAATGCATGACGTGAGATGTCTCATGGGCATATGCATGTATAGAGACTAGAGAGAGGAGATAAGTTCCACAATTAGGTACAATAAAGACGAGAAATATAGCTTTTTTCTTATTTATAAAAGATGCATGATCTAATATATTGGACTGTCTAGTAGGAGGAAACTAACTACAACAGGATAAGTTTAATAAGTAGATAACATTTTAAATAATTCTTATTTTTTTCTGAAACTTGGATCGTGCAAATGATTTGTGTGTAAAGCTACACATTCATCTGATGGTGGCCCTGTGATCCATTATAGGTGATAGATATTGGTGAATTCCATTTGACACTCTATCCACACATATATATAATTAAAATACAGCAATTTTATTCAAATAGAAGAAGATTTTACACTGTAATATATAATCATAACCGAGAATACTGAAAAGAGACGTCACTCATAAACACCTGGCTTTTGCCTATTTGTGAATAATTCTCAAGTGCTATCTTATACAGTGGTTTGCCACCACGAGTGGCTACCTCGTGTTTGGATTTTCACTCTTTTATTCATATGTTTGGCATAAACGAGGCTAATCCCGTCCCTGTAAATCTAAATATGTATACAATTCTAAGTAATGGTTCTAACTTCTAACTACCATAGTCATACCGGAAGAATGGCCCTGACGTCAAAAACAAAATAACTAAAGATGTGGGAAGCGATGTTTTTATCAGGGGTGAAATATATAAACTATAAATAAATGTACAAGTAATTGTTAAAAATGCAGGAATGATAGTGTAAATTTTCTTGTTAGCGTATTTAAGCGGTCATTGCCATTCATATGTCGAGTTTTATATTCAAAACATTATATAAATAATTTTAAACTAATAGCTTGTACATTTCCAAAATACAAGACACTTATATACGGTGTTGGTAAAACATTATTAGTTTTCTAATGTAACAACATGGAGACTGAATCATTGATTCGTAAACTGAAATGTATAGATTTTCATAAATTATAAATTATAATAGAATTAATAATATATTGAGTACATGCTGATATTTTAAGGAGATGGTGTTTCACAGATGGTTTTTGAAATGATAAAAATTCTTATTCGAAACAAGGATGGTTTAGTACTCTGACGAGATTCGAAAGATTAATGAGGACAGGAAATATTCGGGGTAGTCTATCACCTCTCCATTTTGAGATGGAAGCATTAATATGGACAATGAAATGTATGAAAAATTTACGACAATTTCATGTTACATTTGTAACAGATTGTTTTCAGTTGGTGAAAATGGTTTCAGAACCAGAAGAGTGGCCAGCATTCGCAAATTATCTGGAAGATATCAAGATTTTACAAGACAGTTTCATGAACTCAAAGACCATTTATGACTGTAGACACGGAAAATTCAAAACCAGATCGTCTAGCATATTGTATCAGACATCAGTCGTTTTTCATCATTCGTATAGATGTAGAGTTATCGATTTGGTATACATATTATATATAAATCCGTATATGTTGATGACGAAAAAAACGAACACATACCGATAGAATTGGATTCATGCGTTGGCACGTGCATGAAGCCTAAAGGAGATGCAAAATTTACTAATGGGATAATTAATGTAAAACTATAAAGTGGATTTCTACTTAAATAATTGTTAGGGGCGTTTATATAACTTAGAAGTAAAGCAACCTTTGGCCCCATCGTCGGACCATATCTGACCTATTAATATATTATATAGTAGCATAACATCTTTCTTTTAAAAATGAATTTTCTTATAATAGTATAGTATCATGATTATGATGCATTGATATGTGCTCATGTAGGAGCATATATGAAGAGTGTTGATTGAGAAGACATTTTGGGTCATTGTTTGCGTCATACGACCATGTAATTTAGTTAGGCGCTTTTATATTCCTAGAATAGTTTTCCAGAAATCCTATTAATTATTGCTTAAAAGATAAATATGGGGTTAGTCATTGTATTGGGCTAAAATCAAATCATGTTAATACATATTTTTTTCAGATCTGATTCTTTGTTGAAGAATAGAGTGCTTTAAGAATTATTCGAAATGAGATTCTCGATAAAGAAAAGAAAGAGCCAGTTGCAAAAAATGATAAGCCAAGTTACAAAAAAAAAGATAAGCCAAGTTACCCAGCAAATTAGTAATATTTAAAAACGAATTGATAAATAAATGAAGGAATCCATGCCCCTACGGGGTTCGGAAAAGACTTCATAGGGTAGAACCGTAGAAGTCGATCCCACTTATCCACTTAGGTGTAAAGGTGTCATGCTTTAATAAATTGGGTGTTACGGTGAATATATTAGATAAATGTGCGCTTTGTAATATAATATCAGCTACTATACTTTCCAATCGCATTAGACTCCTAATACTAATAGTAGACAAACGATGTAAGAAAAAAAAAGTCGACAACGATGTAAAAAAGACTCCTAATTGTCTAACCTGTTCAACAAAAACAAAAGAAGCGTGTAAGCATTTGACACTAAGGTATCGCTAAGCAATCTGGATAATTTTAAGAACTATATAATTCGTTTTAAATATTTGCAAATATTTAAACAACAACTACAGCTTAGGGTACGGCCTGGTGTACAAATACTCTTCAGTTTCTTGTAGTAAGTAGTTTTAGGGAAAAGAAAATTGTTTCAAATATAGCTAGTTTCGACATATTTAGGTAATTTTTACATTTATTGGATATGATGTTGTAGTCAATCAGTTTTTTTTTTTAATAATTAGTTAAACATATTAATTAAATATTATTTTTTAAAAAGTAACAATTTTCTTAATATTAATGCTTTTCCTCCAACATAATGAGTATTATCATTATTTTTTTCCAAAAGATACTTACAAAGGAAAAAAATATGAGAATATTGACTAGAAAAAAATGTGTTGAAAAAGAGAGAAAAAAGTTTAAATTGAAAACTATCACGATTTAATTAAAAAAAAAACTATCATGATTTGAGATTATTTCGTTTTCTGGTCTACGTTTGTCGTTTGCTTTCCATTTTAGATTTATAATTTATACTGTATTTCATTTCAAGTTAATTTTGTTTGGAACAATATTAATGGGGAAATCAATAATATTGTTTTTTCACCCGCACTACGGTATTTGAATCATAGTTAATATTAATTAAAATTTGTAAGTTTGACTAATTATTTATATTATATTTCAACAGGTGTACGTTCACAATTGTTTTTTTTTATGCTATACTTACAAACACGTTTTAGAGAAAATCTGGTCTGGAGAATGCACCAATCCCAAACTGTAACGACAATTTTCGTAAGGAAAGTCGTCTTAGTATAAAAACGAAATGGAGTTGCCCCAAAAAGCGTAGAGAATGATCATTAACCGTTTATTCAACGATGCACACGCATAAAATTGAATAGTATGCGTGTAACCGTGTATTTTCTTACACCCAAGAATGGAGTAGTAACCTTTTAGTTATTCTAATGTTTGTTTTGGGTCTCCTTAACTGGTTTGGCTAACCAGAATACACTTCCCTTTGGGCTGTAAGGTTTTTAATTCTCTTATGCTTTTAATATGAAATTATTTCAAAAAAAAAGAATGGAGTAGTAAACTATTTAAAGTCGTATACAGATAAGAATGCAGAGTAACACTGAAAGTTGGATCTTCTCTTCGTCTTCAAGAATATGAATGATGTACATCGAGTTAGGCCCATATCATTAGTTTGATACAATTGTCTGGATACATATTAGGCTGACCTATGTTATTGGGCTTAGAGCAATATAAGCGTGGATCACAAACTTAAAGAGCTTATTACACACGTGACTTTTAATTCATTGCTTTAGTTCAACTGTAGAGTTTTCACACTGTCAGGTTTTCGACCCATAGATTTTTAGCTGAAACCCGAGACTCAAATTAATCCATGTTCGATAATACTTATGCATATATTGACATATATTAACAATTATTGGTTATTCAATGCAGAAGACCTTAATAATCTTTGAATTAAATAATTATTTTGTCATATATTAAAATATTGCAAATATTATATGGAAATCTTAATTGACAAATCCTATTATACCGTCTATGACACGGACCTGATAATCACACAACAAATCAACATTTTGTCTAAATAAGCCTTGATTTACTTTGTAATTTCATACTTTTAGACAACGATATTTTTTTCTGATTTCCATTGGAAAAAGTAAAATAAAACCGACCATGCCCACCTTCTGATGAAAACCACCTGTACCAGCAGATTCGGCACGGCATAAAATACCACTAACCAAATTTTATAATAATTAAAAATATTAAATAAGAGAAATATTGACACAGCCCTATCCAGTACCGCACGTCAAAGCAGTATATAAATACCTTTTGTGCAATCCATGAGTACAGAAACCAGACTTAACCGAACGCGAGAGAGAAGAAATAACCGGAGATAACCGTAAGCAAGAAAGAGTGACATTGATCGGTTCAATGGCTGACATAGCGATGTTAGTTGCGGAGGAGTATGAGCGGAGGGTGAGAGAGTCGGCGGATTCGCGATCGGCGTCGTTGGAATTCGATTGGTGGAAAAATGTTCCGGCGAAGATGACAATAAAAGTCAACGAGAAGAAGATAGAGAGTTTGATGAAGAAGTTCGATGCTAAATCTCAGTTTGCTCTCGCCATTTCCCATGGATTCTTCTCTGCTTGATACACACTTTGTTCATAATCTAATTTCGTTTTATAATCTAATCTGCCTTGTGTTTGTATGTCTTATGATTTGGGAGTTTTATGTAAAAAAAAGGGTAAATATCTGAATTAATCAAATGGATATCTCTGTTACTTTCTCTTTTCTGTCACTTAAAATGAAAGATAAAACAAATATCAGGGACCTACGTAGCAAATATTGTAAAACTGTATCATCCCTTTGCTGTGTTAAGAAACTTCGCCTTCATTTTTGCAATTCGACCCTTATATTCCGGATTTCTCTTGAATTATGTACCATAGTTTATTTTGTACATAACTAATTTTTCCGGGAAAATCAAAATCATAATTATCCGAAACTTTGAGAAGGAGGGGAGAGAGCAAATAAGAATGGTAAGCAGCAGCGACGAGATGCCAGTGGTACTCATCACGGGATGCTCTCAGGGAGGAATCGGCCACGCGTTGGCTCGCGAGTTCTCGGCGAATGGTTGTCGAGTGGTGGCCACGAGTCGATCGCAGAGCACGATGTCCGATTTGGAGAAAGATCCCAAGTTCTTTGTACAAGAGCTCGATGTTCAGTCGGAACAGAGCGTGAGACAAGTTGTGTCGGAAGTTATCGACAAGTTTGGTCAGATCGATGTTCTGGTCAACAACGCCGGAGTTCAATGTATCGGACCACTTGCAGAGATTCCAATTCAAGCCATGGAAAACACCTTCAACACCAATGTGTTCGGTAATAAAAATTCGTGAATGATCACTAATGTGTTCTGTAATAAAAATTCGTGAATGATCACCAAATGTTCGTTAAAATTCCTGACTCAATTTTTTTCTGCAAAGCCAGGTTCAATGAGGATGACTCAAGCTGTTGTACCTCACATGGCGTCTAAGAGAAAGGGAAAGATTGTGAACATAGGAAGTATCAGCATCATGGCACCTGGACCATGGGCTGGGGTCTACACTGCATCTAAAGCCGCTCTTCATGCTCTTACCGATACATTAAGGTTGTGTCTATACCTTCTTCAGCATTCTTGTTCATACATGTATCTTATTTTGTGTGTGTTTTTGTTTCTTGTTTAAAAGGTTGGAGCTTAGGCCATTTGGGATTGATGTGATCAACATTGTCCCAGGAGGTATTCAGTCAAACATAGCCGACTCAGCGATAACGAGCTTCAACAACTTGCCTGAGCTGAAACTATACAAACCTTTCGAGGAATCTATCCGTGAAAGGGCGTTTTTGTCGCGAAACATAAAACCTACACCTGCCGCGACGTTTGCGAAAGAGACGGTATCGGTGGTGCTGAAGAAAAACCCGCCGGCTTGGTTCTCTACAGGACGGTTGTCCACCGTCATGGCGATCATGCACCATATGCCCATTTTCGTCAAAGATTTTCTCCTGAGGAGGAGCTTTATGAAAGAGGGAGCAAAGGCTGACCAGTAGTAGTAAGTAAAAATGTTGCATAACTGTGTTTATATTTCATAGGAACATAAGCTAAATATACAATTAATGAGCCCATGGCCCAACATTGACCGATTTGAGATTCTATAATCCCTTGTATGGTTCTTATCACAATTAATCATCGAAGTCTAGTTATTATGTTACATCAAACAGTAATACAAAGCTTAATACTCTTTGGTTGAATTTTGAAAACTCTGACCTTGTTCAGTTTCGTTTACTCGTTTTCTAATATAATAGCAGCAGATAAAAATAGAAGGTGGATATGATAGTAGTATAGTATTATTGTATCATGTGGATTTGTCCCCATTTGCATCATTATCACCATCATCTCGATCAAATTTCCGAAGAAGAGCCATCCCCAACAAGTTCTGAGTTCACACATACACGCACAAACAAACAAAGCAATTCAAAAACCCACAAAGAAAACAATTATTTTGAATCGACATAACGAAATTAGGTGAAGAGATTTTTCACCGGTGCCGTATGATGTAATAGTTTGAACTTTAAAGTTCGATAGTTGCTTCGTTTCTGTATCCCAAAAAAGTATATGTCAAAAATGGTGAGATGTCAAAGTCTTTACCGTCTCCAACACAATGAACATACACTGAACATGATCAGCTGTAGTTTTGTTTTATGGGAGACCAATCAATTTCGATCCCACAAACCAACTAAATAGTATAGCACTAGTAGAACCTAAACATACGAAAACATGACAATACATTGCTATAGTCCTTTTCTTCGCCCGGATTTTTAAACATTTTTGTCTAGTAGTTGGTAAAAATAAAACGAGAAACTTTCTTTTGTTAAATAAGAAACAAAATGATAAACTTGTATTGATAAATTTTACAAGACTTTTACACGTTCCAAGATTAGTTTTCGAGGTTGATAAAAAAAAAATTATATATGTGCCTGTATCTAGATTCTGGAGTATGATGTTAGTGATCTTTGGTGAATTGAGTTGCTAGGAAACTTCAAAAGTCCTTTCTGTTTAGTAACTTTAAATGTTGGTGCATACCATACAGGATTACAGGTATTTGATCGTTGTCATGTTAATACGTATTCTTAGATTGATTTATTTGTTTGATATTCTCATGTAACGGAGTAAATAAACTTAATTACCCGCTGCCTAATCATTTGGATTACTAAGGAGATCAAAGTCATCCTTAAAGCAAAGTTATACGGTCTTGACTAGGAATGGGCGTTCGGGTATCGGGTCGTTTGGGTTTTGAAGTCAGGCCCCGTTCGGGTATTATAAAATTTCGGATCGGGTTCGAGTCGGGTCTTTCCGGGTTCGGGTAGGTTCGGTTCTCATGGATAGGAACCTGAAAAATAACCAAATAACCAAAGTATCTAAAGCAGGTTCGGATATTTGTACCCGAAGTAACCAAAATACCTGATTCGGTTCAAATATTTGTATCCAAATTACTCAAACATAATCAATAGTAACCAAAAACATCCATTTTACATAGTTTTTTTTGGGTAAATTTTTATCCAAACTATCATATTTTATCCTAAAATACTCAAAAGTATCGAAAATAACTAATATAGTTAACTTATAATATTAATTTAAAATATTAAAATACTTTTAACTATAATTATAACATATATTTTTAGACATATATTAACATTTCGGATATCTTCGGATACTCATTCGGTTTTCGGTTCGGATCGGGTTTGGGACTGGCTCTTCGGATATAGCAATTCAAAACCCATTCGGATATTTACCCCGGGTCTGATCGGATTCAGGACCCTGATTTTCGGGTCGGTTTCGGGTCGGGTCCTCGGGTCCCGTTAATGTGCCCATGCCTAGTCTTGACAGGCCACATACTCTATCAGGGGCGGAGGTCAAGTGGGTCAGCTTACCCTATAATTTTTTAAAATTTATTTGTTTTTGTTTAAGAAAAAATGCAATTCTCCATTAAAAAAAAAAATTGATCCCACAAAAACATAATTTCATTAAAATAATTACACAACATTAAATATGAAGTTATAATTGGTAGTTTTTAATGATTTACAAAATTATGTTTTAAAAAATAAAATTTTGACTCCATTTAAAAAAAATTATGGTTCTGCCACTGCTAGGGACGAAGGTAGTAAAGGTGAAGTGGAGACAGTTGACCCCACTACCTTTAAAAATTTATTTGTTTTTGTTTAAGAAAAAATGTAATGCCTCTATTAAAAAATAAAATGTGATCCTACAAAAGATATTCTCATTAAAATAATTACAAAACATTAAAAATGAACTTATAATTTGTAGTTTTTAATGATTTATAAATTTATGTTTTAAGAAATAAAATTTTGACCCCGATTAAAAAAATTTCTGGTTCCGCCAGTGTACTAGTTTACCATCGCAGGGACCTCGTTCCTCCATTACAAGAGAAATCTGTCTCCATTTATGGTTTGCGCACTTTGACTTGTAACTGCTTCACCTCTTCATCTTTGAATATCTATGTTGCATGTGCATCTCTTTTACCTAGCTTTTTAGTTGGCTTTTAAGCAGTATTAACCCCACCCCTTAATACTGTTCTTTACCCAAAAAAACAATTAAAAACTAAGCGGGTTTCGCCACTAACCCAAAAACCCTTTTTTCCACCCCCTCATCATGGGGCGACTTTGCCAAAATCCCTTGACTGTTTGCGGGCCCCACTGACACATGACGTCCTGCAATTAATCATCTTTTATTATTATTATTATTTTTTTTAACAAAAAGTAAAAAAATGAAAAAAACAAACCTAAGAGTTTTCCTGCGTTAATAATGTTCTTAGGCTATTTAAAACATATTTATTGCTTGGATCTTTTAGCTTACAGTCTTTTAATTTTTAACTAAAAATGCTAAAAGACGTCTTTTAAATAAGAGATTTAAAAGACGTTTCTTAGCATTTTTAGTTAAAAGCTAAGAGACCATAAATAATTAGCTTAGAGGATCTGCAATAAAGATACCATGATATGTATTTCAAAACAATGTCCCTTTTGAAGGGAGAGGATAAATAACTAAGAAAGAACTAGTATTCTGCAAGAAGTCAAACATCACAAGATCTATTAGTACATATCAATACGAGTTATTACTATATTTTTTTCTAACCAATGGCCAATATTCTGAGTAACTCTTCTATTAAATATTTTGTCGCTGTCTATCGTCGGAGTTGACATTTCCCCTACTTTATGGACATGATGATTGTCCAATTTTACATGAACTCGACACTAATGGCCCCCTTAATTTCCCAAATTCGAAAATTGTTAACCTGATCTCTTGATTTTAAACGTTATTACAGGGTCCTATTTTATGTAAGGTTGATTATTAGTGGGGATGTCCTGTTTATTATAACAGTGTGAGCGATGGTTATGCATAAAAAGGTTTTTACCTTTTCAAATTTAGGAAATCAGTAAAGAGAAATATAGTGGGGCGTAGCTACTGCTGAAAAGGCCTGTCATGTCGTGCCTATGAAAAACGCATTATACAACTTTTTTCTGGACTAGTGGATCTTGTATATATAGAATATATTTATAACTTATACACAAAATTTCATAATTTTACGTCTTTACAAAACTCGGAGCTACACTTGGTACTGGGTGAATTTATTGGTAATGTATATAGATGTTTTGCGTAAAATTTAATCACGCATTGTATAGAAAGAAGATCGTTGTAAAAGAAAAAAAAAGATCGTATACGTTTCAGCTGACACAAATAATTCGAACCTTGGATTTTTAGCATATCCAAATACTATATAAAGTCCTAAGTTTTTATTTGACGTAGGTAGAGAGAACAGACTGAACATAGATTCATATTCATAAGATTTACATATAAATATTTGTAGATAACCAAAGCTATCAACGTGGAAACATCATTGCATAACAACAAAACTGCTTTTGTTTTTCGTTATATTCTCTCTCTTTCTCTTGTTGCGATATAATTTTTGCCCCATAAATCTTCTAAAAATCCTTTGCCTAATCATTTGGATTTCCAATCTGCGAAATGAGATATAGATACAAAGAGAAACATTTTACTTTCATAAGAACATGTTTAATCAAGCATTAAATTTCAATATATGATTTATAAAACTGATAGATACATCAAAAGGGTTTTTTCTTTTCTGAGTTGCTTAGTTTGTTCTTTTTAGAACATTGTTTTGAAAACAAATAAGTAGAAAAAGGGAGATATATTTTAAATCAATGAAGCGACACCAAAACCATTAATTTATCTTGAGATACAAAAAGAATGGAAGATCTTACACCATCAATTCAAAGGGATATATTCTTGTAGGAAAAAAAATGAAAGTTCTATGACTAGTTTCTCCAAAAGGCTTATCGTTTTCACGTGGACAAAAGTGCAAATCTAACTGAGATTTTATTTTCACTGACAAAAAGTGCCATGTATTTTTGGCGGGAAAATAGGTATTGATCTCTTATAAAAAAATGTCATGTATTATGGAGCAATTTGAGATATAGAGAATTATCTTTATCAACGCATAATGGTAGACTAATCCCCCAAGATATAGGAGATATACATTATCCTAAGCCCATTAACGCACCTATTATTCACGGACAAGCTCTTTAGACCATGAGCAATGGTAAACTCATGAGGGGTTCGTACGTTTTACGAGGAAGAAAAATGATTAAAATAAAGAACAGGCAAGACTTCCTCTCTCCAACGCCTCTTCTGCATGATACAGGGTCGTGACTTTTTAGCGGGCCCCACGCCACGTGGCGGCCCGCTATTGATCACTTTAATTTTTTTTTTTTATTTTTAATAATTAAACGAAAAATTAAAAAAAATAATAATAAAAAAATCAGTTTTACGAACTCCAACGGAGGTTTACCGTTGCTCCTGCTCTTAGCCATTTCTTTAAGAGAGAAGAAAAGGAAGGAAAGCTGAGAACATAATAAAATAAGTTGTTACCGTGTGACTGAAGCAACTTTGCTTACTAACGTGAAATCACTTGATAGATGTAACCATCAAAATTTGGTTTGAAGGATTACTGTGACGACAATTGTGATTAAAGAAATTACGGGCATGGGGTTCTGACGTACAGAATGACGAATGTTTTTGTGGAATTATGATGACACAACGAATTATGGAATTCTTTAAAAAAAGCTGAAAAAATTATATGATAAAAAAATATGGTGAAATTGTATAACTCACTACATGAGTTTCAAGCGGCGGCTAACGAATCCCTCGATCTCGCCACCAATCACTCTATCTGAACATATTTTCTTTCTATGAAAATAAACTATTAACGGAAAGTCCTTTTTAGGGTTCATGCGCATCCCAAATAACAAGAGGATCAAACATTTTCAAAACATGTTATTTGGGTACTTGTGACATATATGCTCCTCTTAAAACACATGCTCCATGAATTTTTGTACTTATCCTTAAACCAACTGAAAATTCAAATTATACAGCGAGGCCATTGAATCAAAATTACACCAACCTTAAGCCAAAGTTCAAAACCAAAATATATACATAGTCCAATTCTACATATATACACACAAATCCCATTCCAATAAACGAAGTAAAGCCAATATGTCATTAAAAGGAACAAAAAAAACAGTGTTCGAATAAATAGTAACATTTATAATTAGTCCATGCATAGAAGTTTAGAATATATAAAGATTCCATACTCTTAATTCCATTCATCAGATGTTTTTCGCTAGGATGTTCTATTCCCTTTTTTACGTGGCTACTATAATAGACACGATCATACTGTAATAAACAAAGTTAGAATGATACTAATCAGAAGAAGAGATCCATGATAATTCCACCATACCTTCATTTCTCACATCCGTTATATTATTCTCCGATCCAGAAGCGACCAACGGTGTGTACCCATCGGATCTTTGTACCATGGGTTGTTCATTGCCACTGATGGATCTCAGCATATCATTATCGGCTTCATAGTTCTTGTCTGATCCATGAATAACATTTAGGGCTGGCTGCGTCAAGGATGATGATGAAGAGGCGATAATGCTGTGAAGCCCCTCGGAGTTTGCTCCCGCGTATCCAAAACCAGTACTCGTTCTCAAGCTCAGCGACTGATCCATTAGAGGGACGTTGCTAGGAGATTGGTTGTTGAGAAAAGGGTTCGCTATGTTCTGCATGTTCATGTTACGGAGAAGACTCTGATGAAAATCTGTAGAAGGGGGAGGAGTTGAGTAATGATGACTCGTAGATGATGATGGGGTAAGTTTGTGAGGAAAGGGTTTCAGGGGCCGTGAGAAGGAGGACGAAGAAGGACCAAAGAGATCAAATCTTGATCTTGAAAAAGTAGTAGATGATGACCCGGTGAAAGGAGTAGAAGGATTACCGGTGAATTCTTGAACCATGGCTCTGAAGTTTGAAGTGTCGGTGGTCAAAACAGTTGTAGGCGCTCGTCTCGAGACTCTAGATCTCTTCTTTGGATTCCGTGTTGTCGCCAGACCGGTTTTCTTGTCGGTAGGGACAGAACCAATGGGACTACTTGTGTTTGTGTTTGTGGCTACTCTCGGATTCTCTTGGACTGTGTTTGTGAAGAAGACTGGTTCTGATGAGATCGGTGGTTGTGATGGTGGTCTATAGCCATCGGTGGGGTTTGTAGTCGTTGTTGACCAGAGAGGATTATCCGCTGACCACCCGGTGTTGAAACAGTTAGCTATGAGAGAGTCGAGCTGTGTTTGACCGGTGATGTTGGAAGAGACGGTGGTCGCGTTGTTGTTAAACAAAGCAGAGATAGATTGATCGGCGCGTGAGTCGTACTCTTCTTGGTCTCCACCACCACCGCTTGAAGATTGCATGCTACTACTGTTGCCGGAATCCATGGCGGACACAGGGAGAGAAAACAGATGATGGTTTAGAGAGAGAGAGAGAGAGATGATGGTTTAGATAGAGGAATCAGAATGAATGTGATGGTTATACTTTTTTGGGTTGCAAAGAAACTTCAAAAGGAGGAGGAGGGTGTGAACGGAATTGAAGGTTGTGTGGGAGAGAAAAGCCAATAAAAGGTGGACACTATTCCCCTTTTTGTTACCCCTCTTTTTCCTTTACTTGAAAATTGAAACTTTGAAACGTGAAACTTAGGGCTAATTACATTTCCGTAGATAATAAATTGACTGAGAGAAAGAGATAGGTTGATCGAATTATGCTTTTTATCGTTCGAGTGGTTCGTCGTAGATATGTACACTTGTTAATCTATTTCAACTATAAAGTACATTACGGCATTATAATCGAATTATAGCATTTAAAATTAGCACTTTCTTTTTATTGCATTTCGGAATTATACAACGCTAATTATTGTAACCAAGTGTTTTCCTGCACCATGTGCAGTAAGAATATATTGTATTTAAATATTACAGTTAGTATATATTTTGTTATCTTAAACTTTTTTTACATTTGATTTGTGATGAATACTCATATACCATTTAGTACGTACATTTAGGTTCAGTTATGTTTCGATTTATTGTGAGTTCGATCCGGTTCGGATCTGCGGGTTTGTTTTGATCGGATTCCGTATTAGTTTTCTAGATACCAAAATTTTAAAGTCATTCAGATATCTAACCAATTTATATTAAAGTTTTGTACTATTTTTTAGATTATATTTGGTTTGGTTTCTTTTTTTAGTAATTTTTGTCCACGCATATATTTTTGATTGTAACAATATACATACATATATATATAATATTAAGATCTCAATAATTTTTCAATGAAAATTTTAAAATTAAATATTTATATTTTTATATATTAGATAATTTAATTTAAATGATATATATATATATATATAAATATAATAAAATTTCATATTCATACTATTTGTGATCAATTGTCCCTTGTTTGAACAAAAAAAAATAAACCATTGATCACAAATTTTTTAGTATGGGATTTTTACCATTTTTGTAATTTATAGACGTTTTTAAAAATTAAAAATATAACATATATGAAAAATCTATTTTTAAACATATGCTTAATGTAATTTTTAAAATTTTCATAATATAAAATTAAACAAAAAAGGTAGAAAATAATTTTTTTTTTGCTGAAATATGGTAAAAATATATGGTAAGAATATATAGTAAGAACTTTTGCTGAACTCTAATTATATGGTAAGAAAATTTTAAGTAATCTAATTGCATGACATGTGGTCTTTAAAGATGTCATGTCACATTTTTTTTGAAAAATCACTTGGCAAATATAGTCTAGGGGATTTAACAGTTTTCCGTAATTTTAGCAACTTGTTGACCAAACAAAAACAGAAAAACTCATAACAAAATATTTTGTTATACAACATATATATATATATATATATATATATATATATATATATATATATGGGAAAAGGGTATTTTCCGGCCTGAACATTTTGGATCGTATTTTTTCATACCCAAACAAATCATCAGTATAAAATTATACCTGAACTAAGATTTTGTTTTAAACTTTTGACTTAAGCTCTAATCCGTAGCACAAAAACCTACTTTGAATGTTTTAAATTTAATAAGAAAACGATCGTAGTAACGTATCACAGTGGTAAGTGAGATTGTAATATTTCCACGGGACCACAGTTTTATCCCCAGCTGATGTAACTTTTAAAATTTTTTATACATTACAAAACGACGTTGTTTTGTAAAACATAACGGTTGACTAACGCGATGTTAGTCGAGATAGGTTTTTATACTACGGATTAAAGTTTCTGTCGAAAGTTTAAAAAAAATGTTAGTTCAAATATAGTTTTACACTAATGATTTGTTTGGGTGTGAAAAAACACGATCGAAAATGTTCAGGTCGGAAAATACCCTTTTGCCATATATATATATAAATTTATATATACAACTATATCTTAGTTTATATATACAACTTGTTTTGTCATTTCTGTTTTTTTTGGTTATCAATACTATTAAAACTGAATGACCTTTTTGAAGAACCTTTAGAGTTTTGAAGTATTTACCATCAAATGTCACTGAGTTAGTTTTAGGTTATTGTTTTTATTTAATGTTTTATTTTCTGATTTTCTTTTTTTTTTCTGGATTTCCTTTTATTTAGGCAATTTCATTTTATTTAGGCAGGAAAAATCCTTTAATTAAAAAACAAAATCTCATTGACTTAACTATCAAACATAATTATCATTACGTTGAACCTTCGACTGTGTTATACGAATCATGTATAACACACTGATTCTCATTACCTAGACAGTATATGTTACAAATCTTCTTATATTTATAATAATGTTCCATCGACACCCGGAGTTAAACGTTTGTTGGCTTCTGAAACTGAAAAATTAAAAACAATACATCATGTTAATATTAGTGTATCGATCATTCATCATTCCAATCAATATTTTGGTTACAAACAATTGCATCAGAAAACATACATGTTGCATTGTTCAAAATCAATGAATATCTATCCTTTTTAACTTCCCGAAACGTTTTTATATTTTTTTAAGCAGATAAACTAATCAAAACAATAAACTTACACATAATAAATACAAGATGATTAGAATCCTCAACGGATTAACCAATATGCAATATTGTCGACCAAATTATATGATTTGAAAATCTTTTTTTTAAATAAATAGCAAAAAAAATACGCTAAATCAAAAGCTAAATATTTGGAAAATAAACTAGATTTTCGGAAGTTCCATATATAACTATAAAAAATATACTAGATCATAAATACCAATATTTTTTCCAAATCAAAAACCATATATATATATATATATATATATACATATATTAAATAAAAAGCTTACATCGATGTCAAAAAAAGAAAGCTTACATTTAAATAAATAAACTAGATTTTGGAAGTTGCTTAAATAACAATACCGCATATACTAAATCATAAGTACGTGGTCGATATTTATATTTTCATATCTTCATATCAATAACAACCATTTAAAACAACAAATGCAGAATTTGGAAACTTAAATCAATATTATTAAAACACAAGGAGCTTTTTTAGGCCACTGTGAAGTTTTGAAATATTTATCATTATATGCCATTTGTTTTATTTAAACATATGGTTTTAAATATATTTAATTCTAACAAAATCTATTTAATCCAACAATAGAATCTCATATTTAAACTAGCCCTTAATTTTAGGATGGGTTTGTTTTTTCTATAATTTTTTTGTTTTATTTTTAAAACTTAAAAATATTTTAATACATTTTTAATATATGAAATTAACTTATTATTAAAAATGTGAAAATATTTCCAATATCTTAAAATATTTATGTGTTGCAACTATCATTTCAATCGCAGACCGAGGTCAGGTATAAAAAATGAATAAAATTTAAAATAAAAATTTTCTGTGATTATTTTTCATATAATTTTCAATATTGAATGAAAAAATTAGTGCATATAGGTAGATAATTTGGATAAATTGTGTACACAAGTTAAAAAATCGATATGTAATGTCCAAATTATTATATTTTTTTAAACATATATATTTAAAATTATTTTATCTAATATTTTTAAAAATTTTGTTCGGTTTACGGTACAGATTGGATTTGATATTAGTTTTGAATAAAACACTTTAAGAACCGTTTGAGTATATAGGTCATGTCTAACAGACTAATGGAGTATGAGACTTTGATTTCATGTCGATTTCAAGTTGGATTTTTAAGGTACGAATATAGTTGACTATATTAGATAACTAATAAGTTAATATAATATGTTGCAAACTTATTTTATGAATTACATATGGCACAATTGTATAGTTATTCAACTTTATGTATTTAATACAGCTACCAAAAATTATACTAAATTTATATTAAACATAAATATGATTATAAAAAAAAAATTCGAAGAAAAAAAAACTTAAAACAAAAAAGTATATCTACCCTTTTAAGAGCAGATTAAAATCTAGGATATATTCAAAGTGATTGGCCTTGAGACTACACCACCAAATTTTTAAAGGAAACTTGAAAACCTTTACCAAAAAAAAGAATAAAATAAACAAAACTGATTACTTGACAGTAATGCACATTTAAAAAGCATTGAGATTTAGTCCGTTTCATTATCATTGCGTTTCCCAATGAGTACTTCGGAATGTTGTTTCCATATGTGAATGGAATAATATAAATGGTAGACGGGATTAGCCAACATTGAACATATAAAATTTTTAACTTATTTACTCACCTTTTTAAATGATAATAGTGTTAAAGCTCTTAAGATTTGGTTAAAGGGTTGCTATTCTACATGAAAAGGGCACAACCAATAACCTGGCTCCTTTAATACTGATTACTTTTAAAAATTAATATCATATTATAAGAGAACTATCACTAGATTTAACTTTTTCATGTAAGAGAATTGTATATGTGTTTCCAAAAGTAGAATTTAGTGAGAGGCTAATATTTAGTCGGCATCTATATGTACGAAGCTACGTAATTACATGTGAAATAGCGACATTTGGTATGATTAATAGAGGAGACATTTATCAGAACTTGACAAACAGAGCACAGCCTTTGACCAGGTCAATGTTCTTCTCCAGTTCTCCTCCTTTAATCATATTTGTAGTACTCTTCTTCCATCTATAAACATTTTTACATCTAAAGTATATATGGGTAAACTTCAACGACGCAAAGTATTTCAAGGTGTATACTTAGTCTGTAATCTTAGAAAAAAGTAGCCATAATTTAGTAAGTTATAACTAATATAAGAATATAAGCAACAATCAATTTTTGTAGTATTACTACTATCACGAAACAATAAATGACGTGCAACCTAAAGAAATAAATTAATTCGATAGAGTTGATAAAGTCAAATGGGAAATTAACATGAAATAATCAACTGTTAAAATACACATGTGAAAAGTTTCTTAATATGATTGTTAAGTTATGTTAAAAACAATTCATAAGTGAAGCTCCTTTTTTCAGAAAAAAAAACAATTCTTAAGTGAAAAAGAAAAATCTTAAATAATGATAATATCAGTTTACATATCCTGATTACTATGAATAATGATACTATTGTTGGAATTTATAATATTACAACAATCACGAAATAATAATTTTATTATATAGATTTTCACTATAATTTTAACATGTTACATAGCCTATATATAACTTGTTAATTACCTACATGGAATTCTCTACGTGCAATATTGTGAGAATTTTTTTAATATGATATAAAACTAATATCGATGGTCCGTCCATTAGTCACTCAATTCACATCCGAATCAGGCCATAAAATTACATGTTAAATAAAAATTCTAACACATTTTATCTATTTTATATTCGTAGTTAATCGTATTAAAATAAAATTATTATATTGAACTACATATGATAAAATTATATTAAATTGATAGTTAATAAATTTTATCTTAATACATATAAAATATTTATGTTAAAAATAATATTCGATGACAGACTACAATACATTTTTAAAAAAGATCATATCTTAGATTTTTGTATATACAATGATATATTGTGTAAAATGAATACACATAAAAATATTACAAAAATAAAATTCAGTTTTTAAAGGACGGGTAAAATTTTAATATAAATTAAATATAATTATTAATATCATATTTTTTCATGCACATTAATTTTTTTAACAATTAAATATAAATACAATAAGATAAATATATAACAATAAGAAGAAAATACATGTTATGATTAAGTAACTAATTATTTACAACATGTAATTATAAATTATGATATTTGAAATATAAACATTTAAATATATGATTAACATTAAATAATAATCTAAAATACATATATACATATATATTTGAAAATAACATCTTAGTTTTTTTTTAAGTGATAGACATACAAAATACGATGGACGTAGGGCAGTTTTCATATAGATATAGCGACATATGGGATACAAGATAGATTAGATCCTCCTTTCTAATACCGCAATCTAAATACACTTAACATAACCCTTCCACTGTTGTTATATTTCACTTTCTATGGTCCCATCTATTTATTAATTAATACAAACACGGTTGGTGTTGACCGGTATGTTACACATATCTTAAAACAATTTCTTTCTAATTTTAACCAGAAATTATCCTAAATATAGAAATTAACTGAAGAAAAAATATTCACAGATGATTCTCATTTTAGTCCATTGTGTTGTTCACATCTTATATTATATAATCTATAAAACCATAAAACGGACCATTTATTTCAGAATCAAATTCTAAATTTTGTAGATAAACACAAAAGTAAAATAATATATGAAAAACTAAAGATATACCAAACCAAAACAAAGTAAGCAATAATTAACGACACGTGATGTGCAACCTAAACAAACAAAATTAATTCGATACAGTTGATTAATGCAATAACAAAAAAAAATCAGTTATTAAATCCACATGTGAAAAAAGTTCTTAATATGATTGTTATGTTATGTTAAAAACAATTCTTAAAATTTTCCGTAAATAAATATTTTATCATTTCCCTTTTTCAAGCGAATGTCTAAGCTGTTACCCATAGACCATAGTTAAGCAATAATTATATTTCAAAAAAGAATATATTATTACCTCCACTTATAAGAATATTTTTGTTTTGTCGGTTAGGTTTTTGTTGGTATCCTCACTGGTTTGATTCTTTGACATCCAATCAGTCGCCGAGAATCCACGCTTGATATCATAATATATAATCTGTATATACAGAATAATAAGTACACTAAAATCATACAAATGACTATTTTGTAACTTATCTTATGCTAGTTGCGAGTAACTTCTTCTCAAGAGTTTTGAGAAAATACGATTGTTTTGTAATAACAAGAATATCGTTGATGTTTACATCAGTCTTACTATTTAGCTGATAACCCAACCAAGTGGGACCAATTCAGCTTATTATTTCAGAAGGCGGATATGCATATATACTCACCTGCTTCAGATATGTTAGGTTGTTAACATGTTACTTCTCTTTGGACAAATAAAATTAACAAAGATAAATAAGCCGATTATTTCATCAGGATTTAACCCTAAGAAAAAAAATAACAAGATTTATCTTTGATAATTTTAAATCACTTTTTACTTATAAGACTGTGTAGGATTCATGAGACTGACTTGCTTCAATTAATCAATCTTCAACGTATTTATACAAGTATTCCAGTCTGTGTATTTTCTCTAAGACTCATATACACAACTAATTACACAATACGTTGATTTTCTCTACGCTATAAACTTTTTTCTAATACTTATCTATAAGTTACGAACTTATCTTTGATAGATTGATTACCTCTTGTTGTATATATATATATATATATATATATATAAAACAAACCAAAGAGAATCAAGTTTCTTGGTAGGAAAATTCGTAACTTTTAGCCTATGTAATAGATGTGAGTCATGTGACAATGAGCAGATAGCGTTTAAACATCGCAGCAATAAATTTGGTTTGCAAAATAGAAAACAGCATTCTGAAATATAACGTTCGAATTTGAACCATCCTCCTACTATTTCGCTTTGTATAGTAGTTACGTTACAACTTACAAGTGTCTAAAGCCGCGCGTTCAAAAGAAATAGTTTCCAAAGAGAATTCAAGGGCTCTAGTTACTTCTGCTAATCCTTTTGCAGCGTTAGCCTCAGACGGAGTTTCTAACCCTGATCAGTCTTCAAGTGATGAGGCGTCTGATGATCAAGAATCTCTGGTGGTGACAAATTTCATTCGGAACAATGATTTTTATTTGGCATCTCCCTCCTCCTCTGGTTCGAAGCAACAAAAGAATAAGAAGAGGAAACTTGCAAAGAGGTCCCCGGGTTCCGGTGGTCATCCCCAATCCCATGGGGGTACCCACCAAAATTAATTATTTATGTTAGATACATTTTTTTAGAATGTGCGAGGCATCAACGATATTAAGAAGCATAATCCTCTTGTTTCGTGGATCAAGTTGAGAAAGTTATGTTTTGGTGCCCTTTTGGAAACGCATGTAAGAGAGGCTAATATATCTACGGTTTTAGCAAGCTTAGGGTCGGAATGGAGGTTAGTGTCTAACTACCAATTTTCTGACCTTGGTAAGATTTGGTTTATATACAAGGATCCGATAAGGATTCATCTTTTGTACTCGGATGCTCAATCTATCACGCTCCAAATTTCTGATGATATGGGGATTTCTTTTGTCTTCACTGCGGTTTATGCTTCTAATGATTTGGATGATCGAAGGGCTTTATGGACTTCCTTAAAAGACACAGAAATCTCTTTTGGTCTTGCTGGGAAACCTTGGTTGGTGTGTGGAGATTTTAATGAGATTATTGACCCAAATGAGTCATCAAATTCGTCTATCATCTCATCTACTAGACCTATGAGAGAATTCGCAGCAGCTTTATCTTCTATGGGGCTTCTGGATCTGTCTTCGCAAGGGCCTCCTTTCACGTGGTCCAACCAGAGACCATCTGATCCCCTTGGCAAGCGTTTGGACCGATGTTTGATTAATGATCAATGGCAGTTAAAGTTTCCTTCCGGTTACTGCACCTTTGAACCTCCTGAATTCTCAGACCATACGCCTTGTCACATCCGTTTTTCTTCAACAAAGCCATCCTTTGGAACTAAGCCTTTTATGTTTCAGAGTTTTGTCGCTAATTTGCCCTCATTTGTCTCCTCTATTCAAGATATTTGGGAATGCAATCTCTCTCGGCCTCAAAATCTTTCTTCCTTGAGCTTCAGGCTAAAGGGTCTAAAGAGACCTATAAAAACCCTGGCGAAAGAGAATCTAAGTGACATTGAGAGGAGGGTTGCTGAGGCTAAAGAGTCCCTGGACTCCATTCAGTTATCAGCGCTTTATAACCCTTCAGAAATTATCTTCAATTTGGAGAAGACGGCTAAGGATCAGTGGGTTTTCTTAAGGTTAGCTGAGGAATGTTTTTTTAGACAGAGATCTCGGATTAAATGGCTTCAGTTGGGTGACTTCAATACAACTTTCTTCCATCGTATCACGCTGGTTAGGAATGCTTTGAATGCCATAAAATATCTCCTCCGTGCTGATGGTACTCGATCTGAAACGCTAGAGGAGGTACATAAGATCGCCCTGGATTTTTTCTCAGGTATTTTGTGTAATGTGAAGGGATCCTACTGTCCTTATCTTCCTGATATCCTTAGACGGTTTGTGAGGGATGTGTGCTCTGATACCCATAAGTCTTCGCTATCGGCTCCTATATCTAGAGAGCTGATTAAGACCACTATGTTTAAACTATCCTTAAATAGAACTCCTGGTCCAGATGGATGGACAGCGGAGTTCTTCAGGGCAACTTGGTTAATCCTTGGTGATGAGGTTATTGAAGCGGTTTTGAATTTCTTTGCTAATCCTTTCATGCCATCAGCGCTAAATGCCACTACTCTGATCTTAATACCGAAGCGTCCAGGAGCAGAAAATATTGCAGATTTCAGACCAGTCTCCTGCTTAAATACCATTTACAAGCTGATAACGAAAATTATCTCGGGCCGTTTAAAGAAGGTACTGCTTTCTATCATCCTCCCTAATCAGACTGGTTTTGTGGAGAATAGACTTATTCTGGAAAACGTTCTACTGGCCTCAGAAGTTCTAAATGGTTATCATAAGAAAGGGCTTTCTCCTAGAATCACGTTGAAGGTTGATATTTCTAAGGCTTTCGACTCTGTCCGGTGGGATTTTATATTAGAAGCTTTAAAAGCATATCACTTTCCAGAACAATATATTGATTGGGTTCGAGCGTGTATTTGCTCCCCTTCCTTCTCAATCAGTATAAATGGAGTTACTTCTGGATATTTCAAGGGTAAAACTGGTCTTCGGCAGGGGGATCCCCTGTCACCTCCTCTATTTGTTGTCGTGATGAATGTGTTATCTAATATGCTGAATAGAGGAGCAACTGATGGTATCTTTAATTATCATCCGGGTTGTGCTGATTTGGGACTCACTCATTTAGCGTTTGCAGATGATTTACTCATCTTCTTGGAGGGTACTGAAACATCTGTTGCAGGCGTGTTCACAGTTCTGTCTCAATTCGAGAAATACTCTGGGCTTGCAGTAAACATTCAGAAAACGTCAATGTTTTGCTCTGGGCTGTCTGATCCTATAGAAGCAAACATCCTCAGGAGATTTCTACTCAAGCCAGAGGTTCTTCCTGTGAGGTATTTGGGGTTACCTCTCTGTTCTAAAAGACTTTCAGTCAAAGATTGTGATCCACTTATATCTCAGATAAGAAGAAAATACAATGCTTGGATGAATAGACATTTGAGTTTGGCTGGCAGGCTTACACTCATTTCTTCGGTTATTCCAGGAATTATAGGCTTTTGGACATCTGCCTTTTGTATTCTTGGAAAAGTATTGAAGTTGATTAATAGCTTATCTTCTTCATTTCTGTGGCATGGATGTCTGGATAACCCTAGAGGTGCTAAAGTCTTTTGGCAAGATGTTTGTCGTCCTAAAAAGGAGGGAGGTTTAGGGCTGAGAAATTCGGCTTCCTGGAATATTGTTTTTGGTCTCAAGCTTATTTGGTTGCTTCATTTCAGAGCTGGTTCATTATGGGTAGCTTGGATGAGAAGTAAGTACCTAAATTTGTACTCTTTTTGGTCGTCTCAGCTAACAGTTGATAATACATCATGGATGTTTCAAAGGCTTGTCAATTTGCGCCCTATAGCTCAAAATCTCATTTACTATGAAATCAGTGGTGGTGGTGAAACTTATTTCTGGTGGGATCCGTGGACCCGTTTTGGTCCTTTGATTCATTACCTGGGTATTTCGGGTCCTAGAGACCTTGGGATTCCAATTGATTCACTGGTGAGTGATTGCCTGTTAAATGGTAGCTGGAATTTGCCTCATCCCCGTTCAGAAAGGCAGCTTCAACTTCATATTTTTCTTTCCACCTTGTCTCTGGGTAATGGTAATGATAAGATTATCTGGAGAGTAAATGGTGTTGAAAGAGAAAAATTTATCTCCAAGGAGATTTGGAACTACACCAGGGAGAGGAGGCAACCTTGCTCCTGGGCGTCTTTGGTGTGGCATCCTGCATTGATCCCAAAACATGCTATTACTTCTTGGCTGTTTTGTTTAAATCGAAATCCAACCTTAGACATACTCTTATCTTGGGGTTTGGACGTTGAAGGAACTTGTTTGCTATGTGGTTTAATTCAGGAATCAAGAGATCACTTGTTTTTTGATTGTGTATACTTAGTGGAGGTATGGAGAAAGTGCTTGGAACGTATTGGCGTGTTCAACGTTCCAGCGAATTGGCAAAGTGTAGTTGACTGGTTGTCTGCCTATCCTGGCGATAGGACTCTCAAACTCGTCATTCTTCAGATATGGCAAGCATGTCTCTACGGCATTTGGAATGAGCGGAACTCTCGTTTTCATCTGGAAATTACTGCACTTCCTTCAAAAATCTCTGCAGCTGCAGTTCACTTGATAAGGTCTAAGGCTACTGCCCTGAAAAATTCTGGGAAAATTTGGGAATTGAACTTCTCTCTTTTTGGTCTCGTGTCTAACGGGACTCTTTCTTTTATGTGTTTTCCGTTGAAGTTCTTTCAATGTGACTTCTTCCCCCCTTTCCTCTCTTTTTTTTAAAAGCTGTAACATTTGTTTCCCTTCTTTGTGTATCTCTGTACTTTCTTTTAATATGAAGGTCCTTTAAAAAAAAAAAAAAAAAAAAGTTTTAAAACGTACGATGTGAATCATAATAGACATTCAAACAAGCAGGCGTTCCGCAAGAGTTTATCAAATGAAGAAAATGAGTCATGTGAATATGTGATTGGTCAAAGGTGGTCTAGTCAAGACAAAGAGATATGCAACGTGGCGATTATAGTAAAATTGGACACGTTGACTTTATTTTCCTATATTCCCTTGGTACTTCTTAAATATGAGAAGCCCAAGATCCAATGCAGTTGACAAAATGCTCCTGTCTTCCAAACAAACAAATAATGTTTTGTCAAAATCCTCAAGAAACGGCTTTCAAGGGACCACATCTCCACCCGACACGAGATCCAATCCTTGAAGCCTGAAATAAAATTAAATGGGCTTTGCAGGTAGCTGGCGTAATCAAATATTTGTATTCGAACACACGTGCGCTAAGTTTTCTTTTCTGGCAATCTTCTATAGACGTGCCGCTAGGTTGCATCCTTTATACTGTCCAGCCACTGTAGAGGACTTCACCCAGCGACAGCGAGTGCCATCTTCAAAAATTAAGGCCAAGCTTTTACTCTCTGATCCGGTAAAGAGAACTGAAAGAGCCTAGCCTCCATACCATGACTTGTTCGTATATGTAAAAGCTTATCTCTCTACTAACTGCAAGGCAAATATGAACTCATATGTAGAAATTTTGAATACGTGTTTCTCTACTACCTTTATTACATATATAAAAACATCTTAGAAAGGTTCACCAAAACACACCAAAACACGCTTTGTTTACATAGAAGAGAGAAAAAAAACAATACGTGCTCTCCATAAAAACATCTAAAAATGGAATTGAGTGGAGAAAAACTCGGGACTAAATTACGGACAAATCTCCCACTTTCTAAATATTCCCTCTCTCCTGAACACGACCGAGTTAGTAGGCAACAACCATATAATTTCTAAATAAAATACACAAAAAATGAAAAAAAAATAAAAGAAAGAAATAGCTGACAGATAAAAAAGAACAGAATAGAGGAGATGAATTGGCATCGATTTTCAAAGTCACCACCAACTCATTTGACATCGAATAATAACAAATTAAATAAATATTTTCTAGAAGTTTATTTTTCTTTCTTTTTTCAGCTAATAGTCATATCCTTTTCATTCCCATAGTTAAACCTAAAATCATAATGACACATAAATATTAAATTTATTACACCATTACAAAACACGAAACGGAAGATTCTTCCGTTCCTCATTACCGTCGGACCAAGAAAAGCCTAATCACATCTCTCTCTTCTGTTCTTCATTTTTAAGAGATGAGATCTCTATCTTCTCATCGCCATTGATCTCTGTCTTTTCCTCTGTTTTCTTAAATCCTAAAACTCTTTACATCGGAGGAAGAGGGTATTCAGGTTCTCAGGCCGGTTCTTAAGATGGGGGAGAACGCGGCGGAGAGAAGATCTGGTTGTGGTTTATTGAATGTAATGTTTGGTAGACATAACTTGTGGTCCAAGAAACCTACTCCAACCGATAACGGTAGCCAGAAAAGCACATCTACGGCTGCAACCGCCACCAGCAGCATTCAGTTTACTAAATCTCCCGGTACCGACCTAAAGAAGCCTCACCATGACGTCAAGGTTTCCGTACAGCCGATCCAGAACAACAAGATCCAGAATCAGAATCAGAGATCGGTCGTTCCATCAAAACCCTCTTCCAATCAATACCCTAATAACCACCAGCTAGGGACTTACGAGAATCAACATCAACAACAACAACGGAGTAGTTACAACAACAATAGTAGTAGCGTTGATCCGTACCGAGGAGGCCAGAGGAAAGTGCCGAGGGAAGCCATCGGTTTATCGGGTGAGCTTGAAAGCATGATCACCGATCATCAGAAGTCAAGAAGAGCCAATGGCTTGGTTCGTGCATCTTCTAGCAATGTTATGTTATACGGCAATCTTGGTAATCTAAACCAGTCCGGACCAGCAACGACCCTAGGTTACGGTAATGTTCATTCTGGTGGAGGATATGGTGCGCCGTCGAGGACGAATGTGGCTACTCCTGCAACGGTGGCAACAAAGAGCCAAGATCAATCAGGATCTTTGTGTAGAGCAATCTCAACGAGAATGGACCCGGAAACGTTGAAGATAATGGGCAATGAAGATTACAAGAATGGAAACTTTGCTGAGGCTTTAGCTTTGTATGATGCAGCCATTGCCATTGATCCTAACAAAGCTGCGTACCGTAGCAACAAGAGCGCGGCTTTGACTGCACTAGGGAGGATTCTCGACGCGGTTTTTGAATGCAGAGAAGCTATCAGAATCGAGCCTCATTACCATAGAGCACATCATCGGTTGGGTAACTTGTACCTCAGGTAATCTAAAACCCTCAACAAATCAAAACATTTTTTTCAAAAAGAACTTTTTGAAATATCTCACAATTTTTAATAGGCTAGGAGAAGTGGAAAAATCTATTTATCATTTCAAGCATTCGGGTCCAGAGGCTGATCCAGAAGACATTGTAAAGGCCAAAGCTGTTCAGACACATCTCAATAAGTGCACAGAAGCTAAGAGGTTAAGAGATTGGAATGGTTTAATCACGGAGACAACAAACACAATCTCTTCAGGAGCTGATGCAGCTCCACAAGTGTATGCATTGCAAGCAGAAGCATTGTTGAAGACGCATAGACATCAAGAAGCCGATGATTCTTTGTCTAGATGTCCGGTTTTTGATGGGGAAACCAGTACTAGGTACTACGGACCGGTCGGTTATGCAGGTTTCTTGGTTGTCCGTGCTCAGGTTCACTTGGCTTCTGGCAGGTTTGTTTTTTTATCTTGGTTTATTATATATTAGGTTTACATATTAGTCTGAAATTTGAATATCCCGGTTTTATTTTAGAGGTATTTGGTTATTTTGTTTTAACCTGGTATTTAGTGTGTTGTCAAGTATGAATATATACTAGTACTAGTTTAATTTGCAAAGTAAATTTTTGCAACGGAGTTCTCATGTTAAAAGTTAGAGCGGTTAATATCGTTTATACCCTTAATGAATAATTATTTTTGTTATATTTAAAAATTATTTATCTTTCTGTTTTTATAAATTTGGATAATAACACAGCAATAGTAAATTTTGGATATATACTATTATTTATGAAGTGATTTTGCTGATTTGTATGTTCTCCATAATTTTAGGTAATTTTGCTTATTTGTCATATTTTTATTAAATTTTAGATAAATCATTGATTTATTATTTGTTTTTAGCTGAGTCATTTATATATTAATTTAAAAATACTCTTAATGAAAATTGTATATAATTAAAACGAATAGTATAAAATTATATGTTGTACTAAAATTTAGTTAGTTTTTTTTCATATTTTTATTAGGTTTTAGACTTTTATATAGGTTATTGATTTATTATTAGTTTTGAATTATTGTAACTGATTCACTAATTTATTAATTTAAAAAATATCCATATATAATTAAAAACGAATTTTATTATAATAGTATAATATTTATATCTTATATGTTATATTTAATAATTAATAGTAAAATTATATAATAGAATTATAAAAAATATTTAAAATATGATAATTCTTATATATGTATATATTGTGTTGCTTTCTGAAAACAATATTTCTATTATATTTTTTTTTTAAAATAAGAAAATCCTAATTAAATATTAGTCAAGAAAAAAAATTGTATAAAAATATTTTCTACACTATTTCTAAGATATAGGTGTTTTAAAAAAAATAACACAATAGTAAGTATGTATTTTGGTAAAAACATATTTGACATATATATAAATGCTTTGATGTTTGATTTAGGGATAATTGGAAAATATCCTATTTATGATTTAAAATTTGAAAAACACACTACCTCTAATTTCTTTTGAAAACTACACTTTCTTTAATGTGAATTTACTTTTTACCCCAATTTAATATTTCAATAATTTATACATAAATTATTAATTAATAATAATTTATAATTATTAATGAAATATGTTACAATAACAAAGACATATAAAAAAAACTATGATTGGTGTTGAGTTTATCATGACGTTAATATAGATTTTAATTTGTTTTGTTAACTTTAAAATAAATAAAATCTATTATTAAATATAATAAAATTTATAAATTTATTAAAAAGATATGGGAAAGATATTATGTAGTTTAAAAAGATATCATATTCTCTAACGATTTTTTCTTTTTTCTAAAAAATTTTTTTTAAAAAATTTAATAAATTGATAAATATTAAGGTTGGACAATTTGGTAAATTTATATATAAATAAGTGTATTTTTCAAAAGCTGAAATCAAGAGTGTATTTTTCAAATTATAATATTATTGAAGTGCATTTATCCAAATTTTCCCGTTGATTTAACTATTTAAAACCATAAATAATAACTTATTATTCTGGTTTTAGATTAATAAAACATAAAGTAATAAATATTCATAAGAATTTTATGCCCGTATGTGCGGGCAATACACCTAGTTTAGTGTGTTGTCAAGTATGAATATACTAGTTTAATTTCACAAATATATTTCAACCCATGCATATTTTATTTCATAGTTGATGTGTTATCCCATGTTGATTGTTTATGACTAATATGCATGTTTTCAGTTTGAAAACTATAGTTTTAACATTTGTGTTGCATTAGATTTGACGAAGCTGTGGAGGCGATCCAACGCGCCGGGCAGCTGGATGGGAATAACCGGGAGGTGGCCACGGTTTCACGGCGAGCTCAAGCGGTGACTGAAGCTCGGTTCAGAGGAAACGAGTTGTTTAAAGCTGGACGGTTCGAAGAGGCGTGTGCTGCTTATGGTGAGGGACTAGACCACGACCCGCGGAACTCTGTTCTGCTCTGTAATCGTGCAGCTTGTCGTTCCAAGTTAGGTCAGTTCGAAAAATCTGTTGAAGATTGCACGGCGGCGATCACTGTCCGCCCGGGATACCGCAAAGCTCGTCTCAGAAGAGCTGATTGTAACACTAAGGTAAAAAAAACAAAAACAAAAGATAAAGAAAATTGAGCTGTTTTTTTTTTTTTTGCTAATATCAATGTTCAATTTGCTAATAAAATTGAGGTGTTTGATGTTATTTTAAATTTATAATTTTGGTGGTGTAGATGCGAAAGTGGGAGTTGGTGGTGGCAGACTACGAGATATTGAAAAAAGAGACTCCTGAGGATGAGGAAGTGACCAGAGGATTATCAGAGGCACAACAGCAGCTCATGAAACGTCGTGGCCAAGACTCTTGAGAGTAATTTCTGTGGGTGATATGGAATGAGAGAAAGAAAAAAAAAAATCACTTCCGGAATATTTCATGTTTGATTTTGTTTTTGAGCCGGCAAGTGACACCTAAATGACAATCTTGTGATTCTATAAACTTCTAAGTTTTTCGTTTTTTTGGGTGATCAAATGTTGTATAGAAAATGAGATTGTGGTGATGCTGTATTTAGCATTAAACACACTTCTTGTCTATGGTATATCAAAAAACTAATATTCAAGGGCCATATATATCCATAACAAATAGCTGTATACTTATAGATGGTAATGAGGATTAGCAATGATGAAGCATCATTGTCATAGAAGAGAAATATTATAATGCTAACCACACTACATGTTAGATGTTTCTGTTTTGCTTATTGCGTCCCAGTTCGAACCGCTTTTCATGACGTGAGCTGAACCCGTTCTATTGCGTAATGGTTAAACATTTTGTAATCACTTAGATGTCAAGCATTGTAAATTTGTATTACAGTAACAAACTTTCTTTCATTTTCTTTCAGAACTTCAGAACAGAAACATACATACACACACACACGAAATCTCAATCACACTAGAATATATATGATCACATCATCTTTCATTGACCTCCCCAACCCCAAATGTATATAGAAAAATACGTTCACAGCTCACATCGTGGGCACAACGACTCGCAGATTCTTGAAAAAGTCCGAACAATGATTCCTAATTGGCAACAGCTCATACGGCGAAGCATCACGAGTCAACCATTACTCCCTTGTGACTTTGTGAGCTTCTCCTACTCTCCTGAGAACAACTTTATAAGGATGTGTGTTTGGATATCCATTTTGGGTTCCGTTTGGATGTACTTGAATTTCAGATATTCAAGATTAAAGATTTAAGTCTCATTCAAGTATTTATATTTGGATTTGGCATCAATTTAAATTATGTAAAAATTCAAAAATCTATATATACTTTAAAATTTTCAAAAGTCAGAATAAAACAACAGGTAACTTTGAATAATGCTTAGAAAGTTATTAGACCTTAAGAAAAGTTAGCTAGGTTGGCTTCTCATAACTGATATGTATCTGCTTGCTGGTGGTACGTTTGAAGGACTAGACCATAGAAGTCGAGCTGTATGTGGAAGAAATAAATGACGCTGATGCAGTTAGGTGAGGATTATACCGAGTTCATAGTGTCAAAGATCAAGTCTTTGACATCGGTTGATGCTGAGTTGTTGCCAAGTGATATACGAAGGCGTTCAGAAATGGACGTTTTAGCAAATTGATTTAGGACATGACCGGGATTTTATGTGATACTAGAAGGATTCTTTATGCTTGAGAATGTGAGGAAAGCTAATAAGTAATAAGCTGTATGGATCGATGAGCATTTACCAGACAGTCTTTACCAGTACCACTTCAAGGACGATGTGTGTTGTGTTGCAGAGCTGTCTGAGATTTCAAACATCAATTCTGTGATTGCTTTATTAAGCAATGCAGGTAGCTTGTTTGCCAATGATTACCATGAAGCGTTGCAACAGAAGATTAGATAGCCAAACCTGCTGCTAGGTTGTTCTTGGGTGGTATCGGTGTAGAAAGCACTGGAACTGAGATTGCAACTGCTTTGAACAATATGCATGTGAGCTGCGAGTACATTCTTAATCTAAAACACGAGATGCCGTAGCAGTGTACTGAGGCTAGCACTCATACTTATAAGAGCAATCCCAATGGGGATTCTCAAAAATTTAACTTTATGTATCTATGAATATTTATATTTTATTAAAAGCTTTTCAAAATCATGAGAATTTATTTTCAAGGTATCTCAAACAATATTTGATTAAATATGTTTTATTGCTGACAACAAAAAAAAAGATTAATTTTTTTTTAGCAAAAACATTTTTTATGTTTTAAGAACTCCACTAGATTCTGACCTTTTGTTTTCAAGGTATACCTTTTGTTTTGTATTTTATTTAAAAAAATTAATTTTCATATTTATATTTTTAATTACTTTTTTTTCTTTGTAATCATATTTGTGTAAAATAGTTTTTTTTTTAAATGGTGAGTAAAAGACTTTAATTTATTTTATTAAAATAGTTGAACTAAATCTATATTAGTATATTCCTATAAAAGGACGAATATATATATATATATATATAGAAAATTTTATTTTTTATATTTTGTTATCTGTAATCATCTTTGTGTTTAAAGTGGTTAGAATTATTATATAGTTTGATGCAGTTATAAAAAAAATTAGATATAACGTTTATCAATTGGACATTTTAGGGATGGGCAAAAAACTTAGATCCAAAGAACTGAACCGAACCCGATCCGAAGAAGTAGTACCAAACCGAACTGAAGTTGATTAAATATCCGAATGAGTTCAAATTTTTGGTATTTAAAGAATCAAAACCGAACCCGACCTGAATCGAAGTATTTCGGGTTGCCGAATAAATCTGAAATATATTTATATAGCTATATATCAATTATTTTTTTAGATTTAATGTATATTAAAAACATTCAAAATATATAAGATGCTTTTTAGTTGTTTAAAATACTTGAAAATATATACGAATAGCCAAAAGTACATGTCTAAAATAGCTAAAGTATACTCAAATCTAACCAATTTATATGTTAATTTTAGGTATTTTGACCTATGTTCAAATTTATATGTAATATCTATTTTTGTTTATAGATTTTGTGAAAATTTAAATATATCAGGAATTTAAAAATTATTTAAATGGGTTATCTGAACCCAAACTGAATCCGCAAGGATTTGAACCGAACCCGAACGGAAATTTAGAAATACCTAATGGGGCTGAAATCTTTGAACTCGAAAATTTAAAATCTGAATAGAACCAAACCGAATCCAATGGTGGCTCAAACGCCCACCTGTAAAACATTTAATCAATGGTTTTTAATCGAATAATCTATTGAAAACCCGTTAAACTAAATAAATTTATAAAAATATTTATTTCTATTAAAAGTCCACTTAGACCCCCTATTAAATGATAAAGGATTTTAATTAAATCCTAATATGCAAATCAATGTAGTATATAGATGAGTGTCAATCCAATCTTAAGTGACCATGATGCAATGAGAATGCAAGCAAATGCTTAATCTAAGTGCAATCAATTTAGTGAAGTGATATGATGCAACTAACAAGACTCTATTGCAATAAATTTTTTTTTTTTTTTGATGATAAGAAGCTAAAGATTGAATCTTTCACCAAAATGGGTTTATGTTTAGAGAGAATACAAGATAAATCCCAAAATTAGGTCTAAAAGGTATTAATAGTAAGCCAAAACGTGTACCGGGTCAACCCAACAACTCTGGGTCGACCCAACTTAAAGATGGATAAAGTCTATTTCGAACCACGGCCGCAGGCTTCACTTCCCGCGACCAGAGCCTGCTAAATGCATATACTCGTCGCGACCACCTACATCCCGCGGTGGCACCCGCGAAATGTCTCGAATTATTTGTCGAGACTTTTGCCGCGGCCACGTCTAGCCCGCGATGGTTTCCCGCGGTAGAACTGATCGTCGCGGCCATCACTTCCCTGCGGTCACAGCCTGCTACGACACCACTCTCCAACATTCTGAACGTTTTATGGCTTCTTTGGCTCCAAAACCTGATTCGCACTTCTCCAAATCTGAAATCACACAAATGCAATGCAATGCAACCTAAACAAATCTAAATGCAAGCTTGGATGATCAATATGTACACAAAATGAGTGATTAAAACTATGAAATTCACAAGATATCATTAAACCATATTTAAACACCATGTGCGTTGTTAATTGATAAAACTAATGTCTATATAAAATATTTAAAATTTAAATAAGTTAATGTATGGTTGAATAAATCCCAGATTTTTAGGTATACATGTAAGTTATGTTATTGTAGTGTGATAATGATTTTTTGAAAAAATGGTGTTCAATTTGTATTGTTTTTTTTTGCTAAAGATGTTCATGTATTGTTGATAAAAATATATGTTAAATATGATTACAAACCTTAATTTGAAATGTTTTTATATCGATGTAAATATATTTAAATCATACATGGACGAATTTGAATATAATCACATAAGATAAAAAATCAGCTTTAAATTGTTTAATATATATTATATATATCATTATAATTATTCTCGTATAGAAACAATCAAAAGCTAAAAACATTTTTAATAATGATTACTGTTAATTTCAAAACTACCTAAAGAAATAGAGAGATATGTTTTCTTACATTAAAAAGTAGTTATGTTTTTAACTTTTAAAATCATAGTATTATATGCTACATAAATTAAGAAGTTATTTTTCTTTTCTGAAAGAGTAAAACATGTAAATAATTAGTTGGACACAACCTTTTATTAACTGAAAATACTTGTGTATTAAATGAGTGGATAGTTTTTTAAAATTTTACAAATTTATTTAGAAAATGTCATCTTTGTAGTTTTTGTTTAAAATTAAGAATTAACATTTATGTGGTCATTTTAAATGATACTTGCAACACATAAATATTTTAGGAAATTGAAAATATTTTACATTTTTAATAATAATTTAATTTCGTATATAACAATATATTGATATATTTTTAATTTTACAAAATATAACAAAACAATTATACAAAAAAAACCATCATGATATTAAGGGTTAGTTCAAATGAGATTCTATTGTTGGATTAAATAGATTTAGTTAGGATTAAATAGGATTTAAATAAAAAGCATAAATTAAAAATATATCAGTAGCATATGATGATAAATATTTTAAAACTTTAAGGTAGTCTCAAAAAAGCCTCTTGTGTTTTAATAGTATTGATACTAATATTTTTTAATGTGTGTATAAATATTACAATGATTACTATTTTAATTACTATTAATAATATAAAACTTAATAGTAATATAAAACTTTATAGTTTTATATTACTATTTTCTAATGTGTGTATAAATATTACAATGATTAATATTTTAAATAACTATACAGATATAGTGGCCAACTACGTTAAGGTGTAATTTTGTTAAAAACTAAATCGTGAAGTTTGCTTATATTGGGTCGACTACATCAAGCTATTTATTTTTCAAAATAACAACATCCCTTTTAATATGTAAGTTAAGAGATATTGTTGATAAAACAAACAATTTAGTTATCGTGATTTTACATATATTCAGGATCCAGTTCAATAACTAAATTATAGCAACCGAATTTTGTTTACGTGATTTTATGAAAGATTTTTAAAATAAAATGATTTTCTGTTGTTTCAATAAAAGGAAATTTGAAAAATGCATAATTTAATAAAGACCATATGTTTAAAATAATCTAGTGGCAGAGATCCGTAAATACTTTTGAAACAGGAGGATACTTCAAAAAAAAGTCTTATGTATCTCCAATCCAACCCTATTTTTTTCTCTATAATTTCCACAAAAATAGAGTATCTCTGTAATAGAGTAAACCAATGGAGGAGAACTTACTCTATAGAGAAAAAAATAGAATGCCATTGAAGATATTCTTAAAGTTTACTCTAATACTTGGTGATTTATTTAACTAAGTACTTAAGACCATCTTTATTGTGGATATTTAAGCGGGTTTTTAGGGGGGAAATGTGGGATGGGTCCCACAAAATGGGAAGAAACATGGTTTCTTGTTACGAAATAAGAGATGTTTGTTGTGGGGTTTTTTTATGCGGATTTCATGATATGTGGCTGCTCGCAATAGATCTGTTTTTTTTTAAAATAAAAAAAAATATCTGTTAAAACAAAAAAATAAGAAAAGGAGCTGGGGATTTATGATGATGCTCTAAGAACAATCTGAAACCTCTTTGTTAGTAGTTTGTAGGCCTACCAGATTAACCAGTAGGGTTTATAAATAAATTGTTAATATTTTGTGGCTATAGCTCGTTGGGACTAATGAGTTTATTATATTTCTTGAAATTTTTTTGTTGTAAAATAAATGTCGTTTTAATATTTCGATGCAGAATTTATTAACTTTAGTCTGTGGTTTATTTTTTTATATGTTGAAATAGTAGTGTGTGCATGAATAATGATGTATTTATATATAAAATATACTAAATTAAATGATTTTTTAATTTGTCTGCAAAAATCTTCGGACAAAAGAGAGTACGGGGGGTGTATTCAACTAGGAGTTTTAAGTGATTTGTATTATAATGACAAATTCACTGTTATTCAAACATGAATTTAAAAAAACATTTTAAAATCTAGTGTTATTGAACTTGTCATTTCACAAAACACTCTGAAATTCACTGTTATTGAACAAAATTTAATTAGATGATTTTAAAGTACTTTAAGTGTTTCTAAAGTATTTGAAAAGAGTTTTTTAGTTATAAAAATAAAAATCTAAATTCCACTATTTTAGATGAGGTTTTAGAGTGTTTTAACAAAAATCATCTCAAATTTTCCATTTTTTCTGCAATCATCTACAAACTCATTAAAAATCAAATCAATTCAAATTTCGGATTCGATACACCCCCCCCTAAGTCTTTTCATCTGATCTTTTTTATGGTCAGCTGGATCTCGTTCTTCTTAATCAATTTTATGATAGTACATTGTAATTGTCACCTGGGTTTATATAGCCCATAACATAATTTGGGTTTCGTTATGGGCCTTACGATCTATTGCCATTTTAGCAAAATTAATGAAAACAACTCTCATAATAATATAATATTAGAGTTTGATATGTGGGTACGCACGAGTATTATTATTTTTTTTAAAAATTAAATAAAAATTTATTATGGTTTTTAGTTGTGTTAACATTGTGTTAATATATTGTTCTCATATATTTAAGTAAAAAAATGATATTGAATGTCTTTTAAAATTGAAAAAAAAATTACACTAAAGATGCTCTAAGAACAGTTAGAAATCTAATTTACAAATTCGATTGATTTTGAACGTTTATTTTTAATGGTTGTACATCAAATATAGTTTCTTTACTCTCAATGCATATTTCATTAGTTGAGGTTATCAGAAGAATGAATATAATGATAGATAAAACGGCTAAGAATATTAGAAAACATTTTTGTATGATGTAAGATAAAAATAGGAAGAAGAGAAAACGTGTATATGTACATCCATTTATATTCATCAAAAATAAAATAAATAGATATCACGTCTAAAAACGTAATTGATCTACTACATGTAATCTAGAACATGTATAATTTCCGTAAACAATATTTAAAAAAACTGAAGATTTTAAAATAATAAATATAGTAAACATGTTTTAATTAAAAAGATTTCATACTGAAAGGAAAGGATGGGTTAGCATTTCTTCTGTTTAGGAAACGAATGGATTATTAAGGAAAGTTTAAAACTATTGTATTTAGATCAGTAGCATATAATTGTAATTATTGAAGAAAACTAAGGGTTAAGATTTATTTGTATTCTAGTTTTAATAGTTTAGATTAACGTTTTCTTTCTCTTCTCCACCACCATAATCTTACTAAATTTGATACAAATATTAACAGATGTAGCATATTCCTTTATCAACGTACCTTGTGGTTTTAACTTACACTATGCTCTTGAGCCTTGCGACATCATTTGGCTGTCAACAGAAAACAATAGATTATTTCCAAAACGAGTTTCTTATTTCGAATCTCGGAGCATAAAATTTTATGTTACTGTTATCATATATTCTCATATTCCAACTGAAACCAACTTGGGTTTATGAACCCACCAATTTAGACGGCTCAGATTAAATTATTCCAAGAGTTCCAATGCACATCACATTTGATTAAATAATATTCGAATACTTCTTTGTAGTCTTTTTCTTTGTTAAGAACTTTAAAGAGGTGATTTGTGAACCGTTGATGATTCCATCAAATCAGAATCTGATATCGCTTAAAGTATGCTGAAACCCACTTGTAACTCATGCTTAATATGCCCTGACCTCAAGCTAATGGTTGAATAATCGCAGGTTCTTGATTACGGGTTCTCTCTGACTCTTGGTAGGTGGGGCTTTCTTTTATTTAACGACGGTTCGCTAATCGCTATTCAAAGATAGAAAACAAACGATCTTCAGAAAAAAAACGATTGCCAATTAAGCATGCACGTCATTACCAATTTGCAGGTCAACTTAAGTGTTTTATTGCAAAATTCACAAATTACACATATTTAAATTTTATGGAAACATCAATGGCTCATCATTCATATTTTGACTAAGCGTAGTTCTATTAATGGAGTTGATTACTTACTAGTCATCATTTGATTATATAGGTAAAATTAACCTTGTCCTAATTTTCTTGGAATATTCTTTTAAAATATATATATATATATATGTGCATACTTTTCGAACACTTTTGCAAACCATGCGGATTTGTGCATTGTAATTTTATATATTTTCTCTTCAATTTAAATATTATCACGTTGTTTCTGATAGGAGATATCTTCCCGTTTTCTTTAATAATAAACTCCCGACTATTCTTGATTTTAATATTAATTAATATTAAATCCAAAAGGCAGTTGATTCAAATGGTTTCTAAATGATTAAAATCAGCACGACTATTCTCTAACTAAACATTAATAACTATTTCTATCTATTCTAGAGCGTATTTTTAACTTCACTTTATTTGTACTTTAAAATAGAGTAAAAAATAAATATGGAGTAAAAATTGTTTCAAACCAACTTCATATCTCATTCCATAATAAAATCGTCTATTTTTTTTTTGTTCATCACTCTATTATAGAGTGAAAAATGAAACAAAGTAAACATTTTTACTCTATATTAACTCTTACTCCATTTTAAAAATAAAATAAAATATTACATTGAAAATGTTTTCTAAGATAGTTTTTCTCTTTGAAAAATTATTCTAACAGGGTTTCATTTTTATCTAATGTGTTTAGTATTACTGATGAGATATTCAATTCAATAAAGTTTCTTAGGATGTGGAAGCTCAGATTTAAGACACTATATCATGATCAATGGGTGTCTTAAGATGAGATTCTTAATGTAATATAAAATACTTCTCTTACACTTTAATTAAAGAAAAACTAAGAAATATTTTCTAAATAAGAGATGTCTCTTAGTGTCAAATCATGTTCTAAGAATTTCAAATGGTTATTTCCCATTAATCATGTTTTAAGGCGTCTTTTCACGATAAGTCGATAACAAAAACATATTACCTTTTTTTGTGCAACACAAAAAGTATATCACTACGAATATCTTTTTGGAGTATAGAGAAGACAAACAAAAATGATTATATATATATATACATATATATATATATATATAAATAAATAAATAATATTCCAAATCGGTGAGAAATAATATATATTTATATAAGTAAATAATATTCCAAAATCGGTGAGAAATAAAAAACAACAATGATAATCAAATGGCACCTTCTCTGTAATAATTAATGTGGGGATGTATCAATTTCATCTTATCATCCCTAATTAATAAGTAGTCGGTATACATTTTTCTGCTTATTTATGAAACATCTCGTTTGTCTTTTTTATAAAGAAAATTGGTAACCCAAAACAATTCATAATCAGTCATCCCATTAGTACTCTTAGAAAAAAAAATCTACGAAAACAAGTTTATAGAGCAAATGGCATGAAAAGAAAAAAAAATCAAATCCCCTATACAATATTTCCCAAGTGATTTTTCAAAAAAATAGGTGACATGACATCTTTAAATACCACATGTCATCTAATTAGCTTTCACAATAACTTCTAACCATATAGTCTTAAATTTTTTTCCTAAATAAAATGTACGTAAGTTTCCTTAAATAAAAATTACGAAATTACCTAATATGATTAATGTATATATGATAATTAATGATTATAAATCATAGATATTTGATAAAAAAAATTATCCTCTACTTTTTTTTGTTAATTTTATACTATTAAAAATTTAAAAATCACATTAAGCATATGTTAAAAATAGATTTTTTTCCTATATGTTATATTTTGAATTTTTTAAAACGTCTATAAATTACGAAAAATGGTAAAAGTCTCATACTAAAAGATTGTGATCAAATTTGTTTATTTTTGTGTTCAAACAAGGGACAATTGATCACAAATCGTATGAATATGAAATTTTATTATATATATCATTTCAAAATTTTCATTGAAAAATTATTGAGATCTTAATATTATACATATATATATGTATGTATATTGTTACAATAAAAAATATAGGCGTGGACAAAAATTACTAGAAAAGAAACCAAACCAAATCTAATCTAAAAACCAGTACAAAAATTTAATATAAATTGGTTAGATATCTGAATGGCTTTAAAATTTTGGTATCTAGATAACAAATACGTAATCCGATCAAAACGAACTTACGGATCCGAACCGGATCGAACTCACAAAAAATTGAAACATAATTAAACCTAACTGTACCAAATGGTATCTGAGTGTCCATCCTAAATCAAATGTAAAAAAAGTTTAAGATAACAAAATATATACTAATTGTAATATTTAAATACAACATATTTTTACTGCAGAAAATCAGCTAATGACAAAGGATCCTACTTTTTCTCTTTTAGTTTTAGCAGTGTATGTGTGGGCCGACAATAAGTGGCAACTCATTTTCCATCTTCTTTTCCATTTTTATACAATCTTTTGGTTTATAACTCATGAATTAATAAAAGGGAAGGAATAGGATTTCACAAAAGGAATATATTATTGAAATTTTGAATTATCTGATTATGCACCAACTTAATTATTACTGTTTGTAATGGATTTTATATTTAAAGTTAGTTTTGTTTTCTTGTTCAGTATCCAGTAATTCATTAGTGTTTTTGATTTGAGATAAATTAAAATAAATGATTATGTTATGGGCTTGTGGGCCAAGAAGTAACTGAGTCACAAAGACGTAGGAAAGCCGTGGGGTGATAAAGTGGGCCCATATCCACGACCGAAAGTACGTTAGAAAGTAGCGATACAGCTAGGCTTTGGCAGTTTTTTCCGTTTACCTGTCTATTTACTTTTTTCTATACTTCACAAATCACAATTATTCCGAATTAATCTGGAGGTATACACGAATATAGTTCCTTACATTCCATGTTTTCTCCTCATTCTTATTCCACGTGATAGGGAACTGTTATGGTCCAAGAATAATTATACATCAAAAAATATAATAAATTTTATCAATCTATTAATTAATAGCAAGTATTTTTTTCATTCATAGTCACCTGTGTTACTATAAATTAATTTATTTGTGTGCATGTTTCCTATTTATCGATCGCGATGACGAGCGTAAAGCGAGTATATAAAACTTGGAAATTTGTAGATACATTTTTTCTAATGTATAATAACTGTTATTATTCCGTTCCTCAAAATAAAATTATTATTCTTTAGTTGGTTTGATGAAACTAAGGAAAAAATATTAAATACAATTTCATAATTTCCTAAAATATCTTTATAATTTTACATGAAAAAAGGAACGAAACGTGTTAGCTCCATAATGCTTCGAACAAAAAAAGAAAAGATAGGAAAGCGATGAGGAACACATCAAACAAACGACGTCGAATAAGCTTCTTTACATGTAATCACACTCTCATTTCTTACTTCGTTACAACTCTTTACAGCTCATTTCTTCTACTTTCCTTAAATTCTTCCCTAAAATCATTTCAACTTGACAAATATGCCAAAAACAGTTTACAAAAAAAAAAAAAAAAAAAAAAATATGCCAAAAACCTCATGTCAATTTACACACGTTGAATGTCCCCAACTGACACCGACCCTCTATTATTTCCATTAATTTTAAGCTTCCCATTCAACATATGCTTTTTAGATATATATATATATATATATATCTTATTATATAAAGCTTAGTTTTCAAAGTTACTAAATAACACGATCGCGACACGTGGCAGTTATATATTTTAGATTGCGACATGTGTTAAAATACGAAGCCTAATTAATTATTATTTTTTAAATAGTAATTATCCTTTTTACAACACCTATATTCCAAAATAAATTTATGCAATATTTTACATTGATTTTACTATTTTCCTACTTTCATAATAAAGAAAAAATAGTAACTTTCATTTTAAAAGTAATTTGAAAACCAAAAATTACCATATACCTTTTCTATAATTAAAATTAATTTTTCCATTTTTAAATTCCTAAACAAAATATTATTTGATAGTAATTTTTCTTCAAATAATTTTACATGTGTTTAAATATATAATTACTAAAATATATATACATAGATAATCAAAAAAAATTTGAAAAACGAAAATTACCATATACTTTTTATATAATTATTTTGGTTATAATATCAAAAGAAAAATTACTCCGGAATCATTTATTTTAATTTTACAAATATGTTTTGGTTATATTATAAAAAAAATAAAAGTACTATGAAATCATTTATTTTAATTTTTACAAATATGTTTTAGTTATATTATAAAAAAGAAAAGTACTATGGAATCATTTATTTATATAATTATAATAAATATTTTTTTAGTATTATTTATTGACACCTTTTTAATTAAATAAGTTATAATATCATGTTCATTATCAACAAAACATAAATAAAGAAAATAGCTGACAAAAAATAAGGAAAAGTTTGTATTAGTTAATTAAATAATTTATAATATCATGTTTATCACCAGATTCTTTTAAAAAGGAAAATTACCATACAATTTTAATAAGGAAAAAGTTTCATTTGATAAGAGAGGATTTGTTAAAAGTAATTTTAAAACTATTTAATAGTATTTTCCACTTTTATTTTAAAATTTTAAACAAAAAAAATTCACATGATTTACTTAAAATATATTTTTTCTTAATTTCTAAAGAAAATATTATTGTAAAAACATTTGATAGTAATTGTCCTTCTCTATAATCTTGAACAGTAGAAATTGTAAAATAATGTTTAATAGTAGTTTTTATTTTTTCAAATCCTAATAAAAAAATATTGTAGAAAAATTATTTCATATGGTTTTTATAAATAATCAACTTTCTTATTTAAATAGTTAATTTCTTTTTTTTAAATCATAAACCAAAATAAACTACAACTATTAACATTTAAAAAAGGAAATCTATCAATAAATAATTATTTATATGTGAATATTTGTTTCTTTGCAGTTTTTTTTGTTTAAGACTTTTTTTTTAAAAAAAGGAAACTAAATTTTAAAATTATTTTGGTTTATTTTTTTAAAGGAAAATTGTACTATGAAATCATTTATTTTATTTTTACAAATACGTTTTTGTTATATTATAAAAAAAGAAGAGTACTATGGAATCATTTATTTATATAATTATAATAAATATATTTTTTGTTAGTATTGTAAAAAATAAAGAAAATATAATTGTAAAAAATATTTGATAGTAATTGTCCTTCTCTATAATTTTAAAAACAGTAGAAATTGTAAAATAATGTTTAATAGTAATTTTTCTTTTTTCAAATCCCAATAAAAAAATATTGTAGAAAAATTATTTCAAATGGTTTTTTATAAATAATCAACTTTCTTATTTAAATAGTTAATTTTTTTTTTTTAAATCGTAAACCAAAAGAAACTACAACTATTCACATCTATTTATATGATTAAGCTCTCACATATTTTATCACTTCTCATAGTAAGTGATACTAGAAAATATTATGTGAATATTTCTGCATGTTCTTTCACATCTTCGTATATTATTTTTTAGGCGTTTGAACATATAGATGATATACTGGTGTACGTAATTTAATGAGTAAAGTTAATGTGACTATTATGCTATGCTATTATAGGTCATGCTACTAAGAAATCTAAATCAAAGAAAAGGACTTTGCAATAGGACAAGATTAATAATTATTGAAATAGAAATACTAACCGAAAGTTATGTGAAAAAATGAATTTATCTATGCTACTGAGAAAATTGGTTATGCTATTGTAACTCATGATACTAAAGAATTTACATCAAAGATAAGACCTATACAACATGATTATTGAAGCAGAAATCCTAATTGAAAGTTATGTGGGAAATGAATTTTTATTCATAGACAAACATATGCAAGATGGCGTTTCAAACTGAAAAGATCTATTCCCTATATGGTTTGCTATCTAATGATTGCCAACAAGAGTTAAGGTCAAAACTTTAAAAAAAATTGTATATTATTTGTCAAGTTCAGTTTTACAATTATACGCAGCCTTATAATAAATCACTATAACTACAAAGTTTAAGATTTCTAAAACATAATGACAATGGCTTTTTACAAAATATTATGTATAAATAAGTTTTTAATAATATATCATAAATATAGAAAAAGAGGTTAAAATCACACTATGTATGCTAAATTAATCAAACTTGAATGTTTTATCTAGCAATATATTTGATATTTATATGTCTATCAATAATACATGTTGTTTGGTGTTCTATAACTTTAACGATTTTGCTATTTTTAATTTTTCTTAACTAATAAATAATATAGATATTTCACAGTTCTATATGTTTTAATTAACTACAATTAATATTATTTTGAAAAAAATAAAGTGAAGTATTTGTGAAAAAAAAGAAGTTAATATACTATTTAAAACACTGTGATTATTGAAATAAAAATACTAATTCAAATTTATGAAAGAAAATAAATTATTATTATTAAAATAAGCCACCAATATATAATGAAAAATTCAAGAACTAATGTGAAATTCTTTTTATTATTTTTGTGTTTGTGAAACTAAAACATCATATAAAGTTGCACGGATCCATATTTAGTATATAATAATTTGCACTTTAATTTATCAAAAGCAAGTTGATTCTTAACGACGTACCACATAATCTCTCATTCTATATGATTAGTTGATTACTCTAAAAATCATACAGTTTTGATTTAGAAAGTAATAATATGCTAATTTAAAAATAATTCCTTGATATAGACTCACTGGAATATTTCGTTTGAATTTTACAGCAACTGAACTTCGATATAAAATTTAAACAACCCAATATATCGTAAAAACTTTTGGATTTTATTCAGTTATGAAAACAAGTTTATCAACAAAAAAGCAATAAAGAATAATTTAGTTCATGATGTAGTTTAATAATCGTTTCCTTTTTAAATTTGTAAGTTAAGGATGACAATTCAGATATTTAAATATCGTAGTATCCTAAACGTTTTAAATGACAAAGTTCTTTGCTAATTAGGCTCCAAAAATTAGTATGGGTCTCATTCCAAAGAAAAAAATTATCAGAAACAGAAAAAATTAACCTAGAAAGAGAGTGTTCGGCTTACCGATGGGCTTAGTCGGGGCCTCGGGGAAGACCGACCATGTGGTCTTGGTGCGTGCACGTACGATGAATGCATGACTTACTATTTTTTATTTTACCTAATTTTTTTTGGTCTAAATGTTAATTATTTTACCTAGTTGTTAATGGTTTATCGTTTCCCTTGTATGCACCGGAAAGAAAAATATTCAGCCGACCACTAGAGAGGGTCTGTGTTCTATAGGGACACGTACCGAAGTAGATCACACGTGTGTGTCGGTTTAGGATGAATGACAGATGCAGACGAATCATATGTTCTGGGCTGTGAGCGACAAGCTCCTGACACGATATGAACCTTTTTGAAAAGTTTCTGGTTCGGTTTCAGTCCATGACCAACGATTTAGCCTGGCACTTCAATTGACTACAAGAAAAACGAACGTAACTATAATAATTGTGGCCAATCGAATAAAAATATGGGGTTTCCGTCGAAAAGCTGACAAAATACTATAATATGAAATCCAGATGTCGCCTGCTAGCGCATTGTAGTAAATATAATGTTAAAATAAAACTGAAATCGAGATACTTTATTCGAATTAAAAAGAGGTGAAAAGATTCAAGGGATCAACCTATATACTAATTGAAATTGTAAAATATCGATAAAAGTTCAAATGATGTTATAAAACGACCTACCTTTACTGTAATGTTTTAAATAAATCATTTTCCATTTTATAGTAAGAAATTATCGACTAGGAACAACAATACTGCATCATATAAAAAATGTTCGGAATCAGGAATTTGTTGTGATCAATGGATTCGTTAAAATGTATCATATGACTAATTTCCGTAAAGAATCTTTTTTGTAGCGGGTTTATAAATTTATTATTGATTAATAATAAATGATTATGTTTTTTCTTTTAATGTGAAGTAAGCAATTTTCTTGTTGACGAAACACCAGTTTAAGTGAAAGACCATTTTTTTTTTGAAAAAAAAAGAAAGAAAGACCATGTTTCAGGTCAAGAGAAGACTCAAACTCCGCGGATGTCCATGCACGTGAAACTAAATAATTCACAATCTAACTTTTTGAGACATCAATTATATGATGAATCGCTGCAAAGAAAAAGATAATAAATCAGAGTTGAACCAAAACACATAAAATCTTATTTAAACTAACAACAATCTAAGAAGATGATCAAATGCGTTGATTCAGCCGACAAACACGGGCTTGCTTTACAGCTTCTAACTTATAGAAATACTAGGTAGTAGTCAGAACCTCATATATACTATAAATAAATAATTGAACGTACTTTCAGCTTTGTTCATTTATTATTACATAAAGTAAAATGCAAAGTGTATGGGATAGAAAAGGAAGTCCGAACCATTTTTTTTTTTAAACTAACTGTGGCCCTTAGTCGAAAGAATCTGAATCTCTAGGATCGCCCGTGAAACTTCTTTCTTCAACTATACGACATCATCAATCGGATCGAATTGTTTCATATGGCAAAGTTGCTAGAAAATAATTACGTAACTCTTTTCCCCCATTAACAGCCGCACCAGTTGAAACCTTGTAAAAGACTAAGAAACGTTCTATGAATGTTAACGTGAAACAGAAACCAGAAGCTTTTATCATGAATATATGTGATTATTATTATCACGTTCACATTAGGCTTACTATAGTTTTCAACATACATCGAATCGGAAAACTGGAGGCACATGGCATAACGAATAAGATCCTAACAGATCAAGAATAAAATTTAAAATTTTATTTGGGTAGAAGAAACTAAAACTAATTCGTTTAGACCGGCCAGCATCTAGTATTTTCCCGAGGGTCTGAATGTTCTTGTTCTTATAAAGAATAATTTTCGGTCAACATTGTATAAGCATAAAAGAAACAGCAACCAACTTTGTATAAGCAAACAATACGGAATCTATGAACCTATAAAAAGTTCACTTGTTATGATTTTGGTGAATAGAATATGATACCAATTATATGACCTCGTGAACGAAGAGTTCAAATGTGAATAGCTTATTTGATTGAACAAGAACCTTGTCATAAAAAAGTTTGATGAATGACCAATTGACCATGTAGAAATTTGTATCCGAGTTTTGGTTATCTTTTATTTATTTATTTTATTTTATTTTCATTTTTTGGTTTAAAAGTTCGGCACAGCGTTGGAGGGGTGGCACTATATGATAAAAGTTAATCCCGCACTCAAAATAGTCATATATAACACATATATAAAGATCATCTTTTCAAGAATCTTAACAAAACAAATTTGATTTGGTTTTATTTTAGACTGTAGTATCTTATGTTCTTAGTTAGTCAAAAAGCCAAACGTTTTGTTCCCATCCTCGAGAATCTTATCGTGATTATTGCCAAACAAACAGAAAGTCTATTGGTTTCGTGCCATTGACCAAGTTATAAACGTGATCAAACTACGATTGGATTTTTCTTGAATAAAATAGAATTTTATTAAATAAAACAGATTCCTTGTAGGAATTTCCTACCATAAAAAAAAATATTTCTGATTTTGATTTTGAAATTTATTTCATCTCGATGCCGAATTAATAACACGGAGACGACGGTGAACTTTGAATACAAGGAACACAGTAGACTGTATAATTGTATATAGAATCAATATATAATTTTGTCTTTTGACCGAGTACCAAACTATTTGTTTTATATCAATAACAGGTATGCAATAAGAGCATATTCTCACGCGACCCACGGATTTCATTTGTTAACATGCATATATAATTATAGACTTCACAAGTTTAACAAATAGTTGTGTACACACACGTAATTGATGTATTTCATAAAATATTTGATAAGAAACTACTAATTGATATGTTTATAATTAATAAAAAAATTACAATCCCTAAATATTTTCGGTAGAAAGAATAAGAATGTTGTTTGTTGCTCAAAACTTATACACATATATATGATATCAGAATGTCTTTTTTTTTTTAATTCGTAACTAAATTTTAAGGGAAACAATAATGATTATTTTTAGAAAGAAAAAATTAATAATGATTATTAGTCTGGTCCAAATTTTCTAGTGAGTCATAATACACTGTATCATCTTCGTCTGACCAAAAAATAAAAGTTTAGTTCCTAGCAGGATTTGAATCCATAACCGATGGGTATATATGTTGTTGTCTCAGGTTTTTCCTTTTGTGCGTACCTAGGTTGCATGAAATCGGAAACCGATACGCGGAAACAAAATGTTTCGAAACGTGGAAACATGATTTTTAAAATTTTTAGAAATAAAAACGTTATGGAAACGTTTATATATATATTATATATATATATGTGTGTGTGTGTGTGTGATTAACATGTGAGTACAATTGTTTTTCTATTACTTTAGTCTATCTAAGAATATAAATCAACCAATAACAATTTTATGTTAAGTATACAAAAATAAAATAAATAACAGTTAAATTTTAAAATCATATCGAAATTAAAAAAAACAAATATTCAATACTTAAATATTAAGTAGCTTAACTCAAATAAAGATACAAGTTACAAATTTTGTTTTAAAAAGTTTTTTTTTTATGTTTCCAAAATAAAATCATAAGTTTTTAAATTGGAAATGAATGTTTTTGAAATGGAAACACAAGTTTCCATTGAGTTTTTGAAATAAAATTTTTAAGAAACGAATTTTTAAAGAGTTTTCACGAGTTTTCGAGAGATTCCGATTCCAAAACATTTATGAAACGTGAAATGTACCTTCGTTTGAGTTTCCATACAACATAGTGCGTACACACTAATTCACACACGCATATAAGCTATAAAATAAATTCTTATAAGACTACTATTTAAGTATTATGCAATATTGGCCCTTCCTATTGTAATACGTACATGTTGGCATTGTTAAAATATGATATTCTAGAAAACTAAACAAAACCAAATATTTTTGCCCACAAATCCAAGAGAAAGCTGACCGAAAAAAACAATTTAATAAATATATTACAGCCGCAACTGGTTTTGAGATTAACAGTTTAGCACGAAAGGGTGTGCTTTTGGTTTTCAAAGACAAGCGGCGTCTTCGAGTTGTACTTAGATATAGATTATTTATATGTTCAAAATAGTAACTCAACTTTAATAAATTTTATGGTTTTTTCTCAAATATTTTAGTGTTATTATAGTTAGTCCTCAGAACACTGTATATTCTTTTCCACACTTGCATGCATGCTACGACACATGTATGTCTCACCAGAACGACGCCATTTTATGGCAATGTGATATCCTATAATACTCCTATTACCCAAAAAAGCTTATCACTATAGACAATACTATTTGATAAGCACCAGATCCCATATGGGGGGTGGGTGGGGGGGGGGGGGGGGGCTGACGAGATCAGTTCAGTGAATAGAACGGTCCAAAAATAATGTACCACGTGTAAAAATAAGAAGCTTTACGACTTGCAATCAAATTTCGAATAGTTTTTGATATGTAAGAATACGAGCCTTCTTACTTCTATTTGTAAGGAAAACTGGTTACATGATAAAATATTTGGTTTTGATGCTCACCCTTATAGTCGTTTGAACAGCTTGGTTATTGCGGAGCTGGGCACCGTGGTTTTATAACTTGATTTTACGATTGATGTTTTAAACTATTAGGATGGTTTAGATAAATTGATTAGTTAAATTAATTGTTGGTTTAGCTGGTTAAGTTTTCTTTTGCTTAACCGGTTTGTATAAAAAAAAAATAGAATATAGTTGTGTTTCCTTGAGCTGAATAACAAATTTTTCTTATCTTCTTCGATCTATATTTCTTTCTTCTTCGTTTCATCTCCATTTAATCTCAACTTCAAGCTCAAGTATAACATTTGTTTTTAGTTTAGCAGAGCGAATATACACATAATACCTTAATTAAGAAGTCTAAAATTTCGGATAACCAAAAATGTTTCAGGCCAAATAAATCATAAAATTAGGTGTTCCGTGGCGAATACAAACTTTAGGATTCTGCTATGTGCCGAACCCTTTATGTCAAGTGGCTCAAACCTACAAGTACGTTGGCATTTATTACAACTTTGAAATTATGCATATCATTTGAGGGTTACGTACCATCCTTTATTTTGTTCAAAAAAAAAAAAAAAAAAAAAAACGTACCATCCTTTATTTGACTAGCTTAATTCTTATGATAATATTTTTTTGTTGTTTTAAACATTATAATTAAACGACTACCGCTAAACCAAGATATGAACGTATGTAAGAAGATTGCAGAGAGAATAAAATACGTACTTTATACAAAATCTCCAAACAACAATGTGATATTTTGAAACCGTTTGGTAACAAAAACAATCACATGTGTTTAAATAAAAAAAAAAGTCTCAATAAAAATTCCAATAAATATGGTTATGATTATACAAAATAAAAATAAAATAATTTTGATTAGAGCAAAAAAAAAGAAAAAAAACACTGGCTGTTTAATAGATAGTGAAATCTGTTGACCCACCCCTTTTTAGTTTTTTTTTTCTTTGGGTGCAACCTAGCCCTTAGTTATTACATTTTTTGTATTCTCATTAGTCAAAAAAAAAAAACTACGGGATGTTTAATATAGATCGTGAAATCTGTTGAACTTACCCCTTTTCAGTTTTTTTTGGTGTATACTATCCCTTTTAGTATTTTTTTTTTTGAAAAAGGGCTTACTTACCCCTTTCAGTTATTACAATTTTGAATTCACACTAATCACTATAAACTATTCAACTATACATTATAGTAGTTATTAGTACTATATTATATGCATCGTATATAATTTCACTATTACAACCGATTTTCGCAAACGAAAAAAAAATTGTCAATGTCGATATCTATGAATCATGAAAAGGACATTAATTGTTTCTGAGAAAATAACTCGATTACTTAAATTATCGTATGTTAGGTTATTTAAAAAAATACGACGTTACACTGATCTGAGACACGTGGCTTATGGTGGGACCGATTCAGACAAAGAGAAGAGTCACTACCACCTCATCATTCAGCTGGGCCGGCTTGTAGGTCCCACCTCATAATCTCGGTCCCATGGCTCCCACTTGTAACGAGACTCTCTGTCCCTAACTAAGTCTTGTGCATCTATATAAGCCACCCCTTGGTCACCGCATTTCTCCCACACTATCTCTCTCGTCTCTTCGAACACTGCAAAAATATCAAATCAAATATTCGAATAACTCTTGTTCCTTCTCCTCTGTTTTATATTTTTACAAAATGGTGAGCCAAAACGTTGTCGTACCAGACGCCACCACCGGAATCATAACCGTCTCCACCGTGTCCAACTCCTCCGTCTTTACTCCTTCCGCTCAAAAACCACCGACTGCTCCTGGTCACATCTCAATTTCCAAGAAGAAACTTCTCAAAAGCCTCGAGATCAATAGTGACCAAAGTCAGAGACTCAACTCTTGGGTTGATTCCATGAGGGCTTCATCACCTACTCATCTAAAATCACTTTCTTCTCTTTCTTCAGAAGAAGAGCTCAATTCTTGGATGGTAAGCTCCATCACACACTTTTTTCAGACGAACTCTGTTTTCTTTTATTTTTTTCTCACTAGATGATGCTAATTTTTTTTTTGCTTTCTTGTTTTTAACCTCTACCAGAAACGGCATCCATCGGCACTTGACATGTTTGAACGAATCATTGAAGCTTCAAGAGGAAAAGAAATCGTTATGTTTCTTGATTATGACGGTACACTTTCTCCAATTGTCGCTGATCCAGACAGAGCCTTCATATCCAGCAAGGTTCCTACTTCCTAGCCAGATAAAATCTCCTCTAAGCTTATTATTTCTTCCTTATTAAATATTCTATGATCTGTGTTTCACAGATGAGAAGAACAGTGAAAAAGCTGGCAAAGTGTTTTCCAACTTCTATAGTTACCGGTCGATGCATAGACAAGGTACATTTGTGTGAAATAATTTAATTCAGTATTTTAAAAAAAAAATATTAACAATGAACAAATTTAAGTTTAAACTTTTAATAAAATATTTTTGCAGGTTTATAGCTTTGTGAAGCTAGCAGAACTATATTATGCTGGAAGCCATGGAATGGATATTAAGGGGCCAACAAAAGGTTTTTCTAGATACAACAAGGTAGTACATAAGATTATTAAGCTCAAATAGTTACAAAATTATAATCCAATTTTTTTTAGCTGTAAACAAGTTTTACTTTTGCTATTAGGATAAACCATCTGTTCTTTATCAACCAGCCGGAGATTTTCTTCCCATGATTGATGAGGTAAAATACAAATTTGTTTCATTCTTTTTTTTATGCTATGTATGCGTAAATATGTATGTAACTGAGTCTTCAATTTAAAATGAATCTGTAGGTTTTTAAACAATTAGTGGAGAAAACGAAATCAACACCTGGAGCCAAAGTGGAGAACAACAAGTTCTGCCTTTCTGTGCACTTCCGCTGTGTGGACGAGAAGGTTAAAAATTACTGTATTAGCACAGAAGTTTCAGACACGTGTTTTTTTAAAAGCTAGTTACTCCTTTACTTATACCAATTTTCTGTGAAAAAAATATTCAGAAATGGAGCGAACTGGCTTTAAAAGTTCGGTCGGTGGTAAAGAACTATCCGACACTGAAACTGTCCCAGGGTCGAAAGGTATGAAATGGCATCTTCTTATTGGTGATTAAGAAAGCTAGTTTTTTTGCATTAAAAACAATCTAACTTATTTATATTTGGACTTTAATCAGGTTTTTGAAATCCGACCTATGATTAAATGGGACAAAGGCAAGGCCCTTGAGTTTTTGTTAGAGTCACTTGGTGAGACATTTTTCCATGTCTGTATATTTATTTTGCAAATAAGTGTTTTCATCGACAATAATATGGCTCGTCAGAACTAAAATAAACAATTCTAAATTTAATACTCTGACTGTTGCAGGATTTGATAACTCTAGCGATGTATTTCCTATATACATTGGTGATGATCGGACCGATGAAGATGCTTTCAAGGTATACAAATTAAATTTACGTCCGATGTATGCAATTAGTTTATCAATTCCAATTGTGTTTGGTTCCGTTTTAATTTATGGCGTCTAAATTAGATGCTTCAAGAGAGAGGACAAGGCTTAGGTCTTCTTGTCTCCAAGTTTCCGAAAGACACCAATGCTTCTTATTCTTTGCAAGACCCACTCGAGGCAAGTACATATACATATATACGAGTTAAATGTATAGATTCATACAAATTTACGAGTTAAAAGTATAGATTCATCCATTTATGCGTATTTATATACCGTATATTAACACGTATGGTTACTCAAAATATAATGATCTACTCCTATGCTGAATATTCAGGTGATGGATTTCTTGCGACGGTTGGTGGAGTGGAAACAAATTCAGCAATGAACTGAAGGAACCAATAGAGTTTTTAGTATAAATAATCATTGCCCATAAGTGCATACATATATATATATACTTATAGATGTTATGTATATCTCTATCTTAGAACGGAACACTGTACAAGATATATAAGCGGCAAATTCTTAATGTGCCTCTACATATAGGTTGATTCACCGTGATTATTATCTTGGGAAAAGATGAACAAGAACTTTTATTCAGTCTTCTAAAAGTTCTTGATTCTCTTACTTGAAAAGCATTATACGTTATGGGATGGGGTTTACCTTATGTAAAATCTACAGAAAATGCGTATTATTTTGTGATGTAATCATTTTTTTATATTTCTATATTGTTAAGAAATCTTGTAAAACGTAATTTTTTTTCCTGGCAAAGCTCTTGTAAAATAATATATCATTGTTTTTTTCGCATTAAGAAAAAAAAGAATGTTCCATTCCTAATGTTAGGAATCAATATTAAAATCATGCATTTAAATACTCAACAACTCAACGGAATGGTAACTAAGGGGGGTGTATTGAACTAGGAGTTTTAGGTGATTTGTATTAAATTGTCAAATCCACTGTTATTCAAACATGAATTTCAAAAACTCATTTAAAATCCACTGTTATTGAACTTGACATTTCATAAAGTACTTTGAAATCCACTCATTTAAAACACATTCTTTAACATTTTTTAAAAAGTTTACCATTTGTAAGGAATAATTTATCTTTTATATTCCTTTTCATTTCCTTAATTCGTAGAGATTTATAAAACAATTTGTCCTTATTAATTTTGATAAAAAAACATTATTCCTCATCATTTCTTAAATTATTCCTACTCATTCATTTCTTATTTGTTCCTACCGTTCCTATGATCTATGATGGTTATGAGTTAGTAAAACCGGCATAAATTAAGATATAAGATAGCCTTTTTGCTGAACGCTTTAAGTACCATACTTTTCTCTTTTAGAATTTTTTTTTGAAAAAAAGGTTAAGATTCGCTTAACAAAACATAGAGCTATTCTAATCTTTTATATTTTGAACTATTTAAACTTTATAGTTAAAACAATTCGATCAATAACAAAGGAGTAAAACTAAACGAAAAACATGAATGCGAGATTAGTAGGATGGAGATTGTGGACTAGTGAAAATTAGACACACATTCATGGTAGGTCCGTTACTTTCTCCACGCCATGAGAACATACAGAGTACTTGTGCTGATAATGACTCAGAAGTGACAAATTCTTCAACTTCCAAGTCTTCTTTTCTGTTGTGAATTAAAGTACATCTTAACCACAAAATGTTAAAAGGTACTACAGTTTCTCCGTTTTGTTTGCTTGCACCGCATGAAAAACATACATACGTTAAATAAGGTACGTGTTCCTCTTTATGTCCATATCATTGCTTCTCAGACTCTCAACATGCGCATATGTATGTGTGACTGCATGACAATAAAGAACTCGCGTCTCTACACTGGAAATGTCGGCGGTCTGCTCTTCGAGATCTTTGATCTGTCCAACCTCAAGCATTAATGTTCATATTAAATTTTGAAAAAGGAACATGAACAAAGGCCATATGTATATGATATGAATGTGCACATGGGGGTGCATGTGCAGAAGAATGCCGTAACAATGGGAAGCCATATTCAATGTACATGTGTCACTGTTTTGTTCGTCTCTCAGATTCACAATTATCAAGGAATAACTAACTGATTCATTATGTTTTACTAGGGGCGGAGCCCCGCGCACGCGCGGAGATGTTAGCGAATTTAAAGTGTGCATGATTTGAAATGGTTGATGGTGGTGTTGTGTAGAGTTATAGATTTACATGTGTGGTAAGTGTTTTTAGTTCTTTGAGAAGAATAGTTTGTTTTAAATTTTTTTATTATTATGTTGACTTTAGTTTTGGGCAGGATGGGATTTTGGTATATGTTAAATTGTTCTTGTAGGACGAAATGCAAGTGAAGAGAGCTTAGGCAAATGTTAAGACAGGGTCATTGGATTGGTTGGTTTAAAAAGTGATTCTGTTTTTCTTCTCTATTCTTCTCAAATTTCTTCTGTGTTTATATAGAGAGGTTTGTTAAGAAACTGTGTGGTGAACATTTGAAGATGGAGATAAGGTTTTGGAAACCATTATGGACGTCCAAACACACGGACCACTCTTAGATATAAACAAAATGTATTTTTTGACGGATTTGTTGCTTTATATTAAGGATGTGGAGATGGTGTGCTTTGTAATCCTGTGCATGTGAATATCTATAATCTTTTAGGATTTATGGTGGGTAAAAAGTTGTGGTAGATTTGTATGTTACCTTTTGTTTATGAATTATCTTTTTGCAGCATAGTAGTCTAAGCTGGGTTTATTTTGAAATAACGTTATCATTGTTATCTTTTTATTATAAGTTGTAAATTCTAAAAATTAACATCGTAACCGAAGTTTTTTTTTAAAAAAAGACATGTAAAAATAATTTTAGAATAGTTTGTGAAAATCTGAAGTATTTCTGCCATAAGGACATAATAGTATTGGGGTGTTGTGAGTTTAATTCATAAGAAAAAGGGAGTGAACAGGTGTAGACGATGTTGCCACCTTTGTGTATAGCTCGGGAGAGTCTCTAGAAGTTCTTGGTGTGTCTATGTTTGATTCTCTTTTATTTAATGAGAGTAATAGACAAATTAAGTTCGTGGGTAGCTGTATTTGTAAGAGTTGGTAGCGTACTCTGTCATTCGTTAAGGTCATGTCACTGATCTTGTTCAACGTTTTCGTCTTCCTCATAAGCATCTGCAAAGGTAAGTGTGTAAACTTTTAAATTGCTCTGTGTAGCTTGTGTGTTGAGGTTATTTGTTGTAGGTGACGTTGAGTTTGAGTTGAGCTAATTGGTATGGGAGATTTGTTTAGATGGTTTATTTGCATGATAAGTAAAAAAAGACAGGTGATCGTTGATGATATGTATTTTAGTTATTTAAGGATTTTTAGTTATTGGTGTGTTGATCCTGTGGAGTATGTGAATTCTGTTATGTATTTTTTATTTTTTATTTTTTATTTTCGAGAGAGCTTTAAAACCTGAAAATGTTGTGTAGACTTTTTAAAATAGTTGCGACTCTTTAAATTTTACTTGCTTTAGAATAATTTCATCCCAAGGATTGAAGTTATGGTAAAATGGTCCCATACTTGTTCCGATTGTTTTCGTCTGAACATATTGTAATGGTTCGAGCTAACAACATGAAAATTATGATGTCCCGTCAACGCTTCCTTTAATATTGAAAAAGCATAATGCTAAATAGTTGAGGGAAGTTAAACCAAAACAAAGCTTTAACGAAATGAAAGGGACCAAAGTAATTTAAATAACGTGAGAACAAAGTGGTTTTGATGGGCTAAATGAAGGAAAACGATCTTGTCACTTGCAGGGGCGCTTGCGTGTTTTCTCCACGGTCTTGATGCCAGGTGGGGTTCCTGTGTCACCACACTAATTGGTTTGCTCCTTCACAACAACATGGTCGCTGGATGATGGACTCTGCGAGACGGTAACGATTATGTTAGATGAATATATAAATAAGAAAAGATGGTTGTCACTAAGTTAAACCCACCTCCAGGTGGTTCTCAATGGTGAGATTTTCAGTGAGAGTTGATACCGTGAAAGTACAGCGATTAGCTGTGAAATTGTAGGGTGCAACACAGATTTGGAAAAAAAAAGACTCCTTCCCAGCAAGCTCTTCAAGGCAGCTTGGTCGCTCCTCCTCTCCACCGTTGGGTAACTATAGTAATTAACATTTTTGGATGACTTGAGTGTACGTGACAATGTAAATTTGTATTTGAAATCTATTCCTAAGCACTAAAGTACCTCTTCTAGCGCAAGGAGAGCAGCTTCTTTCTTAGTGAGCTTAGTCATTTCCTTATCGAAGACAACAAAATTGAGCTATCTTTTTCTTCATACACAGCAAGCTCATTCCGGAATCTTTAAAGAGAGTACGGAAAAGGTTTCCGGGTTCTACTGCATCTCCTTCCTTGTCAAGAAACTGCATAAAATGATAAAATCAATAAGGCATAGGAACACAGGAGAAGAACCATAGGAACTAAAAACAACATAGTTTTTTACCTCTTGGATCACACCACTTGCTGGGCTAGAAATATCTATTGTGTCACCTAAAGAACATAGAAAAATCAAACCCAAGTTATAAAAACTACACCAGAAACCTTAAAAGCAATAAACTTGTACAGGAACAAAACGAAGAACATAAGAGGGAATAAAGAAAGTATACATTAAACACCTTGTCAGTTTCAATCTGTGCAATAGCCTCATCAGCCAAGACTCTGTCACCAGGTTCTGCAAACACAATATCATAAGCAACAACAATAAAATATTATTAGATACATACGCTGCATGCACTGGAAAGGAACGACACGATGATAAAGCAAAGAAAAAACTCTTCAGAAAGTTAGCTAGGGTTCCAATGGTGATTGATTCACCCATGTGAGGAACAACGGCTTCATCAACATCTCCGTCAATAACAAATACAAACAGTCTAACAAAAAACCTAGAAACACAAATGACGGTATTAATAGAACAAAGACCAAAACAAAATTAAGTCACACACTTTATAAAAGTATGAATCAGAAATGAAATGAATAGAAGTTAAATAAATTCTTCCCCTCTCATCTCTTATCTGATTCTTCTTATTTCTTTACCTTCCTTTGGTGTTCCCTGATTCTTTTCTACTTTCAATAGACTTTGGCTGAGACCTTGTTATTGGTTTTTAGTGTAGATGATGAGTCTTTTGGTTGTCACACCGAACCGCCTTCCCTAGCTGTACTCTTTCTATTTAGAACGGTAACATCAATTTAGAATAAGTATGGTCATATATGAATAACGAAAAAAACTAACCTTATTCAATCAAACATAAGGCCTGGTACCAGCTTTGAACGTAAAGCTCTTCATCAATCTATTGATCACTTCTTCTTGAATCGCCTAAACAATCTGCTTGACCCAAAAACAAAAAAAAAATCTACTAATAAAAGTTTCTAAAAAGACAGCAAAACAGAACATAGATCACACATCCGAGAAGAGAGCAAAAAGACAAGATCCATACAGCAGCTAGAATGAAGCAGCTAGAATAAAACCAGGAGCAACTGTAAACTCAACAGACTGCAAGAACATGGCCATTCATTACAACAGATCCTATAATTTAAAGAAACCGTCTGGTGGGAACTGAGAATATTCTAGAGACTTACTGCCCAGTAGTGATTGTTGGTGATGTTCCAGCCTCCACGGTAAGACCTAAAGGCCCTGAGAATTTCAGGTCTCTTGGTTCTGTGAGCTTCCAAGACGAGGTCATCAGAGAAATCAGCTGAAGGTCATGGTGCTAACGAAGCTGCTGATTGCTCCTTTCCATGATCCAATATTAGGTGATCCTGTGGCAAAGCAGAATTTCACATGATCAGAATTGTATCTCGCGACCCAACAAAACAAAAAAAAAAATTATCAATCAAAAGTTTCAAGCATTGATCGATAATTTAGCACAAAGACAATGACTTTGATACAGGAACTGGAACCGACACTTAACAACAGATCACATATAATGGAAAACTTGGAAAAAAAATCAAAGCTTTTAATCCAAATGGTGAATCAAGAACCAATATTAAATTCCAGAGAATTAACAAACCTAATATGAGCTTACCTCGAGGATTTATATATATAGGAGGCTTCTGAAAGCGTTACAAGAAGAGGAAGAGTTTCGTTGCCAGAGGACGTGAGTAGAGTCTTAAAGATGGAGGAAACCAGATGAGAAGCCGGAAGAGGAATCGTCACAGATTGATTTGGATGAAGTTATCACCATTGGGCCAAATCACCATAAATCAAGAAACCCAGAACACAATAACCCGTCCACTTACCAACAAATCGATCTCGGACCAAATCAATTAATCAGACGAAGTAAACCGATTGAAAACCGTGGGACCCACATGCTATAATGGAAATCCGACGTGGATGCTTTCTAAAGAGTAGAAACTCTCCCATTATATATATGATTGGTTGAAAGATTCCCTTGTAAACTGATGAAAACTATACATATGATGGTTTTACTTATTTCCTTGTGATTTCAGCCATGATTGTTATCGTGAGTGCTTTAAACAACAAAACTTTGAAACTACATACTTTGGTTAATATTAAAGAACAAGGAACAATCAGGTTTAAAAAATATAAAACAAGGAACAATCAGGTTTAACAAAACATAAAACAAGGAACAAACCCAAGCATATAATTATGAATTTGGGTAAATGTTTTATTATTGTGATGTGCATGATAAACAGATGTCCAAAGTAGTGGACTCATCTCGGTGTTCAAAGACATTGGGCTTTTCCAAAAAAACTCCTCCGTCCATTAAAAATCTGACTACATTACAAAGGAAAAGAGAACATAGTAGGCTTCCCTGGTCTCTGCATGAAGAACTTGAAAATGTGTTTTCACCAATACCAAAATCATGTTAACCACAAAATTACCTACTTATTCAAAATCTGTGCAATCGCATTTCTTGTATGAACGGCAAAGTTCCAAATTTTAGTGACCGCAATAGCTAAATTTTTAAAAACACATTTTCTATTGAAACCTTCAAATGCCACTTCTAGACTGCAAACTAGCATTTTTCGCTACACTGCAAAAATTGGATTGCAATACAAAACCTTGTAATATCATTTTCCAGTGAGAACCATTAATGAAAATTTATTATAAAACACAATCACATGTTTTCATCGGAATCTCAAAATAGATAATGTAGCTAAAATTTCGAAATCAGATTTTGTAGAAGCAACCCGATACGTAGATAATCGGATCTTTACTGATGGGTCATCAGAATTCTCACCACAAGTAAAAATGAAGACAACATTGGTGTCTGAATTCTACAAACTCAAAATCTTTCTCGGGTTTCTTGCAATTGTTGGGGAAATATTGAGAAGATGCGTATCGACAAAGACTGATGTATTGGAAAGAGCATGTACTTCGACCAAAGACGTTGAGGCGAGGACTGCTCGTTTATTGGAAATTTTATACCAAGTCTCCATGGAAGAATCACTCATACTCTGTTTTTTGCTACGACTTGCTTTGTTTTCTTGATACAAAAAGTAGAAACGACTCTTTTTCGAAAATCAGAGAAGGTGAGTTGTCATGGTAAATATAAACGTTAATAGCCCAAAATCGAATTACGAGACCCAAAACTCCAAAAGCAACTACTGGTTTATATAATTTTCACCGAATCGGGTTTGATTTGATATTAGTGCAAGTGATGTTGAGAGAGATTTGGGGGGGGGGGGGGGTTGGTTTGATACAATTTTTGACTGGTAGATGTAAAAAAAAATTGACCAGTGCAGATCTATTGCTGACTATATAACCAGATTGGTTGACTTGCTCCGAATTAATTTCTACCAGAAAAAATTAAACCGTACCGATTTTAGCTTTCATCGTATCACAGTACTCCCTGTTTGTCGATGTGAGCTTCTCGTGAAAAAAAGCAATTCCCGACGACGAGTTTTGTTTGCTTTAGTAATCCTTAAGTTAACCGTAAACTGTGGAGCTAGCAAATGTTGGCAAACCTACTCCGCTGACCATCTCGCAGTGGGAGAATTAGTTTTTGTTTCTTAAACCCCATCTGTATAACGTCAATTTGCATCCATTATGTTAAATTTGTGGATAACCGGCATGATTCACATGTAACTGACTGTAAATAAAATAAAATAAAAAATAAATTAATTTTTCAAAATAATATATTTATATACTTGCATAATATAAATATTGTAATTGTTAATTTCTTGAAGAGTTTTTGAAAAAAAAAATCTTATTAATTTTTTTTTATTTTACGAATTAACAGATATTTACAATTTTCTAGTTCCATAGACATCATCTGTGAAGTTATTTAAAAAAACGATTTGTGTGTCTCTGTTATATTTATGCTTTGAAAAAGGTGACATAGCTTAGTCAAAATGATGATACGTCTTAATTTTCATTATAACATACAACTTTCATTTATGAAGTTTTACATTTTTTGTAACATTTACAATATCTTATACATATTTCTTTTCTTTTTTAATTGTCCGCATCCGTTGCATCAAAAATAAACCTGTCCGACACCCATATCCGCAACTCGAAATTTTTTGTAGAGCAGTCGGGAATATGTCTCCAGGAGTAATCTCCTCGCTTGCAAATAAGCGCATACTGTGCATGAAAGAAGGATAGAAACAAAAGGGTCTAAGAGTAAGAGAGAAGATAACAAGATAATCATTGCCATCCTCGTCTAACCATACCTAGGGGACTTGATTTCGAACCCTATGGTCTCACCATGAATGTAAGTATGTAGCCTGATACAAAAAAAACGATCCGCACGGAACTTATCAGCCCCGATCCGCTCAGGATCTGTCTTGCCGCCTTGCGACTCAGACGGCGGTAAATTGATTCTCTGGCTGGTCAAGAGATTAACCATATAGAGGGTTGCGCATGAGGAGCCAGTATCCATACGTGGCAACACACACACCACCACCAAGGTCTTGTTTACTTGTGTACATCTTGTCTTTTTCATCAGGACTGAAGAGCTTACAACAATTACTGTCCTCTTGGAATAGAATTAACCATGGGACCTGGCTTTTTGGCGTGCACTGTCTGGAAGCAGAGAGCCACGCCGAACAAACGGATTTAACTCGTCGTAAATCCATGAAGCTGAGTCGTTGGAGAACAGAGTGCAACAGATCCCTAGGAAGCTCAGACCAATATGGGCAGTTTCTCCGCTTAGCCTCCTCTTCTTGGCACCGTCTCTGATACTGCAAAATATATTCCATAAGAGAGAGCCCCTGCTGCTTTGTCTCTCCTTCGCGCCGTACCCGTTTTGAATTAGGCTTCTTCTTCAGCTTTGGCATGATGATTTGGTTGGCAAAACGAATTTTTGGAGAGAATAGAGGTTCAATTTATATATTACTTGATTTATCCTTTTTGAAAAAAAATTATAATAAACAAAATCAAAACTCTTTTCTAAACAGATATACTGTATTATTCCGGAACAACTTTAACAAAAAAAAAGATTTATATTTATCTGGAGAACTTTTATCGTGCATGAAACACAAGTGACTGTAACCCGTTCTGCTGCGGGAAAACACTTCGATTGTAAGAGAAAGCGAATCAAGATCATATTGATATCAATGTGAAATCCATACCGAATTTGGTTGGATGATGATTGTGAAACCGGATTAGATTATTTTTCAAGAGCTTGTTTTGGCTTACTTAATGTGATATATCGTGTCAACTATTATATTTATTGTTTTTGATAGACAAATATTGAATAAAAGTATTTTTTTTAGAGGAAAAATGGATACACCGTAAATATTATTGTTACTGGAAGTCTGGAACCAATATTCATAAACCGCGCCAAAAAAACTTGAGATTTGTTGACTATAAAACGTATTAGTTGCTCAATCCAAATAAACAGAGTACAAAGATCTCTTGATAGCTTGTCACACACTCATAACCGTTTATTCCTCCCTTCCTTCATCCATTCACTTGAGAAATTCAACATCGTTATATTCGACTCAGGAGAAGAATCACGTTCTTGCTCCAGTTTAGGAACCGTGTAATGAAAACCAAAGAACCATTCCACCGTTTTCGCCGGTTTCTTGAGCTCAGGCAGGGGAACATCTGAGCTACTATGACATATGGATTCGATCTTAGCGTTGACAGATGGAGACAAGGTCTTTTTATATTCTCCATGACGAGCAATGTCTGGGAAGTTGAGACGAGTGTTGTCTCCTCTGATCTTATGAGCTGCTTGATCGTAAGCTAATGCAGCGTCTTCCGCAGTTTTGAACGTACCGAGCCATAACCTGGTTCGTTGTTTAGGCAACCGAATCTCAGCAACCCATTTTTCCCATTGCCGTTGTCTAACGCCTCGGTATAGTTTAGCTGGCCTTGTTACGTTGGTTTTCTTCATCGGGCTTGGTTTAGCGACGCAGCTACGACGGCGAGCACGGTTTTGTTGTCTTAGATGTAGCTCTCTTTGAATTTCGAGGATTTGAGTGTCAGTGAGCGGGTTTAGCCCAATTGGCCCGGTTTGGTTATCAGGTGATAATGGTACTGGTTTTGTTACCTTCATGAACGGTTCGAGAGCTTTCATGAACTCTTCTGCGCAGCCATTCATGTTTAAAGCTTTTTCCATTTGTAGTTTTGTACCAAAAAGATAATAATTAATTAGTTCGGAGAAATGTAGATGAGCTTCTGGAGAACAAAAGAAGCCGTACTGAGAAAAAAAATTAACCAAATAATATAAATAAAAAAATAGACACACGAATGCCAAATAAAGAAAAGAAGTTTTTTTTGTGTGCGTTGATAGTCACCATACCTTTGGCTTATATATGTGTTCGTTTCCGACCATAAGGGTTGTGTATTGTAAATTCTAAACACATTTTAATACAATTTTTAGTATACTAAACACAATTTGCTCCAGAAAAACAAATTTTAATATCTCCTTACAAAAAAAATACATATATTTAAAGAAAATACACCGCATCAAAGTAGAATATTATCAAACGAACGTGTGAGTCGTTGACAATCGTTATGGCAATTTGTTTGTGTCTTAAGCCAATTACCCCTTCTATATTAAAAAAGGAAGAAGAAGAAAAAGTTTTAGATCCTGCCCGTCGTACAAGATATCAATCTAAGTTTTACATCAGATATTAGACAAGCATTCTCAAAGAAACGATATGTTAAGTAATACACATTCTTAAAAGAAGTCATGTGATTTTTGGAACTCACAAGAGATGAATTGTGATCTTTAGTTTGAGAAAGAAAATATTGTGAGATATCAATCTAAATCCCACATTGGATATTAAACAAAAAAAAGTTTAATATATGAGAAAATGTCTAATTCTAATAGTATGATGCATTTTGGGATGGAAACTGGCCGTAAATCCATGCGGACCAGTCTCTTACACCCAAAGTTGACAATACCGTATTAATGAAAGAATATAGAGTTGGACACATGATTTCACAATCTCAACAATACTCCCTTCAATCGTAAAAAAAAAAGACAAAAATGATTTAAAGTCTATTAATTTCCTTGTTTATTTGATCAAAGGAAATAAAGTAAAAAAAATTGAAGCTCAAAATGCATTATCAAGTATAACCATTACTACAAGACTATGTGAATGATTGGTTGGAATATACCAAGTGTTTTTATCTTTAACTTATATTTATACCCATACACATTTCCATTAATGTTTTATTTGGTTTATAAAGTACAAAAAGGGATTAGAACATTTATTTTATTAAGTATTGTTCAGAAAGTTATAAGAAAAAAATATTGCAAAAATATAATTTTATCTCATTTAGTTTATGTAACCAAATCAGATATATATGTAAAACAACCAATCATCCACATCTAAGAATCTATGCATAACTTTGGCATATTGATTTTTAATGCATTTATTTTATTTGGAAAAAGTGTAAAGCCGGAAATAGAACGAAATAGAGTAGGAGCCAATCAGCTTTTCGAGTGAAAGCAAAAGATCCTCGAAACTATTGGGTCTAACGTAGACGTGTGCACACGATGTGTCCTAAGTGGATTTGACTTCAGGAAAAAACGTGAATCTCTAGTGAATATTCTCTACTCTCTTTTTCGTTTCACGTTTTTTAAAAAGATATTTTAATAGAAATCCAGATAAATTTTATAGTAATCTGAAGAAAACAAACGAATATCCTCCTAATGTCAATGACTTTTTTTTCTTTTTGCTATCCTAAGAGGCATGAATAAGACACGGGTTATTATGATTCGATGAACCTCAATAGATTCTCCGTACCAGTGGACTCAGCACACCTCTTAACTTAAGTTAAATGACACTTTGAGTCTCCTAATTATTTAAGGTTTATCAAGGGGCATTTGAAGTATTAAAAGGATGTAAACTTTGCTAAAAAAGGATGTAAACCAACTGAAGACTCAAGAGACAATGAGACCCAATATGGTAACTACAAATCTTCAAGAACAGACAAAATTGCTAAGAGAAGCAAGACCAACAAGTAACAAAGATGCAATGATCGGATGACAATAAAGTTATGATACATACATGAGTTGCTTTCAAAGGTTACAGAGCCTTCCGAAGTTTAAAACCTTTGATTTTTCTTTTTCTTTTAAACAACAACAGTATAAGTGTTGTTCTATTTAGGTGTTTTCGTCGCTCTCTCCAAATCAATCTTGCAATTTTCTCTCAACTCTTTCATGGTTGCGAAGCTATCCTGCTGCAGATTATAAAATAACAACGGACTTCAAACACACATAACCGAAACAAACCATTTCACCGTGAGAACATTTGTGAAGTTTTGTTCCGAAAACCTAATAGAAGCTCTAGAGGAACTTAGAAGGTGGCTGCTTTCACGAGCCAAGATACACTCCATGTTAAGGAAGAGAGATGTCCACTGACCCATGACACCAAACTCTACATTTGTGGAGTTATTGGAGTTTTCAGATCCATAAACATTCGTTAGCGTTCCTTTACCATTCCTTCGAATTCAAGCTACTAGCTTCTTTTTGGCTCTTCTTCAGCACTGCAGTAAACTCATCATGAATATACATGGAATGGAATGGAATGAAATTACCACTATATATCAACTCCTAATTTTAGAGTGTAATGAGAAAACTTACCCGATAATCGACCTTTGACATCCTCCTGGTAGTGAAGATCTGATCAGATATACGCAGCTGAAGACATTCAATACATTCCTTGTGATTTCAGCCATGATTGTTATTGTGAGTGCTTTAAACAACAAAACTACTCGTAACAATAAGTCCACATACTATGGTTGAAAATACAGAACAAGGAACAATCAAGTTTAACAAAAATAAAACAACGAACAAACCCAAGCAAATAATTATGATATTGGGCAAATGTTTTATTATTATGAGGTGCATGATAAAAGAAATGTCCAAAGTAGTGGACTCATCTCGGGGTTCAAAGAACATTGGGTCTTTTCCACAAAAACTCGGTCTATTAAAAATCTGACTATACATTACAAAGGAAAACAAAACATTGTAGGCTTCACTGGTCTCTGCATGGAGAAGTTCCATTACATAGCTCTGCTAAGAAATTATAAACGAATTAATCATGAAAGCTTATATAGATCCAGAGAGTTTTTCTATAGCATCCCAATCAATCTCAAAAGAAGGACACTTCTGCAAACCCATGCAAAAGCTCTCATCTTCCTTCATCCATTCGCTTGAGAAATCAAACAACGTTAAATCCGACTCAGGAGAAGAACCCGACCCGTATCCGAAGTTATCTGTAACTTCACGTTCTTGCTCCAGCTCATGACCCATATAGTGAAAACCAAAGAACCCTTCCTCTGTTTTCGCCGGTTTCTTGAGCTTAGACGGAGGAAGCTCCGAGCTATCGCAGATGGCTTCGATCTTAGCGTTGACAGAAGGAGACAAGGCCTGTTTGTATTCTCCACGAAAAGCAATGTTGGGGAAGTTGAGACGAGCGTTTTCTCCTCTGATCTTGTGAGCAGCTTGGTCGTAAGCTAATGCTGCTTCTTCCGCGGCTTCGAACGTACCGAGCCATAACCTGGTTCACAAATAAGTGGGCTCGTCCGGGAATTTACAGATATTGATCTTTTTCAGTAAATAAGGCCCATTAGAAATCAAACCATAAAGAAAACAAAAAACACTAGGTTTCACTGAACATATATTACTTGATTGATATAAAATAAAAATACATAAAAGCTTGTGACACACTCGTAGCCGTTTCTTCTTCACTTCTTTCATCCAAGCTTCCGTATCCAGACTTATCAGCAATTTCAAGTTCTTGCTCGAGTTTAGGAACCGTGTAATGTAAACCCAAGAACCATTCCTCTGTTTTCGACAGGGGAGAGACCTGAGCTATTACTACTACATATGGATGCGATCTTAGATTTTACCGAAGGAGACAAGGTCTGTTTGACTGTTAATATTATCCTTCACGACCATTGTCCGGGAAGTTTAGACGAGTGTTGTCTCCTCCGATCCTAAGCTTTTTCCGCGGCTTTGAACGTACCGAGCCATGCATGACCTGGTTCGGTATTTAGGCAACCGAATCTCAGCTACCCATCTTCCCCAGTGCCGTTTTCTAATGTTAACCGGTCCTGATACGTCGGTTTTCTTCGACGGCGAGCTTGGATCTGTCTGAGATGTAACTCTGATTGAGTTTTGACTTTCGAGGACTTGAGTTTCAGTGAGGGGTTTTAGCTTAATTGGCCCGGTTTGGTTATCAGGAGTTACGGTACTGGTTTTGTCAGCTTCATAAACGGTTCGAGAGTCACACATATGCTTGTCCTGTGCCAAAACAAAACGGCGTGGGTTGTTGTTCTGTCTCTATTTGTCGGTCGGCTTCTAGAGCGTAATTCTCATCATGTTTTTTTTCAAGTCAGGTGGAAGGCTATTGACAAGAATTCTTCTGGAACGAAGCAGAGCCGGTCCTAGAATTTTTATGGTTAGAAGCCAACAATGAAAAAATGGCCAAAAATACAACAAATGCTGAAGTAGAGTTTCGAACCCGGGTTGAGTCACATGTTCAAGAGCGATTCTACCACTGCACCAAAGAGAAATTTTTGAAAAAATGTGGCCGATTATTTTCATATTCACTGGCGGCTGGAAGTCAACCAAGTATCTCTGCTGACAAAGACACTGCAATGCCTGAACCTTTGGTTCACAAGAGATTGATGGATCCTGTGAACCATAACAGGTTCTTAGAGCCTTCTAAACCGGTTATGGCAGATGAAGATAAGAGTAAGACTTGTCAGACATTTTAGAATTGGTAGCGGAAGTCTTTTGCATGAGTCAGGGCCGGGGAGTTTATTGATGCAACACTAGCATGCATTTGTGTTTGTTGTTTGAAATTGGTAATAAGGAGCACCCAATATCTCCCGTCCGGACACAGAGAAGGATATGGCAGTGGGGAATTCCAATGGTTTGTTTCCTTAGTCTTGTTCTCTATGTAACTTGATATTTGAATGTTGCATTTCTTACATGTGTACTTTCTCACCCATCTTATCTTGTCAAAAGTGGCCGTAAATGTAAAATAACTCGTGTTTCCCCATATCAATGTTTACTGTTTTCTTTAAACATCATTTTATTCCTACCAGTGCTCAAACTTATGGATTTTTGGTGTATGTAACTTATCAGGCGTGTCAGATTATCATAATGCGACAAGATTATTTAGTTCAACGAAGGTAAATATTAATGTGGATCATAAATGATAGTGCTATTATGCCTTTGCAATACTTTGCCACAATATGTATGTGGACGACCAATACATAAAAAGTCTTCAACTTTATCATATTGTTTTTATTTTTGTACAAGAAAGAGCACGGTTACATGCAGAAGCTCAGAAAAGCTGAAGCTGCAGAAGGCAAAGAGAAAACTAGAATAAAGCTAAGACTGAAAATAACTGTAAACAATATCATTAGCCTTTGTATGAACGAGATACTACCCTAACTCTCCAACAACTCCATCTTCACAGCATCAACACCAAGTCTAACCAGTTTATTGATCCTCTGACCTATCTCAGTGCTTATTATGTCTAACAGACCCTCTTCACCCAAGATAGCAGACAACTGAAGCAATGACCATAGATTAGCGGTTGATACCTCTTTGACATAGGTAGTAAACGTTGCGTAGGTAGAGTCTCGCCCAATATAATTATCGTCCAGTGTGTGAAGTGAATGCTCGAATTTCACTAAGCTCCTGACCATTGTTGGAAAAGGTTTGGGTAACTTCTGCAAATTCTCAGAGAATCCCTTTCTCAAATTGTAGACCTCACTTCCATCAACATACGTCACAACAGAGTCATTTTTCTTGATCTTTCCAATTCCATGTATCTGCAAAACAGCTCCAGAATCCAATTTCCCAAGAGTTTTCAAAACGCATGAGGTGGTTCTTTGACCAGTAAGAGAACAGAAACTCTCGACCCAGACGACTCTGTTCTTGCCGATCTTCTCCAGCCCATATCTTGGTTTAAAGAAGAAATATGATCTTGACTTATGTGCGGGTCTTACACCGGCTAAGAATGACCTCTCGACGGAAGAGCATGCTGCCACGGTGGAAAGCACGTCGGCGGGAAACTGGCGACTGATTGTAGAAGGAAGCCGACGGGTAGATAGCCGAATCTTTACTGGTGGATCATCTGAGTTCTCACCCCGAGTGAAAACAGAGACAACATTTGTCTCTGGATGGTACAAGGTGAATATCTTTCTTGGGTTTTGTGCAGTTGTTGGTGATATGTTGAGAACATGCGTTTCCACGAAGACCGATGTATTGGAATGAATATATAATTTGGCAGAAGAGGTTGAAGCGAGTACAGCTCGTCTGTTGGAGATTTCGTAACGATTCTCCATGGAAGACTCACACTCTGTTTCTGTTCTTGCTTCGCTCTCTGTTTCTTGCTTCGCTCTCTGTTTTGTTTCCCAGAAACTCTTTTTCGAAAATAAGAGACGATGAGTTGGTGTTACAAAAAAAAAAAGAGACGATGAGTTGTGTGATAAAATATAAACTTAAATGGCCCAAAACGAATTATGAGGCCCAAAAGCGACCACCGGTTAATTTATTGCTGACTAGCCAGATTGGTTGATTCTCACCAAATTAATTTGTACCGGACAAAATTAAACCGTACCGGTTTTAAATTTCATTATCATGATTTAACAGATGCATTTAATAAAAATATACATGTTTAAATAAATATGATCATTAAATACAATATAAATAAATAATTTTGTCTTCTATAATTTAAATTTAAAAATTAAGGAAACAAAAATAAAATTTGATAAGCCAGCAAAAATATAACTTATGAAAAAGTATTTATATTTATATTAAAAAGCAACAAAAAATGAATTTTTATTTTATAAAATAACATATATTTGAAAATTTATTATCAGCATTCATAGTGCATGAAACTTCATAGTTCAAAATAAACAAAACCGCATTCGTTCCATCAAAAATAAACTTGACCCACACCCATATCCGCAACTCAAAATGTTTTCTAGAGCAGTCTACCCACACATGTTCTGCAGTGGGTCAACACAAGGCGGGGTCTGCAGGTATTCACGCATATTTCCAAACCCTAGCTAGGTTTCGATGTACCAAATTGTTAGATTCAGTTATGTTTGGATATACGTTACTGTCCTTATGACTTTGATTGCTGTTTGATGCATGCTATTTCTCTGGAACCAAGAGCTTTTACTTTAAAACAAACGGGTTTGGGATAAGATATATCATTTATATACTAAAGTATAAGTCACTCTACCAATAAAATTATGACACATGTATATTATTTTACAAATAAAAGCTAATTGATTATTAATAGAAAAATTAAAAATCTGAGCCATCGCTAAACCCAACAACTGTAAAAGAAAATTTCTCCAATCGAAAAGAATCCACGATCTCTAATTTTTATATTATAAATATTAAATCCCTAAATTTTCTCTAACAATTTATTTCATCAAACGGTTCCATCTTTAACTTACTTCTTCTGGTGAAAACAAAAACTTTTTTCTACTACCTCTCCCTTATTCTCTCATTGTTTTATCTCTTCATAATTTTGTGGGTTTTAATTTTAGCAACAAAGTTCATATAGCTTATTATGGCCACCTTTTATTCAAATTCATCTTTTCCTCTTAAACGAATTATTCCCTTTATTCTTTTTGTTCAGTTTGAAATTGTTTATGGAATATTAATAGTAAGAACAAGGAACTACGACGCTACACAGATTCAATGTTATCGAGTTTTTTTTAATATTTTTTTGGTTTATAATGGTTATTATACAAAAAAGAGGCTCCTCATCTTTGCTATTGAGAATATGATGGCCTATTGGTGGTGATATGTCGACAAAATTAAGGTAATATTGTAAATAGGGGTATTTTAGCTTATTTGTAAATTGTTATGATTTTTTTTCTGATATATATATATATATATATATATATATATATATATATTATTGTTATAGTTTAATATCATTCACAAGTTATGACTTTATGCATATAGAAACGAACACTCTCAGCATTCTCACTCAAGGATAGAAGGAAACAATCTATATGGGTTAGTACATATTTAACTCAAAAATGTAATTGCAATACATGTTAAAAAGTATATATCAGTCTCATATAAAATTAAAGAATTTTACCCGTATATTTCATCCATACGCAGTACGGGACAGAACACTAGTATATATATATATACTAGTGGTTGGCCCGCCCTACGGGCGGGTGAGTTTACACTAAAACTATAGCATTATTTACACGTCTAAACCGAGAGTATCATAATGAATTTGAGCTTTCATGATTCAATTAGAACAAAAAGCCCAATATGCAAACCAATACGTTTGAAAATACGATGAATGTCTAAAATAAAGTTTTGGCTATGGTATTCAAAAGAAGACGAAACGAAGATTGTAAGAAAAATGTTCTAAAAAAAAGAATGTTCTCGTAAGTTGAACCATGGATAAGGAATGAGAGATTCAGAAGAAGGCGAAGTGGAGACTGCATGGATATTGATTTCGGAAGTAGAGCAATGTGAGTTTCGATTACGTTGTTGATTTCTGTTTCCGACACCTTCATCTCTCATGGTAGTCTTGAGCTGCTTCATCAGCCGTTAAATTTTTTGAGCGTGGATTACCGAGCCACATTTATATTAGTTCTGTTACGGGTCTCATCTTACTTTACAATATTTATGTTAGCATAAAAACAACGTGTAGTTACAATATTTATATTAGGCATAAAGAACACATGTAGCTTTTAAGTTAAAGAGACAGAAAAGCAACGTTAGATGTTAAATTTCAATAGTGGACATGTGTCGCAAAACCCGCATGCCAGATAGCAGAATATGAGAGAAAAGTATTTAGACATTTGTTGATTCTAAGATTGAAAGTTTTAGCATTAAAAAGTCGTATTTTATTTTTTTCAATTATTTGAAAATTATTCTTTTAAGATATTTTTGCATTCTTTCCATATTTTGATATTGAACCGTCATATTTTATGTATTTCATTTACCTTTCCGGTGTGATGTGCTACTCACCATCACCGGAAAAGACTCACATCCATGCTCTTGTTCTACATCACATTTTTTCCTGTGAGATTATCTGGTATTTGTTATAAATCAGGTTTATAAGTTACCAGTTGTGTGGTTGTTTTTCATGGTGTTGTAGGTTATTCCGGTCAATATTGATTGCTTCTCTTCTTCCTTAGATTTTGGCTTATGTTAAGAACTGAATCTCCTTAGGCTGGGTCAAATTCTGATTGTCCTTGATGTTGTTTTCTTCGTCGTTGACTTACCGTTGACGGTCCATGCATTTCTTGGTTTTCAAGATTTGGTTTTTGATGATCTACCTTATATACTATCTTTCATCGCTCAAGGGCGGTTCAACGGTTTTCTGATTTAATTTCGTGTTACCCTCTCCTCTCCGTTCTCTCATCTCGTTTCAGCTTTCATCGCTGCTCGCATCTCTTATAGCTCTCCCTTTCACTATGTTTGCCACTACATGTTTGGATAATGTTTTCTTTTGTGTATGTTCTGTACGTTTGGAAGGTTGTTTCTGATCTCAAGATTGGGCTCTGGTTTCTTAGTGACTGGCTTCCATTCTCCCTCCCTCAGGTTGTTTCTCTTCCTCCCTGGTTTCTTTTACTATAAGTGTGCGGAGTTAGTCTCTTGCTGCTTTGGTCCCTTCTATTTGTTGTTTTTCGCTGGCATGTACGTTTTGTTTATGCTTTTTTAGTTTGTGAGATGCTTTTTCACTGATGGTTGTTCTTATGGTGCGTTAGGCATGTGTCCTCCTGTTTTTTTAGCGATTTTGATCTTCCGTTAATTTTCTTCCTATAACCCATTTTATTGGTTCTTTAAGTATGTCCTTAATTGTTCTCTTTTGTCTTCGGCATATTGCTTTGTCTCAGAATTTATTTTCTACTACTTTCTATATGAATATGAAAATTTTATGTTTAGATTATATTTTGCTCTAGTTTATTTTTATTAGTTTAGTTAATAGTAAATACATATATAATATGTAAATAAAATAATAGGAAGTAAAAATTAAAATTAAAATATTGAAAATTTATATTATTTTTTTAGTTGTTAATAAATTAAATATTTAAATTATATTTATATTATTTTAATTATTCTTTATTCATCTTGCATTTTTTGACCAATGAAATATATTATCAAAATTTAAATGATAAAGATTAGTGTGTAAAAGATTAAATAATGCTTAATTAAAAAGTGGTGAGCCAAATTGTAATAATCTAAAGAAGAATGACCTAAAATGTAAATAAAAAAAGAGGACACTTGTCAACAAATCCCCCTTCCACATGTCACAAGAAGAGAGAAAAGTCTATTTTATATATATATATCTCCTATATATAAATTATTTGAGAACTGATTTTGCCACATGTCTTCCCTACAATCAGTTTCACAAAAAATGATGACATAACTTTCAAAACAATATGACATGGATTATTCAATTTATTGTTGATATATTTTTGATAATTTTTTTAAAATGTGGTAATAACTCATACATTACATCTAACATTGATATTTACTAGGTGATTTTCCCGTGCTCATGCACGGGTATAAGTATTGATAAAGTAAATATATATTATAATAATTTATTGCTATTTACTTCTAATTTTAAATAAATTTATAATCTTATGAATAATTTATATTAATAATATTATATTAATTTAATTAGACATATGATTTTAGATAGGTTATATCTACTCGGATTTGTTGTTTTTACAGTCAATTTAATTATTATTTGAATATATTGAATTGCATTTATTTCTTTTAATATAAATATAATATTTCTAATTTTAATTATATTAGAATTTTGATTAATTTTTTTATTTGCATTTAGGTTGGTTGTTTTCTTAGATATGTAAATTATCACAGTTAGTTAATATTTTATTTTCATTTGTTAATGTGTTTTGAGTAATTTTATAATTTATAGTTATAAAATAAATTATTTTTATTATAAAATTATATTTTCTTATTATAGTTAAATTTTTAATTTAGATATAAGTTGGATTAGTCGAATCACTCATGTTGTGAGTATATTAAGTTACATATATTCTTTGAAATTCGAAACTGAAGTATAATTAGTTTTATTATAACTAAACCAAGTCAAATTAATTTTATTTATCGTTTAAATGTGCATGTATTTTAATAATGTGTTTAAAATATTATTTTTTTTTTGGTTTTCTTAATGATATTAGAAAACAAAATGATGATCTATAGGAAGTTACATACATATATCAATATTACAATAAATAAAATATTTTTATAAATTCTATATAATTTTATGCCTTTTGATTATGGTTATATTAAGTTCCACAAACATAAACATAAAATTTAAAGCAAATTTCATATTGAGAAAATATATAATTTTAATAATGTAAAATATTTTTTTTGTTTTCTTAATATCTCCTAAAAATAAGCAGGAAAAATTGTGTTTGTATTTAAGAAATCATATTATATAAGTAAATTATAATTTATAGATATTTTTTCTGTGTTTGAAAAATATTATAGTCAACTAAATATAAAAAATACAAATAACATTTCAGTAAGACTAATTTTAAACTATTTTAGTAAATAAAACATAGATCAGCCTATGTTACTTAATTATATTATATAAAATCTATAATATTAAATAAACGTTTTTAAAATATAAATTAAATTTTGAAAAATTTATTAGAAAACACCTAGTATATATACATAGAGAGAGAGAGAGAGAGTTTCCCTAACAAAATCAAAGTAGAAAAGACTCTATGATCTAATTTTGCGGCTGAAACCCGGGAAGAACCATCGGGCACGAGAGTATTGGTGCAGCGACAAACCAACAACAGACTCGTGAATCTTGTTTGTACGGATATCAAATATAAAAATATCATTATCATCCTCACTACTAAAATAGATGCAATCTGCATTGACTCCTTCAATGTCTTTGGCAGGCACAGTGATCCCCAAATCCAAAAGCATTGCTTCATCACCCAAAGACTCAACCTTGTCCCAGACAGTTCTCCTTGAAGTACTCTTCTTGTAGATACCGAATGACCAGTTTTTTTTGCATCTTGCCATTACGCACACGACCATCAAGACATGTCCAGTTACAGTCACCACAATGTTTGTGTTCTGAATACAACCTATTGTCAGAGGGAGAGTATCAAACAGGCTCAAGGAGAATGAAGCCTCGTACACATGAGGCTCCTCAGGCTTTCCGGAGGAAGAAAAAGAGAAATCAAAGATTTGGATGGCGCCATAGCGATACACGTAAAGATTTGGATGATTGTATACCATGTCACAGCAGGGAGAGCAGTCAGGAATATGTGTCCAGGAGTGATTTCCTCGCTTGCAAATTAGCGCATACTGTGCATGAAAGGAGGGGAAACAAAAGGGTCTAAGAGAGAAGATAACAAGATAGTCATTGCCATCCTCGTCTACCCATAACCTAGGGGACTTGATTTCGAACCCTATGGTATCACCATGAATGTAACTCGACACAAAAAACTGGTTCGCGCGGAATTTATCAGCACCGATCCGCTCAAGATTTGTCTTGCCCCGTTGCGACTCAGGCGGCGGTAAATCGATTCTCTGTCCCGTTAAGAGATTCACGATATAGAGGTTGAATAGAGGGTTGCGCATGAGGAGCCAGTATCCATGTGTAGCAACACACACACCACCACCAAGGTCTTGTTTACTTGTGTACATCTTGTCTTTTTCCTCAGGATTGAAGAGCTTACAACCACGATTGTTGTCTTCTTGGAATAGAATTAACCATGGGACCTGGCTTTTTGGCGTGCACTGTCTGGAAGCAGAGAGCCACGCCGAACAAACGGATTTAGCTCGTCGTAAATCCGTGAAGCTGAGTCGTTGGAGAACAGAGTGCAACAGATCCCTAGGAAGCTCAGACCAATATGGGCAGTTTCTCCGCTTAGCCTCCTCTTCTTGGCACCGTCTATGATATTGCAATATATATTCCATAAGAGAGAGCCCCTGCTTTGTGTCTCCTTCGCGCCGCACCCGTTTTGAATTAGGCTTCTTCTTCAGCTTTGGCATGATGATTTGGTTGGCAAAACGAATTTTTGGAGAGAATAGAGGTTCAATTTATATATAACTTGATTTTTCTTTTTTGTAAAAAAAGTATAATAAACAAAATTAAAACCCTTCTCTAAAAGGATATACATAATTTATTATTTCGGAACAGCTTTAAACAAAGAAAAAAGTTTATCTTTATCTGAAAAAACTTGGGAAAATTGTTTTTTAGGCAAAAAAATATGATATTCATGTCCCATTAGACTAATCTATTTTATGCACCATTTTTTCATCTAATATCCTTTAATATTTCACAAAATAAATGAAATAAATAATTTTACAAACCAAAAAAAAAATTAAAAAATAGAAACTAGTGATGAAATACATATATCAACTTATTGATATTTTTTTTCAATTATATAAATGTTTAAATCATAATTTCATATTTTGTTCTACCAAAAGTAGAATTGACATTCTACACATTAAAAAATGTGATCCACTTTTTTCCATTGAATCTACTATGTTTAGAATATGTGTTCTACATAAATAATAGTAATCTAAAAATATTTAGAAAACACATTCTACGCTTACCATATATTTCCAAAATCTGTAGAAATTGGAATCTGCACATTACTATAAATCTAATACATGTAGAAATCAGATTCTACATAATACTTTAAATCTAAAACTAGTAGAAATTGATTTCAAATACGTTAAATCTATTCTAAATATATTAGAATACATATTTTACGGATAAAGATAAGAATGATCAGTTCCAAAAAATATAGAAATAGAATATTTGGAAATATTCATTTTTTAATTTGTTAAATTGATTTTTAAAAAATCGAAAAAATCATGATTTAATTACAAGAAATATTTGGTAATATTTTGTTTCCATATATGAATAATATATTTTATTATAATATTAAATACAACTAAATACATTATAATAACTTATTAATTGTAATCACAAATTTCATATATAATAGTATATTTTATAAGATATATATATATATATACATTATAATTATTTTTCTGTTTTATTTTAAACTTTATCTAATTGTAATAAATATTTTATTATAATATTAAATATATCTAAATACATTTAATTGATTTATTAATTATAGCTACGAATTTCAAATTTTGGATTTATTAAAAAATATTTTTGGAAATATTTTTTCCATATAAGAATAATATATTTGTTTATAATATTTAAAATATCTAAATAAATATTAATGATTTTTTAATTGTAATTAATAATTTCAGTTATAATAATATATTTTTATAACATATTTAAATATATCTAAATAAATTATAATGATTTAGATAAATTTAGGTTTTTTGGATTTTCATATGTTTTTAAAATTATTTTAGTTACAAATTATATATTAATATTTAACAACTGTTTTATTAATTATAATTTTTAATTTTTAATTCAAATTAAGGGTAATATTGTCTTTTTGAAAATATTTAGTCTAATAAGACATGAACCATATGAGATTAGTATAATGAGACATGATTATCATTTTTTTGGCCTAAAAAAACAATTTTCCCGAAAAACTTTTAGAGAAAATTTGGAAAAATACACTCACATGAGATGTTAATCTAAAAATTACACAATTATTTAATGTTTATGAAAAATACACTTCTCTATATATGAATTTATTAAATCACCCACTCTGAATATCAATATTATCATCATCATATTATTAAATATTTAAAATATCATAACTTTTTAAAAAGTAATCTCTATAATACCGACATAATATCTTTATAAAATATTTATATGAGTATTTGAACTTTTGGGAATGCAGTTTTAAAAAAAAAGTATTTGAACTTTTGGGAATAAAGAGAAAAGCAAATGTTGTCTCGTCTTCCTTAGTTTCTCTCCGTAATATATTTTGTTCTTCATATTAAAAACATCGTTTTTTCTCTGGTTTCATTTTTATTCTTCCTCTCATTTAGAGGTTGATTAATTTTCTATCCATCCACATAAGTATGATTGGATTTCATAATTTTCTTTCTATAACTGCACACATTGTTTCTTTCTCTTCAAACATAAATTTGACCTATGTAACTTTGTTTCTGATCTGGTTTTTTGGTTATTTCAAAATCAGATTTTAGCTTGTAATTTTTCTTTTGTTTTGTTCTGAAAATAGTTATGCGGAGAAAGAGGTGGATTTTTGCATTTAGAATGAGGAATCGAACAATCAATATATATATAAAGGTTAAGAAAATAAAATACTATACGTTTTTGTTTATTTTGTAATATCTTTATTATTTGAAAAGTTTAATAATAAATTAAAATATTTATCTCGAACACAGATTTAAAGGAATTATAATATTCTCTTATTATTAATTTCAAATTTATATTTTAGTTATTAGATATCTAATATGGATAAAAATATCTTTTGACATCTAATGCAGTGTACATTTCAAAAATTAAAAAAGAATGTGCATTTTTCAAAATTTAATTATTTCTAGAATATTTTTCAAATTATTTCTCAAATTATTTCTCAAATTATCCCAGTATGAATTTCATCATTGATTTCTCTTGTAATCGTAGTTGTGAAATTAGATTAGATTATTTTTCAAAGCTTGTTTTGGCTTTCTTAATGTGATATATCGTTTCAACTATTATGTTTATTCCTTTTTGATAGACAATTATTGAATAAAAGTAGTTTTAGACCAAAAATGGATGCACCGTATTACCAAAATTTTAAACAAATATTATTGTTAGTGGGAGTCTGGAACCGATGTTCATGACCCCCGATGTTCATGACCCCCCCCCCCCCCCCCCCCACACACACACACACCCCCAAAATAAAATAAAAAACTTAGATCTCTGGTGTTAGTTGCTCAATCCAAATAACAGAGTACAGGTATCTCTTGAAATAGATAGCTTGTCACACACTCATACCCGTTTATTTCTCCCTTCCTTCATCCATTCACTTGAGAAATTCAACATTCAACGCGTTTATTCGACTCAGGAGAAGAATCACGTTCTTGCTCCGGTTTAGGATCCGTGTAATGAAAACCAAAGAACCTTTCCACCGTTTTCGCCGGTTTCTTGAGCTCAGGCAGGGGAAAATCTGAGCTACTGTTACATATGGATTCGATCTTAGCGTTGACAGATGGAGACAAGGTCTTTTTATATTCTCCATGACGAGCAATGTCCGGGAAGTTGAGACGAGTGTTGTCTCCTCTGATCTTATGAGCTGATTGATCCTAAGGCAGCTTCTTCCGCGGTTTTGAACGTACCGAGCCATGACGTGGTTCGGTTTTTAGACATCCGGATCTCAGCAATCCATTTCCCCCATTGCCGTTGCTTACGCCTCGGTATAGTTTAGCTGGCCTTGTTACGTTGGTTTTCTTCATCGGGGTTGGTTTAGCGACGCAGCTACGACGGCGAGCACGGTTTTGTTATATTAGATGTAATTCTCTTTGAATTTCGAGGATTTGAGTGTCAGTGAGTGGGTTTAGCCCAGTCTGCCCGTTATCTTCTTCATAGTGTTTTTTATTGTATAATATTGACCAGATTCATAATAATAGATAATTTTTTACAGTTAATCAATACTATTAAAATAGAATCATGATCTGTTGATATATTTACGATCCAACTATTTTAATAGTATTGATTCAACTTTTTTATTAATTATTTTAAAAAATATTATATAATAACTAAAAATATGATTAAAAAAATACAAATTTAAAAATTAAATTTCTAAAAGAAAAATAAAACAAAAAAATATACGACTAGGAGGATCTAGTGATTCTCTTAAAAGAACTAGTAAATGAATCTGTCATTTTTTAACGATTATAAAAACATTGTTGTACAACAAAAAAAAATTACATCTTTACTGAAATACCAGCAAAAAACATGATGTATTTCTATCTCCATGACTATCAGACTATGGTATACTAAGGATGTCAAACAAAAAAAAGACTACGATATACTATGATGGTTTCCATGCTAATTGTTTCCAAAACAAACGGTTAAGATAAGTTTCTTACCATTTGATCTTCGCTTCAAATCAGATTTCTTGTCATCAGCCACGGATATTTTGATTTCATGCTGGAGATTGCAATAGCATGAAAAGAAGAAAAATCTCTTTTCAATCCACTATGAATAACTTTCTTCACAAGAAATAAGAGTAAGAGATACAAAAACTTTGATAGACTGATCAGTATCTTGCTCAGATTAAAGTTTGCATTCTGGAGAAAATCTCCTTTTCAATCCCCATTAACCATACAGAGAGAAGGCGGTTCAATGAATTTAGTTTATCTGCTGTTTTTTTTTTTAATTTTTCAAATGTTCTGTTAGTTACAACTGAAAGTAGAAAAATACATAGTAAATAGTTATGGTGAAAGTCAACTAATAATCTAAAATAAAATTAGATAGTGGTTAGTTATAAATTGTTTTATACTTTTATTACAGAAATTATCTTAGTATCAAGAAGTGACCCATGCATGAGGCAATAAGTTGAGAAAATTGTTGTTGTCACTCCGAAATATGTTTATTTTAATGTGGAACCGAAGAAACATAAATTCTCCTTCAACAAAATGAAATATTACGAAAGCTAAGTACAAAAAAAAAAATTAAAATATTAAATTCCTAGCTAAATCTGAACATACATTACAAAGGAAAACAAAACATAGTAGGCGACTAGGCTAGGCGTCACTGGTCTCTGCATGGAAAAGTTCCATTACATAGCTCTGCTAAGAAATGATAAACGAATTAATCGCGAAAGATTAAATAGATCCAGAGAGTTTTTCTATAGCGTCCCAATCAATCTCAAAAGAAGGACACTTCTGCAGACCCATGCAAAAGCTCTCATCGTCCTTCATCAATTCGTTTGATAAATCAAACAACGTTAAATCCGACTCAGGAGGAGAACCCGACCCGTATCCGAAGTTATTCGTAACTTCACGTTCTTGCTCCAGCTCATGACCCATACAGTGAAAATCAAAGAACCCTTCCTTTGTTTTCGCCGGTTTCTTGAGATCAGACGGTGGAAGCTCTGAGCTATTGCAGATGGATTCGATCTTAGCATTGACAGAAGGAGACAAGGCATGTTTATATTCTCCACGAAAAGCAATGTTGGGGAAGTTGAGACGAGCGTTTTCTCCTCTGATCTTGTGAGCAGCTTGGTCGTAAGCTAATGCTGCTTCTTCCGCGGTTTCGAACGTACCGAGCCATAACCTGGTTCGGTTTTTAGGCAACCGAATCTCAGCAACCCATTTTCCCCATTGCCGTTGTCTTACGCCTCGGTATAGTTTAACCGGTCTAGTTACGTTGGTTTTCTTCATTGGAGCTGGTTTGAGGTTGAGAAGATGGCCACCACAGCCCCGACGGCGAGTTTGATTTTGTCTGAGATGTAACTCTGTTTGAATTTCGAGGATTTGAGTGGGAGTGAGCTGGTTTAGCCCAATTGGACCGGTTTGGTAAGATGCGGGTAATGTTTGGTTCACAGGAGTAACTGGTATTGGTTTAAATGAAGATGGGGAAGAATAAGATGTTACCGTCATGAACGGTTCAAGAGCTTTCATGAACTCTTCTACGTAGCCATTCATGTTTAAAGTTATGTCCATTTGCACTTTTATAGAAAAAAAATAACTGTTTTGGAGAAAAAAAAGTGAGCTTCTAGAGAAAAAAGAAGAAGAAGCCCAATTGATAAAATAATTTGTCTAAACAACAAAAAAAACCACACGAATGCTAAACAGAAATAAGTTTTTTTGTGTGTTCCAAGATTTGAAATATTCTTGTGTGTTGATAGTTTCGCCATATCTTTTGGCTTATATATGTGTTCGTTTCGACCATGGGGGGATTTATGTGGTGAAGTCAATGTAATAACTAAACACTATTTTAATATGTATTTACAATAAATGCATATATCAAATCTAAAGCGCATCAAACTAAAATGTTATCAAATAAACGCGTTGTGTCGTTGACAATTGTTATGGCGACTCAAAATCCTTTATGTTAATTGGTTTTCAAGTCAATCAGCCCTTCTATATTAGAAAACAAATACAAAAGAGGGTCAATTAACCCCAAGTTTATGGAATATATAAAAAAACTTCATGGAATCTAAATCCCCGTTAATTTTCTTGCCAGTTACATCAAATGAAACAAAGCATTCCATAATCTCAACCGCAATATGCGAGTATAACAGTTACAGTGAAATTCATATGTATAAATTTTGGCAACGATTAACATTTTGGAGGTTATATTTTGAATGTCCCAAATTGTTTTATTTGGTTTTAAATCTGGAAAATGTGTTAAACAATAGAGTCGGAACCACTGAACCAGTCAGCTTTAACTGTGAAGACAACGGGTTCATAATTCATATAGACGTGTGCACACGTTGTATACTACGTGGATTTGACTTGTATACTATGCAAGCCTTCTTCAAGCTTCAGTTTCATTTTAGCAGAACTTCCTTAACTCTAGCCTTTTTGGTTTTTCATGTCATTTAGAAACCGACGAAGATTATTTTAGTTTAGAAATCATACATATTTTTTTATAAAAGATATAATATTTGATTTTTAACTACAAGATAACATAATTATAATAAGAAATGAGGGTCGATTAATAAAAGAAACGAGGCTCAATGTCAAACCATAATGAATAATAAATAGTCAATGTCTATAATATAACTTTAGATAGTATTTTGGATTCTTTATCAGCTTTTGTTTTCTTCGGTAAAAGCGTGGAACTTTAGGTTGCTTCCCGTGAACCTTACTTTATTTTAGAACCATAATGAACAATCAAAGCCATTAATTCGTTTTAGGAGCTGTTTATAAGAACCACCATCATAAAATGAAACGTTGCTATCATTTCTCATGTAAATTTGTTTACGAATTATAGATATAGGAGTGCACAACTCGACTAACCATTTCGACTAAGCAAACAAGGATTGCAAATGAACATAGATTCATTTACGTGAATGGTCTGTATATCATGTCGATGTTGTATCACCACTTAGGTTTTGTTATTTTGTTTATAAGTATCTTCACTTTGGTTTAACAAAGACGCTTATCTGAGTTATAGCGAAACATATATAAATCATAAAACTAAAAAGAACTAGCTCGAGATGAAACTGCTCATTCGTTGACTATAGGCCATCCTTTTTCAAATTTAAATAAATAATAACAGTTGAATTTAGCATGTCAAAGCAGAAACAAATGAATATCGCATAATCTTAATTGAATTCATGGCTAATCTAATGACATGATTAGGTAGGTAATCAATATTTTTATCATGATTCAATGGACCTCTATAGATTACCAGCACCAGTGGACTCGCACCAATTGCTGCTATATCTTATCTTACTTCAAATTCCAACAATAGTTAAAGGACACTTTCAGTCACCTAATTATTAAGGTTTATCAAGGGGCATTTGAAGTAGCAAAAGGATGAGCAAATAGATATTTGCTTTTATCATGGATATTGCATCTTTTTTTACTTGTTAATCTATAATATTTGCTTCTCCTAGAAAATTTTACCATATTGGTTTCTGTTACTTACATATTCACAAACCAAGTTAGGTAGTGTTACTTATTATGAAAATATGCACATGTTACTGTTATTAAATCCATGACAAAAGCAAATGTCTATAAATAAGTGGGTTAGTCTCAATATTTAAAGTATGGCCCATTAAAATCAGAGAATATATTCAAAGGAAAACATAAATCATAGTAGGTTTTTCACTAGTCATCTGCATCTATAAATTACATTGCAAAGCTCTGCATATATCATATTCTACAAAATTTATAACAAACAACTTCGAAAAATTAAAGAAAATTTGGAAAAAGAGAACAAGTAAACTAAACTATTGTCCCCTTAGTAGAAAATCAAATTTTGTCACTTTTGGACGTTCAATCAATATATTTACAATGCAAAAAAAATTAAAAAAAAATATAAAATATGAAGTATTCAAGCATGTGCATGTATGAAAAATATTTTTGGATTCAAAAAATATTTGAGATAATAAATTCAAAAAAAGACTAAAGATGTTAGTATATCAAATCTACCATCTACGACGACTTAGAATATGAAATCTACCTAAGACACAATGTTCTACCAAAGGTAGAATGTACAATACACCAAAAGCATTTTGATCTACTAAAACAGAATAAAAAATATACCAAATACATTTCCATCTACTATAGCAGAATAACCAATCTTCCATTCCTTCAATGTTCTGTAAGTTGAGAAGAACATAAGGCCTAGATAACAAACATATATTTACGTTTCTAGAACATACATTCTTCCATATGACCTTTTATCTACTTATGTAATAAATAATATCTACGGTTTCAGCTATTGTCTAACTATGGTATAAAAATGGTTAAAAAATATTCTGGAAATCTTTAAATTTATTGCTTTCCTTTTCAAATTTATTTATGAGAAAAACTGACCAAAAACGTCTTCTTGCTTGATATATTAGGAACAATTTGTAGAAAAATAACAGTAGTGTCATGGTCTAGTGGGAAGAGAGGGGAATTAAGTGTCCATGTCATAAGTTCGATTCTAAGAAAGACCTTTTTTTTTTTGTATTTTCACATCTCATCAAACCGAATGTGTTAAGACTTGTTGGTGACCACTTTGTAGACATTACCAGTGTTGACAAAGGTCAAAAATAAGTTCGCTGCAATCTTACTAACATCCTTTGGCCATGTTAAGTCGACGTGGAGCATATTAGTGTCAAGTAAACATATAATGGTGTGGAGATATGCAAGAATAATACTAAAAATGCTGGGCAAGAGAGGGAGGCAGAGATGTACAAAACATAGAAGATTCATTATCGAAGAGTAGTTTTGGAATGATAGATCAGGCAAAATTACTTCACTTTAAATATAACAGTTTCCTTTGATCTGCTTACAGAAGATACACAAATAAGATCCGATCAAAAGGACAAAAAAATCAAGAGCCTGTACTTTCTCCACTGCTTGTTCACCATATGGAACGTTCTCCTACAATTGGAGCACCACATTTCATCACATGTTCCAAGCTTTCCATCACCTATTAGAGAGTAGAATAAATTAACAAAACTAATAGACTTGGTGAAACAAACATGCTGCATGTATAAGCCAAGCACATGGTGTATTAAAACTTTGTAAAGTAGTGTAATTCAAATGCAAGGACCACTTCCCGGTCTAATCAACTACAAGTTTCAACCTACCGACACAGTCTATCAAATGCGTGACACACGACTTATCGTTCTTAAGTTTAGAACTTTTAGCTCTAGCTTGTGCAAGAAAGACTTGCGTCCGGGAAAAGAACACGACTATCACTGTCTAAGTTCAAATACATAATCATGAAATCCAATTCCAATCAAATATAACTCAATCTCACAATCAAACTATTATACATTTTAAATAGCACATAAAACTCACAATCAACTCAACCCAAAACTACAATCAAAGCCATAAACATGAATCGATTCGTTTTATAAAAATTCAATCTCTTCCTTTAACATGCAAATACAAAAATTACGAACCAAAAAAATCACAAAAGGGGATTCGGAAACCCTAACCTCCAAGTTTTGGAAACCAAGATGAAGTAAGAGCAAACGAAGAACAATGTGATGCTAATTGTCCTTTATCAAAACCGACTACAAGAAGCTTGTCTGATCTTGAACAACTCCAATTGTAGCTGGCGGAGATTACCAAGTTATTCTAATTGGTGGTGTTTAAAGAGGAGATACGAAAGAAGGAGGATGAAGGAGAGATGTGATGCTGAATTAAAGGTCTCCGGCGAACTAAGACAGGCCGGAGATAGAAGGTGTCGACGGTGAAACCTAATCGCCTTTTCGATGGAGAGAAAGAAGAGTCGGAGTCGATAGGTTCTGATTTTTTACTTCTAACTTTTTTACTTTTTAATATTTTACTTTTTAGATGACAAAAGTAAAAGTAAACTTAAAATGTAAATTATATTGCTTTTCTTTATAATTGTATTTAGTTGTTAATTAGAAAGGACTAAACTGGATTTTCATTATTGTTTATACCATATGGACAATGATTTTGGTTTTCATTCTAAGTGGACAAAAGTATACTTGTTTTGTTCTCTTTTCCCAAATTTCCCAAAAATAATTAAAGAGATCCATGGAGTTTATCTATGAGTCCATCAAATCCACAAAATTGCAATTAGACATTTATAGGCGAAAACGTGACAATTCGTTTCACTAATACCAAAATCACGATTCAAGTAAAACCACAAAATTGCATACTAATTCAAAAACTATGCAATCGCGGTTCCGGTCTAAACATCATATTGGCATAAATTGCGTTGCAATACAAAACCTCGTAATAGCATTTTCCTGCGAGAACCATTCATGGAATTTTGTTAGAAACACACAATCACATGTTTTTCATCGAAATCTCAGAATAGATGTTGTAATTAAAATTTCATAATTTTTTTTCTTGATAAAACTGAAAATTAAGTTTTTGGCAAAACTGTAAGAAGGGTTTTTTTTCCTCCAAAACCAAAAATGACATTTTCTTGCCAAATCTGGCTTATGGGACTGTTTTGCAGAATTGGAAAATATCAATAAAGAATACCTTGTTGTGACATACATCAATGGAAGGTTTCTTTGAAAAGTTATAGAAGATAACTAAACCATTTCCACCAATCCTCAAAAGCTTGATGGAATTTGAACATTCACATCACACTTAACAATAATTGTATTGTGCCCGCATGGAGCATTTCTACTTATGTGAAAGAGGAAACAACTGCTAGTATGTGTTCCATGCTTCAGTGCTCTTCCATCTTAGGGAGGAAGGTTTTTTAACATGATAAGCATGTAATTAGCACAAAGGATCAACAAGCGGATTAGATTTGGCCTTGAGGGAGTAAAGATGGAGACCGTTGGAGGGCCAGCTTAGTCTCATTCAAAAAAAAGCTATTGGTAGTGTTTTCATTTCTTTTCAGTCTTCGTTTTATTCTACATCTTGTACTAAAATGATCTGGGTTCACTGGTGAAACATACAAAAAGTTGGTATTCAAATGACTTGGGTTCTAACCTCCAGCTTTTTTTTACGTCAAGCTCAAGCAATGCTTGGCGGCTGGCGGGCTGAATCTACTTTCCTCTCAAACCTTCAAATATCATCTGCAAAAGTTCCATAAAGAACAAGCTAACGAAAATAACACATCAGAAAGAAGAAAACACACCATTGGAGTTCCCCACTACCACATCCTCTCTATCCTGATAGGAGACGCGCGAGATCTTGGCTGGTCAGTGTCACCATCATCCTGCATTTCACTCAAATGACAATTTAATCACACAAAATGCATAATTAAGACTTTTTCAAATAACAAACACAAATGCATGCTAGTGTTGCATCAATGTACTCCTAGAGCTTAAGGAAGGGGGTCAGTTGACCCCTATAAATTTTCTCTACAAGAAATAATTACATGTATTATTTATTAAAAACTAGGGAAATGTTATAAAATCAGTATGCTGACCCGGTAATATTTACTCAAAATTAACTTGACCCATGATTAAATTATATTAACCCCGTTAAACTCGGTGGCTGGCTCCGCCATTGGCCCGAACCATGCAAAAGCTAAATCAAGGAAACTTTCGATGCCAATGATCCTAATTCCAAAATGTCTGCCAAGTTTTACTCCAATGTCTTTAAAATAAAAACTAAATCTACGTTGGATTTCTTATGTGAATGCATGAAGGAAGTAAAGAACAGACGACTATAGGTTTGTGACAAGCTTATGTCTTAGACCTATTTAATATATCTTTGTACTACGTCAACGTCAGTTCAATTCTCTACCCCAAAACAACAGGAAGATGAAACTTTTTTTAATGGTTTTTTTTTAAATGAGTATTTAAAAACGTGAATCTCTAATGAATGTTCTCTATTCGTTTTTTCTGTTTCACATTTTTTAAAATGAGTATTTAATAGATATCCAGATTTTGTAGTAACCTGAAGATAGAAACAAACGAATATCTCCCAATCCCAAAGAATTTATTGCTAACCTAAGAGGCATGAACAAGATTAGGTTGCTAATCAAATGTATTCTGATTCAATGAACCTCAACAGATCCTCCGTACCAGTGACCTCGACTTAAAATGACACTTTGGATTACCTAATTGTTAAGCTTTATCAAAGGGCATTCGAAGTATTAAAAGGACGAGAAACCATATGAAGACGTGCTCAAGATACAATGAGATCCAATATGGTAACAAAAATTCTTAAAGAACAGACAAATTGTTAAGAGAAGCAAGATTATAACAAAGATGCAATAATCGGATGACAATAGAAGTTATGATACATACATGAGTTGCTTCAAATGTTACAGAGCCTCTTCCAAAGTGCAACCAGTAATTCTAGAAACAACAACAGTACCTAACTGTTGTTCTATTGAGGTGTTTTCGTCGCTCTCTCCAAATCGATCTTGCAATTTTCTCTCAACTCTTTCATGGTTACGAAGCTATCCTGCTGCAGAATATAAAATAAACAACGGACTTCAAACACACATGCTTTTTTACATACCGAAACAAGTCATGTTTTTATATAAAACAGTTTTTGAAGTTTTGTTCTGAAAAAAAAAAAATCTAATGGAAGCTCTGGAGGAACTTACAAGGTGGCTGCTTTCACGAGCCAAGATACCCTCCATGTTAAGAAAGAGAGATGTCCACTGACCCATGACATCAAACTCTACATTTGTGGAGTGATTGGAGTTTTCAGATCCATAAACATCCGTTGGCCTTCCTTTACCATTCCTTCGAATCAAGCTACTAGCTTCTTTCTGGCTCTTCTTCAGTACTGCACTCAAACACAAGCTCATCATGAAATTACCATTACAAATCAACTCTTAATTTTGCAGTGTAATGAGAACACTTACCCGATAATCGACCTTTGATATCCTGGTAGTGAAGATCTGACCAGATATACGCAGCTGAAGACAATCATTACATTCACAAACTAAGTTATCACCACTGTTACTGAGAAACAAAGAGCATTATTAACATAATCAGACAACCTTTCAGGCAAAAGGAACAAGAGCATGATTTAAGCTCATCATCAGCTTCCATATCGCGGTTTACCATCCCCATATTGTCAACAGCCGAACATCTGCTCATATTAAACGGCTTGATAGTCTCGGAACTAGGCAACAGACCCGTTCCTTCGGCAGCCACCATCGCCAACCTGCCATCACTTTCGCAATTGCTGCTACTGAATACAGTCACGGTCAAGTCTTCACCGGTAACAGCGTCGGTCTGACTTGAAAAATCACCGACGTTCGAGTCCTTGCCACACTCCCTCTGACCAAGTTCCACCACAGCACCACCCGAATGCTGAACACCAATATCCACAGCATTGGTTTCACCCTGAGACTCTTTCACATCGAAATTCTCAGAATCAGCATCAACAACAGCAGGTGGTGAGTCACCAAAGCTAATCTTGTCATCAGAAGAAGAACCATCGTTTGTATCACTCGTCCTAGTACTCTCCTTGACCAAGTCGTCTACAACTAAACACAACCTCTTGGAAAACTTCACCCCTGAGCCTTCACGAGCAGCAACGGCCTTACCAGCATCGTCCCCAGATTTCAAAAGAAAATCACCCAGAATCGAGGAGATCCCTCTCTTGCTTGGTACATTAGTCATATCACACAAAGGGAGACGCGTTTCCTTGGACACTAAGCTGCAGCTATCTCCAGTCATCTTCACAAACACAAAAAAACAAAACTTTTCATCTCCAAAATCAAAATGTCACAAAACCCATATTCCAAAAATCAAAATGAAACAGCGAGAAATAATAATCTTTTACCCTAAAACAAAAACCCTAAAAATTCACAGGTTCAATTAGCACCAAAATCAAGAAATTGAACAAAACCCTAACCGAAACTTCCAATTCGGAACCAGAAACTGATACTACGCTACGAAATGAAGCGATTCGTAAGCTTAGAAGAAGAACCCTAAAACTAGCAGAGTTAGGGGTAACTGACCAATGGATTAGTGGCATCTGTCAACGGCCAAGGAATCTTCGTTTAATCGGAGAAATTTTAGCTTCGGTGTCTCTCTCTCGGAAGAGTAGGTGAGAGCTAGGGTTTTTGAGGTGGTTGAGGCGGGAACCTGTGTGCGAGGATCTTCTTCCGACCTTTAGAGATTTCTTTTGACCCGCGTTTCGAATTTTACGATTTTGGCGTCGGACTCGGGAGTCGCGCGCGGTCCCCCCCCCCCCCCCCCCCCCCGCATCTCTTAATGGGCCTTGATTGATTACTTTAAGCCCAAGGCCCTAGTATAAAACCAAACCTTATCTGACAGCGATGTATTGCAACTATACATCCTACTTGATGAATAGATGACTGAGATCATCTATCTATAGATAGAAAGATATAATCCTCGAAAGGCGCGCCAAACTTTTTCTCCACTCGTTAACGGACACGTCATCTTTGACTTTGAATCCACGTCACCTCTCTTGCCGTGAAAGCATTCACTTTATAAATCCGCACGATTGTTTTGGAAAACTCTGCATTTGATATTTTTTTCTTTCCTCTCCAATATGGAATCACGGCGAGGGAATCAAATGACGGAGGAGGAGTTCTCCGATCTAGCCGCGGCGAGGCGGATCCAGCGATTGTCGTCACACATCTCTCCCGCGTTAACGGCGGAGGTACCTCTGGTGCAGACGGAGGCGTGCTCTTCGCGGACGGGGAATAAGAAGTTGGAGGTGAATAGCCAGGCGCTGTCTGTGTACATGAGGGGGAAACACATGGACGTGCAGGAGAAAGTGTACGAGTTCTACAATTCCCGGCCCGATCTGCAGACGCCGATCGAGATCTCGAAGGACGATCACCGGGAGCTGTGTATGAGGCAGCTGCTGGGGCTCGTGAGGGAAGCTGGGGTGAGGCCGTTCAGGTACGTTGCGGATGATCCGGAGAAGTATTTCGCCATCATGGAAGCGGTTGGTAGCGTTGATATGTCGCTTGGGATCAAGCTCGGCGTTCAATACAGGTTACTCACATTATTGAAATTTTGGAGGATATTGGGATTAGTATTGTTGTTGATGAACCGTTTGTTCTTTGGGATATTTTAGCTTCTTGTTTTATATATATATATATATGATGATGATTGTGTTAGTATTCGTACGAACTCAGCCGTTTGCATTTACTTTTTGTTTCATACATTTATTTGTTTTATATACATTTATGTATAGTCTTTGGGGAGGATCTGTGATTAATTTGGGAACGAAGAAGCATAGAGACAAGTATTTCGAGGGAATTGACAATCTCGACTACACTGGTTGCTTTGCTATGACCGAGCTCCACCATGGTGAGTCATTACTGATATCATGGCTGGATCTGAGATTTAAGGGCTATAAACATTTCCTAAGAGTAGTAAAAAAATTTCATAATTTGGGGAGTGTGTTAATTTAAAAAACCTCCAAAAGTTTTTGGGCCAAGTGTTAATATAAAATACCTCCGAAAGTTTTGGGGGGCCGATGCTAATGTTTTATTGGGATGATGCATCTGTGTGTGTCATTAGTTTACTTAACCTTTGGTTTTGTGTTTGTTTCAAGGATCAAACGTTCAAGGTCTCCAAACCACGGCCACGTTCGATCCCATCACAGACGAGTTTGTGGTCGACACGCCTAATGATGGAGCCATCAAATGGTGGATTGGAAATGCTGCGGTTCACGGGAAGTTTGCAACTGTTTTCGCCAGGCTCATCCTTCCAACACATGATAGCAAAGGAGTCTCCGACATGGGTGTTCACGCCTTCATTGTTCCCATAAGAGATATGAAAACTCACCAGACGCTCCCTGGTGTTGAGATTCAAGATTGTGGGCATAAAGTTGGCCTCAACGGAGTTGATAACGGTGCCTTGAGGTTCCGCTCTGTGAGAATACCCCGTGACAACCTTCTCAATCGCTTTGGAGATGTGTCCCGTGACGGAAAGTATACAAGTAGCTTGCCAACAATCAATAAAAGATTTGGTGCAACGCTCGGTGAGCTTGTAGGTGGACGTGTTGGTCTTGCATATGCCTCTGTTGGCGTCCTTAAAATATCAGCCACGATTGCTATCCGTTACTCGCTGTTGAGGCAACAGTTCGGTCCTCCAAAGCAACCTGAGGTCAGCATTCTTGATTACCAGTCTCAGCAACACAAGCTCATGCCGATGTTGGCATCCACCTATGCGTACCATTTTGCAACCGTGTACCTCGTGGAGAAATATGCAGAGATGAAGAAGACTCAGGAGGAGCAGTTGGTTGCCGATGTCCATGCGCTCTCTGCTGGGCTCAAATCTTACATAACGTCGTACACCGCCAAGTCACTCTCGGTCTGCAGAGAAGCTTGTGGAGGGCATGGTTATGCAGCTGTTAACCGGTTTGGAAGCTTGAGAAACGATCATGACATTTTCCAAACATTTGAAGGAGACAACACTGTGCTTTTGCAACAGGTAAGAACTTTCCCACCTTGTCCTGATAATGAACAACCATGTTTATAGTGTTTGGTTGTTTCTTATAGGTGGCAGCTGATTTGCTGAAGCGATACAAAGAGAAGTTCCAAGGTGGGACATTGACAGCTACTTGGAGTTACTTGAGAGAGTCGATGAACGCTTACTTGTCTCAGCCAAATCCTGTTACAGCTCGTTGGGAAGGTGAAGATCATCTAAGAGATCCTAAGTTCCAACTAGATGCTTTCAGGGTGAGTTAGTGTTTACTCTGTATATAATCTGTGACTTCATGTTTATCAATCACTTAACGTTTCATCTCCACAGTATCGAACATCGCGTCTCCTACAAAGTGTTGCAATGAGATTGACGAAACACACCAAGACACTTGGACCATTCGGCGCTTGGAACAGATGCTTGAACCATCTCCTGACACTTGCGGAGTCTCACATTGAATCAGTCATTCTCGCCAAGTTCATTGAAGCTGTTCGAAAGTAAGTAAACAAGCACACACATGCATCTTCCCTTACAAATCAAGTGTAATAAATATCACATTAAGCAAAAACATCTCTTTGTTCAGGTGTCGGGACCCAAGTGCAAGAGCTGGTCTGAAACTAGCATGTGATCTTTACGCGTTGGACCGAATATGGAAAGATATAGGAACTTACCGTAACGTGGATTATGTCGCGCCTAACAAAGCCAAGGTTTACTTGTTGTTATATATAAATCTTTAGTTTTTTCTCGATTAAATGGTTGGTTACATATGATGTTTAAATTTTCTTTGCAGGCGATTCATAAGTTGTCTGAGTATTTGTGTTTCCAAGTAAGGAATGTGGCCAAGGAACTAGTGGACGCTTTCGACCTACCGGATCATGTTACTCGAGCGCCAATTGCTATGCAGTCTGATGCTTATGCACAGTATACTCAAGTTGCTGGATTCTAAAGAAAGGTAAAAGGAAAAAAAAAGAAAAGATCGGATTGAAATAATCTCCTTCGACTCTTTTTGATACGAAGGGAAAAATAACAATTTATAGTACGTGCCGTCTTTGTGTTTGTTATATGTTTTGTGTATTCGTTGCTATTTGTTTTCCACATGGGAATAAAAATCAAGTAGTAAGAAACATTGAACTTGATTTTTTAATAGAAAAACTAAGCTTTCAGACGTGCTTGTAAAGTATCCACAGGTCCTGATCACACTCCCGATGTTCTAGTTTGGTTCACTACATGAAAGGCAAAAAAACGTTGGTGTCTGCTACTATTATCAAAACTCATATTTCTTGTAGTGGTTTGTTAACAATCAAAATTAATCTGTTAACATGGTTGTTAACAATCAAAATCTGAAGAAACACTTCCTTAATAAATATCTATCCAAGCTTTCATAGGTGCCACAACGTCAAACAGTTAGATATGTTGACACCGACTTTTATTGTAAAAGTGCGCGTGGTAAAACGTGGAAGTCGTAATGTATAAAACGCAGAGGTCACAGAATCCCTAAAATCATTCACAAACATCCAAACAGTTATCAAACCGTCCTCTCATTTCTTTTCTGACATAGTCTGTCTCCAACTTCACTCCAGCTTTTGATCTTCATATGATCTATGAAATTCAGTGGCAACAACCATGTTACAACTACTCCTGAAGTATCCACCGCTATCTTCTTTCTTTTTTAATAAACTAAAGAATCGACTGACATCACTTAAGATATTTTAAAATTTTATAAAACTCGCGCATTTTTAGGTTATTTGTTAATTCCCGAAGGTAAAACTATTCACCACCAGTCACCACATAAAAACATTATTTTAGCATGTATTGTTTCCTTAGGAGTTAGGAAATGCAATTTAGTTCAGACAAAAGACGAGCAGAACTCGCCACGAACATGCACACCTCCTCCTTTACATACTAAAATATCATTTTTATTTCAAATATTTATCCAAAGGAACAAATTAATACTATATATGACACAAGGGCCACGTTACCAAATCAATCACGTATATAAAACCGAAACTCGAGCAATCGCAAGGGATCATTTTGTTTTTCTAACACACATAAGAGGACTAATTCTAATCATCACAAACTATACTGTATACAGTTAACAGTAAAAAATGGTGGAGGTCCAAGATTTGGAACCACTAAGCCCGATGCAAGACGATGATAACGATGATTGCGAAGACGAAGAAGACGAATCCGACCGTCTCGGCGAAGACATCAGCTACGACGATCTCAAGAAACGCATGTGGAAAGATCGAAACCTCATGTCCAAACTCAAACAGCAGCAAAAAGATAACTCTTATCCCTCATCTTCCACGTCACCACCATCTTCCTCCTCCTCCTCCTCCTCATCAGCTATCGTGCGCCGAGCAGAAGCCTCACGCCGCAAGAAAATGGCACGGTCCCAAGACTCTGTCCTGAAGTACATGATGAAGATAATGGAAGTCTGCAAAGCACGAGGGTTCGTCTACGGAATCGTACCGGAAAAAGGCAAACCGGTAACCGGTTCTTCCGACAGCTTGAGACGCTGGTGGAAAGAAAACGTCCAGTTCGACCAAACCGCTCCAAACGCCGTTTCGGACTACTTAACGTTAGCGGCCGCTCAGCTGATCTCGTCGAGCGAGTCACTCGATCCGAACTCGTACATCCACATGCTCCACGAGCTGCAAGACACGACGCTGGGGTCCTTGCTATCGGCTCTGATGCAACACTGCGTGCCGCCGCAGCGGCGGTTTCCGCTGGAGAAAGGTCTTGCTCCGCCGTGGTGGCCGAACGGGACGGAGCTGTGGTGGGGAGAGCAAGGAGCGACTGCGTTCGAGCACGGTCCCCCGCCGTATAGGAAACCGCACGATCTCAGGAAAGCTTGGAAAGTGAGCGTTTTGGCCGCCGTGATCAAACACATGTCGCCCAACTTGGAGAGAGTGAGAAGGCTCGCGAGGCAGTCTAAGTGTTTGCAAGATAAGATGATGGCTAAGGAGACTGATACTTGGTCTCGTGTGTTGAACCAAGAAGAGGCTCTTTTAAAACGTCTCAAGATCTCTGACGACGACGAGGACGAAGAAGAGGAGAATCATGAACAGGCAAGACTCGTTGATCTTGATCAAGAACAGATGGGGAACAACAAGAGAAAAGGTGCGTTTGTGGAGGAGGAGGGAGCAATGTTGTCTAACGTATACACTTGTCAGAACTCGAGCTGTCCTTCGAGTGATGCGAGTTTGGGATTTGTAGACAAGAATCTGAGGACAGGACACGAGATGGAGTGTCTCTACGGGACTCAAGAACCGATGTACCAGAGTAGTGTTAGCTCGGATGGGTTTGTTCGGTCCATGACAACGAGTGATGATGATTATAGCGCGAGCTCGAAAGGAAAAGACACTATAGATTATCTGAACCAAGACGGTAACTGGCTAGACTATCTCTGGTTCGAGAGGTTACATGGTTTTAACTGTCCTGATGAAATAACCACGGTGGATTTAAACCAATTACCAGATCATTCTGACTCGAATCCGACCATGAACGAGGAAGACTTCTCTTTATGGGACATGGGTTGTGAAGACAAAGATATCTACATGTCTCAAGATTGAAAAAAGGAAACTCTCTAAGTTACAATGTATTAAAAACAGAGTCAAGAGAATAAAAACATTTTGTTGTTGTTTGGTCCAAAAGCTATACAATCAAGAAATAATACCTTTTTTGTTTGTCCAAAAAAAAGAATGGGTAACAAATCTTTTAGTCATAAAAACTATGTCGTTTTGGAGTGTCATCTTCAACCAATCTTGCAGCTGCACTAGAATAACCTTTCCTGAATCTACCTTTGTTCAGACTCTTCACATCAACCTCTACTGCAAAGATTGCACAAACCGGTCTGTGATCTGAAAACCGTGACTCTCCTCGTATGTAAGAAAGCTGTTCTATTCCTTCTCCTCTCCATAGAATCCGATCACACCTGAAAACAATTGCACCATTCAGAACACACACCAGCCAGAATAAATTGTGACAGTTAGAGGTTTTAGTTTCAGTACCAAGCAGGAGTACGTCGTTTTTTCTTGGACTTGGTGGTTTCTCCGGCGTAAGCATCTGAGTTTTGAGTGTATTTATACGTTGGTGCAAAGAAGATTTGACCTTCTTGAAATCCAGAGAAGACTCTTCCTGCTCCTCTTTCCATGTTGAGCTGAAGATTTTTACAGTAGATCACATGAGTTAGTATAAACAGCAAAAAAACTGTTTTAAAACCGATCATTTTATTATACTAACAAACCTGGTCTTTCTCAAGAAGAGTATCCCAATCATTGTCTTCTAGTAACACTCTTGTCTCTTCATAGGTTAAAGCAACTCTGTAATTCAAATCTCCAAGCCAAAGCACTCGGCTGCAACAACATTCCCAACAAACAAGAGTCTTCTTATAAGCGGTTTTTATTTTACTTGTGTAGAAAGAAAGTGGAAACATACTCATGATCAACGATTCTTTCGGGTGCGCGACAACTAGGGCTTTTGGTGAGTTTAGGGAACTGAGTATGCTTCAGAATCTCAGCTACATCTGCGTTTCTTCTCATCTCATCACCTTCTTTCTCACCAGATGCCAAATGGCTACACACAAAGCAAAAGCTTGTTTGATGCAGTGACATGCTTATAGCTATACACCCCTGTATAAGAAAGCCACAAAATAGTTAACTTCTTGTTGCTTGTGTCACAATCTTGCATTTTTAGAAAAGTACCTTGTTTCCCAAGCGACCCATGATTCCTCTTCCGACAGAATCAAGTCTAAGATGAGATATATGTGGAATCAACTCTTTTCTAGCCCAAACAGACAAAAACAAACCAACCATTTGTTTACTAGCAATCAATCTGTAACTCATCTGTCCAGGCATCATCATCGTCGTCGCCGCGGGAACAACATCATCAAACAAGAAATTCTCATGAACCCTAAAATTCTCAGCCTCCACATTGTTATCCGCAATAGGATCACTATATCTTTTTGATCTCCTACCTTCCCAACCAACCGAAGTAGTAGTATCGCTAACCACCGGACAATTACAAGTCTTCAAAAGACTTGAATCGACACGATAGTTTCTGCTCAAGACTTTAAGATTAGGTCTCTGAAAGAAACTTAGACTGCTCGGTGTTCTCGACTCCTCGCTACAACAACCACTACTACTACTACAAGAGGTTGTTGTTTTCGAGGCAGAGAAAGCTGCGTTTGAGTAAACAGAGTCTTGTTTCGGTTTGTTTAGAGCTTGGCTTATTAGAGCTAACCATTTAGCTGCAGGCTCGTTGTCTTCAACTACTAACACGTTCCCTGCACTTAGAGGAACAATCTCTTGAAACCTGAGACACAAGTAAAAAAGATAAGAGTCAGTATCATATGTCATAAAGGTTGAGACTTTATCAAGACCCATGAATCAAGATTCGTACCCACAGATGTATAAATCTGCTGTGCCTTCAACGAGCAAGAAGTCTTCTAGGTTGAGATCGTTGTTCGGTGTTCTTCCACCTACATTCCACGTAGCTAGAAACACCCTGAAAGAAAAACAGAGGATTTGAATCTGAATCTGACATAAAATGAAAGAAGTAAACAGAGAGATTGATTGAGATTCTCAAACCTGAGTTCACGAATCTCTGTTGTTGGTGCCATAGGCCTATCGAAACTTGATAGATTCAAGCCTTCAATTCCAGGGCTTGACTTTCTCTCTAACGATTTTACAAGAAAAATAAAATAAAATAAAAAATCTTTGACAAATGTATCGCTTTCGTAATCATGTGAATAATGTCACAATTTTCAGGGTAGGTTACCAAGAAAATAACATTAATCTCAACCACACATTGAAAAAAAAAAGACGATCAATGTACCAGAAAGAGACTTCCATATCATTGGAGAAGTGTTGTCGAGAATCGATTTCTTACGAGAAGCAAGTCGTCGCTCCAAATCTAACAAGCAAGAAGAAGATCCATGAACCATTGTTTTTAAAAAAAAACTAATAATCTATTGTGTTCCTTGAGATGTACGCAAAAAATGTTTTAAAGAAAAGAGTTAATACCATCGAAAATTTTATTGTTGTCTTCGTGATGATCATAACTTCCTCTATTGTTCATATTATTTGATGCATCTTCTTCATGTTCTTGTTGTTTACCACATCTTCTTGATCCGAAAATCTTCGGAAGAATTGACTAATAACAAAAAATATTCAATTAAAAAATTATTGAATTAATGGGTTTCACGTCGTGACATTTTCGAAGAGAATCAAGACTACAAAAAGAAAAAAAAGATTACGGTGGATAAAAAAACAATTGAAGGAGGATGAGAAGGAAAGAGAGAAGGAACCTTCTTCCTCTTCTCGCTTCGGTGGCTGTTCTCAGAGTCGCTATCTCTATTGGAACTCATTCAGCGAAATCTTCTAATTAAAAAAAAAAAGTAAACAATTTGGAAACAGAGGTTAAAAAACATTAATCTGCGTGTTCAAAACATTAAACTGCGTGTTTAGTAGATCTTGGAAATCGTGTGGGAGAAGGACATTTATTTTATTTATTTTTTTGTTTCTAGGGTTTGATTTTCCCACGACTATTAATAAGTATTGACATGATCATATTATTTACTTCAGTTTATATATTTTAAATAGATTATTTAATGTTTTTTGTTTACTTATAACTTATAAGTAATTAGTAGTAGTATTTTCTATATCGGTTTGAAAAGATCAGATTTTGGCGCCAGCTCCTTCGGAGTGATAGGGAGATTTTAATAACAGAGATTTGCATATGATGTGAACTAGAATTTATAAATAGAAGGTGAATATATGAAAATATTTTCACTAGATGTCAAAATATTCCTTGTGGAAATGTGTTCTATTTCCATTATATGTCTTGTTGTCAGTTTCTTTTTTGTGAAAAAATCTTGTTGTCAGTAATAACCTCTTTATTACAAAAAAAAAAACTTTGTATTTTCCCATCAAAATTAATTAAATCACTAGATTTTGATCCGCCCTAAGAGGGCGGGTATATGTTTTGTTTTGTATGTTTTTTTGAAATTGCATTTCTAAGCGTATGCTTTTTTGTTATTATATATATATATTTTTTTGTATCAAATATGTGTGTTTTGGGCAAATCTTTATTTTTATTTCTAATTTTACTTGGGTTATTTTTTTCTCAAAATGATTAGGCTTCTTATTTTGAACATTGAAATGAAATTATTATTGGACGAAAGCTTACAAAGAAATAAAAAATCCCTAAAGAAAAAATAGTAGTTCAAAAAAGAGCATTATAAGCATCTTCAAAAGTTGGATACAAAACTCTATTAACAGTTCTTAAATCTGTGTAGTTGGTCGAGTTTTTGTTATGGTTTAAAAGAAAATGCATATAATCCAATTCAATTTGTTTGGAGTTTGTAAACAAATTACTCATTTTTTTTTATCTTTGTTCTCTCTATTAATTTCCATTCAATCTTGATATTGTGAAGTTTGATTTGCCTTCTTTGTTGAGACATTACCAAAATGATGTTCTTTATGTGAAGCTTATTTGTCACTTTTTTCCATATTTTTTGTCTTCATCTGTAACAAATATGATAAAAGACAATTTTAAAATCTGACCCGCCCTTCAGAGGGCAGATATATTTTTTATTGAAAAAATTAATTTTATGTCATGAATATTTTTTATCCTTGATAAATTATATTTTGTTAAGAATTTTATGAAATTTATCTAAAATTATTGTATGAATTATTTTTGTTATTTTAAATATGACCAAAATTTTGAAGACTCCAAATAATTCTGACCCGTATTATGATTTTTTTTATTAACCTGCTGTTAAACTTGTGAATTATTTCACAGTGATTTTATTTTTAGTATTTTAATTTAAATAAAAAGTTTAATATGTTTAAACTATTGTTTTTTGTCATAAACCTGTTATGTATTGATAAAATATGCTTTTGTGTATTTTAAAAAGTTTATATGATTTTTTATTTTTAATGAAACTATTTTTTTAAATATTTGAGAACATTCAGGTTTTTAGAATCTAGATTCTGACCCGCCCTTTCAAAACTAATGACAGTTACAATTTATATCAAAACTAATGGCAGTTATAATAGATTAAAGTGGAAGTTACAATTAATTGAAAATAACGTAATAGTAATAGGTATTTTTATATGAAGACTAATGACAGTTAGTTAGTAAAACATAAGAATCTATAATTGGTCATGGAGAATTAATAGAATAGATAGATGTTGATGTTTTAAAAAAAAAACTTACCAAATGGGCTGCATGGGCCTCCCCGCGAGTAACCAAAGTCGGTCCAAGTTAAAATGACTTGACCAAAACACCCTCGAAGATTCCGCGAAACAACGAAGTGGCCCTTCTTTCTCCGAGAAACAGTCACTGAGTCACACACTCTAAAACCTCACTCGAATCGTTCCTTCTCCTCCGTCGAGTCGGCGACGGTAAAATCCTCCGAAGGTCAGTGTAATCTATGTATTGTACTTTTCTTGTGATGATAAGCTACTGAGATAAATATCTATTCCGATAATCGGAGTTTACTGTTTCCGTCGTCTTCTATTTCGATCGAACAAATCTTAGGGTTTAGTTTTCCTCTGCAAACATCATATTATGCGTTTCTGATCTCGTTTATGATGTGGTTTTGCTTTGGTTTCTTGCAGATTTGTGTAATCTCAAACTCCGCTTGATGAATTTCAACTCAGTTTTTCAATCTCTCTTGGAGTTATTCCCACAGGTATAAACCTCTCATCATCATCATCATCATCTCGTTTCAACACGGTTTTGACTTGGACTTTTATACGATTGTGGTGTTATTGACATTTTAACAAAAGGCGTTGATTCTCATTTCAATCCTTTGTATTGTGTATATTCGACGATTGATCAAAGTAATCTCACGTGCTAATAGGTAGATGTGTGGTAAAGAGCTTCTTGCCTTGTGTGTTGTTTTATTCATCTTTTGTTTGTTTGGTGTTTTATTATTATCCTTTGGAATCTAAGTTATGTGATATATTTTTGTGTTGGTGCCAGATTGATGAAAGGATATTGAGAAGTGTTGCAAGGGAGCACCCAACGGATGCTGATGCAGCTGCCGCTGTTGTTATCTCTGAGGTTGTTCCTTTGTTCCCCCAAGAATGGGAAGATCACCTCAGCCTTAGGCATAGGAAACTCCTCCATGACCTTCCTCTCTGCAAAGGTACTTACTTTTAAAGATTATTATGTACACACATTGCAAGCTTGATGTTTCTTTGGTCTGATTGAATGGTTGCTGGAAAATGCAGTAGAAGAGCCTGAAATGCAACATGACGACGCTCTGTCTCAATGGCTTCATCCATCTCAGCTTCCACAGAGTTACCTTGCACTGCTCAACGAAAAAGAAGAAGAAGAAGCAACACCTCCTCTTGATTACGCTGTGAAGAAAGTGGTTCTTCCTTGTCGTGATGATGCAGCAGCAGCAACTGGTGCACGAAGAGACATCCGAACCGTATACTCAGCAGCCTCCAACAAGACTGCTTCTTCCGTGGTGAAACCTACTATCCGTGTACAAGGCCGCCACAATGAACAACTCTCAGTACGCATCTCAACAACAGTCTTTATTTTTTGTCGAATTCCTGAAAGTAGTAAAATCTGATTGCATCTTTTTAATGTTCAGGGAAGTAGCAGCAACCTTCCTGTGGCTCGAAAATCCTCACGCAGTGCGGCGCAACCATGGTCCAACTACTCTGAGGTCAAGTCACATCGCGTTGTTAAAGTAAAATGTGGTCTGAAAAGGTTCTCTAACTTCTGTTTTTATGTTATCAGAAGCTGAGAAGTTGGAAAAAACGAAGCAACAACCGTGACTTCTCACAGCTCCACCACGGCCAATGCAAATATCTACCCTCCAAGCAATCTAACCAAAGCACCTGGAAAGGTTATCACAGTGAGCGTGTACGTGGAAAGCCAAGATCTCCGATTTTTGATTGATTCCAACTGTTGTTTGATGGTATATAAAGCCATTTTCTTCTCCGTTTTTAAATCAGGAGCGCAAGCAGCGGATTGATGACAACATCAAGGCATTAGCGAAATTGCTCCCACATGAAGTTAATGTATGATACTAAACATTGCTATAATAGTGTTTGTACCTCAGAGCCTGTCATAGAAAAAAACTCTCTCCTGAATCTTGAGAGACTAAAACTTAATTTAAGATAATGTCTGTGTGGCCTTGTAGGAGGATAGCTCTGAAGGGATACTGAATGAAATTGTTGATCATGTGAAGCTTCTTCAGCTACAGATGAAGGTATGTATGGTCCTGCTTTTCGTAGTGATGAAATAGCTCTTATAGCTTTCAGAGTGATGAAATGAAACTAATCCGACTCATCATGACCAAAGAAAATCCAATTTAGACTTTAAAAATTTGTTTACGCAAATAGTGTACTGTGGAATCAAATTGCTGAGAAACTTGCTGATGTGACATGTTGGGTTTATTATGGAGAGACAGGAACTAAGTCTAAACAGGTTGGGAGGAGAACCAATTACTCATCCTATGACGTTCATCGAGGTAATACAATATATTTGTTTTGCTTTTCTTCAAAATGAACATGTTGAGAGAATGATTTGGTTGCTTGGTATATAGGGATTTGGTCACTACATTCATCATGAGGAGATGATGACAAAGCCTTTGGAGGAAATGATGGAAGATCTGCTCGCAAATGATCCTGAAGCTGCGGCTCGTTTGTTGGAGAGCAAAGGCCTTTACTTGGTGCCTTTGTCCTCAGTTCAAAACTTGTGCTGAATCAAACACATAAACAGATAGTGGTTAACACGATAGTCTCTTACAAAGTTATTAGAGCACTGGTTCGTTTTTTGAATCAATGGTACTTTTCTTAACATAATAATTTCAGTACATGTTGTTTAGGTACGTTTATATTATGGTTATTAGATCCCGCAGCGAACTACGTTCCATGGTCTCAAAAATCGAATAAGATCAACACTCATCTTATTATAGTAAAATGTAGTAGTATTATGGTTGATCAAACAATCTCACGTCTTATGATCTTTAACTTTAACTAAACCCGTATAATTAATGTTATTACTGGTTTGGTTCGGTTTTGTTGTTCAATTTGAGTCTAAATAATGCAAAGAGATTTTATCGAAACTCTGTAGGAAGTAGTATGATGGGCCGTGATCTGGACTTGAACCAGTGAACCATGTGACAGCTAGCTATTAGCCTCAGACAAGTCCTTTTCCAGCTTTCCGCCCAAAATCATATATTTTCTTCTTTTAATTTTTACTTTGAATAGTACAGTCTTCAGAGTTATCTGGTTTCATTATGTTGTATATTTGTTCTCCTTTTATAAGAAACAAACAGCTAAATCCATTTTACAACGAATATGCTGTAACTTTGTCACGAAGATAAATGATCAACTAGCAAATTAAATAACAAAATTTAACTAATTGGGCCTTTGTTTCTTCATACTGAAGTCAGCACAACTTTTATAAACTGTCCAATTTTCTACGTTCAGAGAAACACACACGAAGCTGTAATCCTGTCTCCCAACGTAAATACAGCAAATATCTGTATCTTATTTGGTGCATCATGTGAAGACGAGGAGCTTAAGAGGTATAGTCGCTCTTTATGATTTACAAATCGGATCATTTCTTTTACACTTTTATTTTTGAATCAGGATGGTGAAGCAACAGCCGTTTAAGATGGTGGTTACTTGAGAAGCCGGAGAGTCTCCGGTGGATTATTGTCGGAGCTATATTCCAATAACATTGCTCTCTCATCCTCGTTCTCCTTCCCCATCTGTAAGAAATTTCTTTATTTCTACTAATAGAGATACTTTATGAACAAAAAAACCTAAATCTTAAAGTCATGGATTCTTGGTTCTTTTTCCTTTCAAATATCCATATGGCCATCATCAGTTTCCTTAATTTTACCTGTTACAAATTTACTCACATCTACAGATACAACATACTATCAAGAAACTCTTGATTTTTTTTTTTATAAATATTATATATGCAAGTGTATCTAATTAATATTAGCTTCTAGAAGTATAAGAGATGGTACCTTTGCAAGCTGGCTAGCCAAAACCTGGTTCTCATCTCTCAAAAGCTTTTCCTATTTGAACAATAATATCACAACTCCATCAGTTACTAACAAGTTCCATAATATCTTCATCGTGATTCGGTAATTCACCGAGGGAGAGAGCCTAATTATCAGTATTCTATCGACGTCGTTTTAGATTCTCAATAGGAACTCAGAACATGATTGAAAACATATCTACAGAGCTAAGCATGGTGTAGTCTATGTATACTCTGTGGATAAGATGATTAAAAAAATCAGAGCGTAGCCTAAGATAGCCGGGGTGGCAAATAAAAACTAACGCACTGACCTTTTCTTGAAGGGGTTTTACAAGATCCATCATTAGTTCTGTCTGGAACAAGACATTGAGGATTGTGTCAAACAGGCAACAATGACATAATTTTTAAGTAGACTTCATATATACCTTCCTAGCTCTAACTGAAGACAGAGCAGTCTTGAACTGATCTTCTAGGGATATTAGAGACTCTAAGCTTATATTATCAACATTCCCTTCTTCAAGCTTGCTGCATATACAATCATAGAGCAACAAAAAAGAGGATCAATAAAAGTTTGACCCGAGGGAGATGCAAAAAGATGGAGTCATAGTGCTAACCGTTGGACTATTTCGAGTAACTCCTTGAGTGAAAGATAATTCGTAGTTTTTTCTGTAAGATCCTGTCATGAGAAAAAGAGCGACCGGAATGGTCCAGAAAGATTGTAAAATTTATTGTATTTCCTAGAGACAAATAAGTCTAACCCTTAATAATTGTGTCACAAATATACAATTTTAAGGCACTACATAAGTTTACTTTATGCACTCCATGATGTTAAGGCACTACGCAAAGTTTAGCTATATATATTTATATGTCGTTAGTTTTGTATTAGGTCCTTATTTTATACTAGTTATCTTCTATACTTCCTCCTAATTAAGATGACAAGATCTGATTCTAACCCCCGATAGCTAAGTTGAGTATAGACAAGGATTAGAAGCTAGTTGTAGACTTTCTAGTGGAATTCCGGCAGTGAATAACAAAGTACCTCTATGCCGGGTCCCTGTCTACAATGTTAAGGCACTAAACAAATCATCCATATAACAGCCATCAGAATAGACTATCAGCTAGCGTCTAAATGCATCCATATTATTACTATGCATGTGGAACCCACCCTTGTGACCCGATATATGCAAGGCTTTAAGAATCTTACCAAGATTTTACGCTTATCTGCATGTTGTACTTCGTAATTCTTGAGGATTTTGGCCATGCTGGGCAGAGATCAAGACAGAAAAAAAAACGCATTATAAAGTCCATTCCAAAAGTACAGAGCAAATATAACTTCAGTAGAGAGACATGTACATAGTATCAATTTGTGTTACTAAATTAGTTATTGTTTTTCGGTAGCTAACCATATACTCTGCAGCTTCTAAATAGAAACTATCTCGTAATAATAGTATATAAGGTTTTCTATCAAATACTTTGTTGGGATATTTTCTGCTAATATATCCATATTTATATATTATGATGGACTTCTTTAGTTTTGATGTATCAGTAAACGAGCTTGTCGTACATTCTATTATCAATGCACATTTTGGAGTATTACTTCTTATAAAGTAGTTCTATATGGAAAAAAGCTTTAACTATAAAAAATCTATAAATTCAAATGTTCTAACTTCTAATTATCTAAGTCGTTAGAATAATCAGCTTTGTTGCCGCTGAATTCAGAACATGGAAAGGTTTTGGACATGTATGCATAACACGAACAATTTCTTCATATAAGGTTATTGAAGGACTTCACTACTTTCTTATCAAAGCTAAACAATGCTCTAGTTTTCTTATTCTAAGAAGCTAACAACAGTCAGAAAAAGAATGGTTGGATAATTTGGTTGAAAAAGACATTTCCTCTTGAGACAAAATCTCAATGAAATGTTAGGATTTGAGCCCAAAGCAAGCCCAAACAATTACCATGAAAACTAGCTTTATGTGTTCGTGATCCATTGCAAGAATTCAAAGTATAGTGAATAGATTCACTTGATCTTGTTGTCAAAAGCATCCTAAGTTGTGATATGAAATCATGGAATTAGTAAGGCACATCGGAATGCAATCTCAAGTCAAACACAGTCTGGTGTAGTTGCCAGTAAACAAAGAAGTAGCTACAAAGAAACTAGCTACAAGTAGGTTCAAGTATTGTTAACATTCCAGCAACCAAATAAATGTCCATCATTAGCCGTATGTATAATTCGTGAATATTAGCTTGCCAATTTAAGTTAAATACTTTTCTAATCAAGCAAATGCTAGAAGCTTTAATTAGATTAGATGGCAAATGGTCACATTCCAATTTATAAAGTATAGGAAAGCTTATAAAAGAAAAAAAAAACACAAGATCAAATGTACTGAAACCAAATGATTGTAGAATTCAGTAGATCGAGGCTCAGTTTATTTGGTCCGTGAGATCCATTATATAGCTGAACAGAAAATGTAAACGCATAGCAAGAAAAATAACAATTCTAGACGAGAAAGAAATAGGTACCAAGGCAGGCATCCCCTAAACTGTTATATGTATATGCTCAACAAACTTACATTTTAAAGGGGAGAAAATCAATAACTTATATCTTGGGTGATCACTATCAGTTCGTCTTTTTATCGTTATCAAGCACTAAATTGAAAGCCCAAGAAAAAAACACTAAACAACAGAAAAATTGAGATGATTTGATCCCACAGACAACAAAAATGTACGAATTACCACGTGTAGAAGAACTTCTCCAAAGTACATGCAATACTACAAAAACAAAGAAAATAAAAATTCCACGGGGACGAATTAAAACAATAAAAAAAACGCAAAACAAAAAAATTCCACCAAGAACACTTCAGGGCATCACATTGTTTCATTCTAAATTTGGTTAAACCTACACATCGATTATGGACTTTGATCAAACAAGAAAGATTGCTTCAAAGATTCGAAGAGGGGGGAGTAAACCCTAGTTTTCTAGCTTCAACTTTTCTCGAGACAATAGAGAATCTAAAAAAAAAGGAAGTTAAACATAGTGTTACCTATCACCTGAGGAAGAGCTATAGACTTTTCCAGTAGAGGAAACGATGAGAACAGCGACGGAGGATCCACAGAGAACTGAGAGCTGACGAGCTTTCTCCATGAGAAAGTAACTTGTCGACTGCTTTTGTTCTCAATTCGTTTGATCTCCACTTTTCTCCTCCCCATGACTTTTTCCTCCGACCAATCTTATGCCCTAATTTGATTCTGATGTCTGTATGACTGGCCGGAGACACCTGAACGTCCTTTTCTTTTATTAAGTTCTTTAATTATTCCTTTTTGGGGGGGTTGAGCAAACTTCAAGTATCTATGTTTGTTCCTCTTTTGTTTTACCAAACGAGAAAGATAAAATACCACAAGAGGAAAAATAATGGTTAAACCAAGCGTTTTAGTAGTTTAGACACGTATTAACGCATGTCGAGATCTCTAACGTCGCGTTATTAATTTACTATATTTCTCTACTAGAATCTTAGTTATTATCTCTTCGTTTTTGTTGTCTGGTAAAAAATATCTTCTTCAATAATAACAAAAACGAAACTCAAATACTCAATGAAACCTGTTTATCGACATATGGCATTTCTTAAATTTAAATAAAATCACAAGGGAAAACACATTTCACAGAATTCAGATAAAATATTTGGCAAAAAAAAAAGAATTCAAATAAAATATTTGGCAAGAAAAAACGAATTCAAAATAAAATCAAATTTAAATTTTCATGAAAACTAGACTATTTCTTAAATTAGCAATGATTTTAAAATCAGACCGGTAACTTGACTAAATTTTTTTAGGTCATGATATAAATACATCCAAAAAAATAAAAAACACAAAATGATAGAACACATGAATAATCTTAAAAAAAATATTTTTCTTTGAGAGGTCTTTATTAACAGATTATACATTCTATTGATTTTTCTGTGATTTTTAATTTTTCATCGTATTAGAAACACTGATTCCTTTGATATATTTTATTGCTTTTATTTCATATAAATACATATTTTCGGTATATGATCTAGTGTATTAGTTTAACTGTAAAAAGAAGAAAATAAAAGTCGATTTTCAATGTTTAGATAGATATACCATCAACAAAGAAACTAAAATTTTACTTTGTATTAGCGCTTTTTTCAATTAATCCTTCTCATAATATATTTTGATATCAAATATATCATATATTAAAATTTTATTTAGAGATTTCAATCTTCTTTTCATGTTTAAGTAATCTAAAATCTATGATATTTTTTCGGGGAAACGTTTGTTTCCATGATAAATCTGATAAGAATTGTTTGAAACACTAAGTTTCAAAAAAAAAAGAATTGTTTGAAACACTGATTATACCACACACTTTCATGATAACCACCAGAAACTTCATCTCCATGATAAGATATATCACGGTGGCTCATTGTTCCCAAATAAAATATAGTGGTTAATCAGACTCCAAAATCAAACAGAGCTCTCGTTTTTAGTCGGTTTCATAATTCATAATTTTTGTTTTTAGTTTTCTTCAATAAGTATTTATAAAAATAGTTAGATTTATTTATTAAATTGTTAGTAAAAATAATTACAAAACAAAATTTAGATACAATCACAACATATATAAAATATTTTTTAATTTTAAATATTTTTATTTTTATATTGAATATTATACAAAGTTTTTATTTAAAATAGTTATAATATAATTTGATATTAAAATAATTAGATTATTGGTTTTTGTTTAAAATAATGATAAACTATTTTCTCTATGCGATCTGGTATATGATTAACCCAGTCTAACCGTAGGATTTTAAACACTGCAAATAACCAGATAAGTACACAAAATACTTCAAATCATTCTATCAAAAAACTTATCTATATATATTATTATTTTCGAAATGATTTTTCGCAACAGAGCTTCTATGTTAAAAGTTAAAGCGGTTAATATCGATATCATCTTTAACGAGTAAATTATATAAATTAGCCAAAAATAAAAAAAAATTAAAATATATTTGATTAGATAAGTGATTAAAACTAATACTGATAAGAATTATCCAAAAAATCTAAAAGATATTTTAAAATAAAAAATAATTCATATATATATTATGTTGTTACCTAGAAAAGTATTTTAATAAAAAGTTAAAAAAACAGAAACACAGAATTGAATATTTATCAAGTAAAATTCTTAATTTTATATAAGTGAAAGAATAATATATATATATATTAAAAACATAATTCCTATATTTACTGTAATATAAAAAAATTTACCAGAAGTTGTAAGCCAAAAAAAAATTCAGATGAAAACATAAATAATAATTTATAATATAGTTTTTATTTAGTAATAAATATATTAATCATTAGCTATAAAATATTTATGCCCGCAAATAAAATAAAAAGATAATTCATATATGTATTGTATTGTTATCTGAAAATTATTTTAATAATAAAACTACAAAACAGAAACACATAATTAAATATTTCTCAAAGTATAATTTTTAATTTTATATAATTAAAAAGATTATAATCTTTTGTTAAAAAAGAGAATTTCTATATATATTGTAATATAAGAAAAATTACAAACAGTTATAAGACAGAAGAAATTTTAGTTTTTATTTAGTAGTAAATATATTAACTAGCACTTATAAAATATTTATGCTCGTATTTGCTGTCCAGATCAGCAAAAGGTAAAATTAGGCATGAGCATTCGGGGTCCAATCGAATTTCGGTTTTATCCATTCGGATTTCAGTTTTTCGGATTTATTAAAATCATTCTTATTCGGGTTATATGAAAGTTCGGTTCGGAACTGTTTCGGATTTTTTCGGATTCGGTTCAGGGTTAGTAAATCTTTAAAGAACCGGTATACCTCATTTAACTTTCGGATTCAGATTCCATTCGGTTCTTTGATTTAAAAATACATGATTAGTACATATTTTTAACCAAAACATAAGTGAAATAGGTTCTTCGGATTTGTACCTGTTTTAATAACCAAACAAAAGTAAAATCGATTCAAAAATAAGAAAAGAACATCAAACATGATCATTCCAATCAAACGAAAGATAAATATAGTTATTAATAGAAAGAAACCAAATAAATGAAAGCATAAAACAAAAATTAAGTTCTCGCGAAATCAAAAACATTATTCATTAAAAACAAAATCAAAATTTAAAAAAAAGCTTTATCCGCGACCTTCAACCTTCATGTAATAGATAATTATTTTAGAAATTCAATAATATCTTAAAGTAATTTGGATACATATTATAAATTAAGATCATGTTTGGTAGAAGTTATTTTTGTGATTTTAAATGTTTCGGATTCTATCGGACATTCATTTAAATTCGGATTTAGTTCGGTTAATACTCATAACCCAAAATACCATAAAACAAGATCTATTCGGTATTTCTAATAGATTCAGATCAGTTCAGATTTATTTTATCGGACCGGGTTCGATCGGAATTTTCTGAGTTCGGTTTATTTTCCTAGGCCTAGGTAAAATCATATATTGAGAAAAGTATTACAGGGTATGATGGGCCGTGTATCTAAAAGAATGGCCTAGCCAGCCCGAAGCTGAACTTAGGTAGAGAGCTCCTCAAAAGCTGACAAATTATATGGTATGATTTTTACTGGAACTAAAAGAACGAAAACTACATAACACGATATACTAACACGTGACAACTAAAAATCAGTTATAAATTTGCCACGTAGAGTTAGACAAATAATCAAGAACCTAGTTAAGGAAAAGGGAATAGATAAGTTCTAGGGTTCTTCACGCTTAAGGAAAAGCAAAAGTTTTAGATCTGTCCCTGCTTCAAGACAAGAACACAAACACATGAGCTCTGATCTTGTCTACATAAGATACAACAAAGATCGATACATTTATCTTAGTTCTACGCTTCTTTAATTTCAGATAAAGAGAGGCGCTCTCGTTTGTTTGTTTTCCTTGACTTCGACACTAGAGGAAGATAAAAAAGGTTTGAGATTATAAGATTTTACAAATTTTTATTTATAATTTTGAATCAGGCTTTGAGTCAAGGTGAAAAATCAGCCGTTGATGATGGTAGTTACTTGAGCAGCGAGAGAGTCTCTGGTGGATTGTTACCGGAGCTATATTCCGGTAACATTGCTGTCTCATCGCGTGTTACTAGGAACGTCTGCTTCCCAATCTGTAAGATAATTTATACATTATATTTTCTACAGTTAATATATATGTGTAAAATGAATTATTCTTTGGAAAATTTCATAAACTAAATCATGGATTTCTATAAAACTTCTGTATTTTTTATATATTATCAAATATTCTACATTTGTGTAAATACAGAATAAATTTAATACATTTATGCACATAAGTGGGGTGTATTACCATCAAAGTCCTTGAACTATTTTCCTACCGCTACTAAATAAATAAATAGTTACAAGAAATCAATTAAACTTAAATTATGGGTCTCACTCAAAACTGTCTAGCATCTATCGAAGTTCCGAACTTTCACATCTATTTATATATAAAGGGATTAATAGCTTATATATATATACAATAGTGTACCTCTGCTATCTGGCTAGCTAGAACCAGGTTCTCTTCTATCAGCAACTTCTCCTGTATGTGTAAGATTCACAAGCTCTCATTAGTTTCTACTTTTTAACAAGTTCTAAAGCTATGATCGGCAGACATAATAAAAATCCCTAGGCGCAATACTGTGATCCATGAGGAGTGGTCAAGTCACATTTGATCAAGATCATTTTTTTTCTCATTAGGCTTTCATTTAAATGAAGCCAAAACCAGATCAGGGACTCAGACAAAACCAAAAGACATATCTAGTGATATACTGACATGTATTCCAAAGTTGAGAGGTTCTTGAAATCAACATAGCAGAATGGCCGGGGTGGTGAATATAAACCAAAAACTAACCTTTTCTCTACGGGTCTTCATAAACTCCATCATTAATTCTGTCTGCAATTAGACATTAAATACTCGTGTCAAACTGGAGACATAATCTGAAGTCAGGCAAGCTCCAATTTGCAGAGACTGTTGTTGAAGGAGTTAAATCACTTCCTAGCTAACAGCGTATATATACATACCTTTGTAGCTCTAGTTACGGACAGAGCAGTCTCGAGCTGCTGCTCCAGCGAAATTAGAGAATCTACACTTACACCATTGACATTTGCTTCTTCAAGGTTGCTGGATGATATTCATAAGCGGATAGAGGAGTAAAAAAAAACTTTTTTGATCAGAAGAAAAGGGAAAATAAAATGGCGTTTTACTGCTAACCTTTGGACTAGTTGAAGTAACTCCTTCTGAGGAAGATAATTCCGAGTTTTTTCATCAATATCCTGCACACGGAAAGAAAAAAATGAAAGTCTGGTGAAGTTTTTGGGTCAAATGGAACCCTAGACACTTAAGCTGGTTTGACAAGTTCAAACGAATGAGAGCTTATGTTCATTGAAGACACCAGAAACCGAATCAGAAGAATATTTTAGTGAAGGTCTTAACTAAAGTTACCAAGGTTTTAAGGTCATCAGCTTGCTGTACATGATAGCGATCGATGATTTTGGACATGCTGGAGATATAAACAAAACAAATCAGTCAATGCATTATAGAGAGAATGAAACGGAGAGAAAGAACGCCTATATATTAAACATTTATAGCATTGTGCTACTAACATATACGTTAATCAAATTTACTAAACCAGACATATATATATGTTAACAGGGTAGAGTTTATCCCTTTAAATAAAACAGAATAGGTCTATTTAATAGAGTTTTTGTATTTTTATATCTGGTTACTATATTTTTGCAATGATTATCTTAGTTTCATTTTTCCATTACAGCATACACATGGGTAGTTTTTTATTACAACGTAAATCTGAACCTCCAAAATTTTAGTTTTCCTTTCTATTACAATAAGAACTTCACAAGTTTTTTAAGAACCAATAACTTCACGAGCTAATCTTCCTTATATATATTAACTTGGCAGCCGCGGAAAGCCATTGTTTCAACTTATATTTCCTTTGCCATGAATTCAATAAACTACCTCCCTTTTACCTAATCAAGGCTAAATCAAAGTGATCAAGATCTAATCTTAGTCTTTCATACGAGAATCAAGATATTCCTCCTAACGACAAAATATCAATGAAATTTCCATACTTGAGGTAAAATCTCCAAGTTGCACTCACAAAAAAAAGGTAAGGTAAAATCTTCAGTAGTTGATATGAAAAAAAATGTTCCTATATATAATCTATACAATGCAATCCAAGTCCCACATGTGAGACAACTACCAGTGTGAAAAATTAGCAAGCACTACAATTAGACAATCAAATCAAAGTATAAACCATGGACATAATCAACAAGTCAATCAACGAGAAATTCCGAAACAATCTACAATACAATTAGGATCAATGATTGCACAATGTTGCATCTGACTTTAAAAAAAAGATTCTAGCTCGTTGATAACATTAATTAGCCTCGCAAGAAATCAACCAAAAATGCATTACCAAATTGAATATAAACCAAGTCGCAAACTTTCAACAATGTAAAAATCACCGTTAACAACATTGAGAACGTATCAGCACGTGTAGAAAATTTTTTGGAATTCACATGCAATAGTAAAATAATATTTGTATAATTACAAGGGAAAATAAAATAAAAACACTATTAAAAATGGCAAAAAAACGAACACCAAGAACATATATATCTAGGCCACCACATTGTTTAATCTTAAATTAGGTTTGAGCTTACGCACTAGCTATCGTCATCAGCAAAGCGAAGAGAGAATCTCAGTTGATTTGAAGGAAACGAAAAGCCCTAGATTTTAAGTGTCTATATCGGGAAAGTAACTAAACAAAAAGAGTAAAAAAATGTGAAGAAGTCTCGAGTGAGACTCAGACGAGGGGAGTAGGTTACTTGTCGCCGGATGAGGCGTTGTAGATTTTCCCGGTGGCGGATACGACGAGAACAGCGACTGAGGATTCACAGAGAACCGAAAGCTGTCTAGCTTTCTCGATGAGACCATTGCGTCGTTTTGAGAAAGTGACTTGTCGACTGCTCTTGTTCTCGATTCGCTTGATCTCCAATTTTCTTCTTCCCATGGCTTCTTTCTCCGACAAGACTTTATGCCCTAATTAGAGTTTTGATGTCCGGAGACGTTCAATGTTTTTGCTTCTTTTTTATTCGGTTCTCTCTCTTTCCTTTTTTACACAAATCCAAGTCAGTTTGTCCACTCTTTTTTTTTTGGCTAAACGAGAGAGAGAGAGAAAAAATGAGTGAACCAATGCGTTTTGAGGAAGAGGAAGAGACACGTATGTTTTTTTTTTACGCATGTTGTTTACCAGCGAATGACTTTGACTTCTGACCCAACCGGTTGGACCGGTACCGACGATCATTTTGCTCATTTGAAACATTATTTTTATTTTGTCAACACACTAATGTCTCCCCGGTAGAAAAAAGTCCTCATCAAATAAAGTTCTGGATTGTGATTTCTGAAGCTTGTCTATTAATTTAAAATATAATGATTTTATTCTAACGTTTAGCTAAATATGTCTTTGGTCTTGTATTAGTTCCTCATTTTATACTACTACAGTTTCTATATAGTATATGCTTTTCTCAATTACATATGCCGCGGATGACAAGAACTGATTAAATAATTAATTGTCTCTTAATAAACTCTTTTTGTGGGTCAATAATTGATTGTCTTAATCAGTTCTTGATTTTGGTTTACTAAGTTCATTGTTTAGAGGATTTACACCAATATGATTTTCTTTTTTTTTTTTTTTTTTTTTTTTTTTTTTTTTTTTTGTTTAACCTGGGGGTATCCCAGACCCAGAGGCCCAGACTAATCCCCAAGGGGAAGGAATGCCCACGGATAGACGCCCCTCCCAGTTTTTCAAATGGGCCCTAAAGCAAGCCCATATCCGTGTGGTGTCCAGAGCAAGTTGAAGTAGTTCCCTCCGACGTGGATCGAACCCCCTACCTGGGTGCAGGCGGGGACCCGTCCTAACCATTGGGCCAACTTGTCCGGACACCAATATGATTTTCTATACAGACAAAAATTATGATTAGAAAATTTAATAAAAAAGTTAAACAATATTATCTCTATCACTAGATTCTTCCATTTGTGCTTTCAATATCTTGTGTTTTGCTTCTATATATTCCTCCTCCCCGGTGCTTCTTATCTCACTTCACACTTCTTATTAGAGAGAGAAATAATGGTCTTGGGAAAGCGTCATGGCTCTTTCATCAAGAGAGCAGCAAGCACGAGAATGATCCCAACCGATATAGCCACGACCTATAATACTGCATCTCAGCCGTCTGATCAGTTAACCATTCATAATCCGACGGTGATAATATCTACTAAGAACGATGATGACTTCTTGAGGACTTGTAGCCTCTGCAATCAAAATCTGTGCCGTCGTCGTGACATCTATATGTATAGGTACGATTTTATGTTTTTAAATCAAACCTTCAAATTGATCAAAAAGAAATCAACCTTTTTTTTTTGAAAAAGGCAAAGAAATCAACCCTTCAAATATCTTTTATAATATTTTGTATATTTATAGATGTTGTTTGATATAATCATTAATACTAAGATGGAAAATGTTATTTTTGTACCGTTTTGTCGCAGAGGGGACAAAGCATTTTGTAGCTTAGAGTGCAGGGAGAAGCAAATTAAGATGGACGAGAGAAAATTGGAAAAAGGCGTAGTATCCAAGAAACCCATTCGTATTTGATTTGATTATGTATGATCTGATTCTCTTAATAATAATATTTTTTTCGTTACGGGTGAAATCGATATGTTTGCGTTTTGTATAGACCAACAAAAAGAAGAAAAATAGAAAATGAGACAAAATCGTTGTGGTACTGTATTTCTCAAAAAAAAAAACCATATACTGTACATAAGCATGAAAATTTTCTATGAGATGTATCTTAACTTAAGTTGCTTTATTCGTGTAATATTTCTTTGTAATATGTTATTAGCTTCTTCGTCTGGATTTATAGTTATTTATTAATACATGTATTTCTAATGGAAATATTCTTGTTTATGTTTTTATTTGTAAATTCTCGTGTATTATAAATATTTTGAATATTTGTACATCATCTATTATCAATGTTTAATTTAAAATTATTCAATATTTCATTTTTAATTATATAAAACTAAAAAAATACTTGATTAGTATTTAGTTATGTGTTTGTCTGTTTTTTATTTTTAAAATTTTTACTGAGAATATTTTTTGAATAAAAATAGAATACATACATGAATTATTATTTTTCTTTTAAAATAAAAATTCTAGTTTGTGAATAATTTTTATTCAAAAAGAAACAAATATTTTTTATTCAGTTTAAGTATTTTCTTTATGTTTTGTTTTAAAATTTTATATTTTATTTTAGATATAAATTGAACTGATATAACTCGAAACCGAACGATATCAAAAATGCAATACAAAAATGTTATTGTTGAAACAAGAATAAACTATTATAATGAGAAAACTAGGAGAATTTGAAATATCTGATCCAAACTCTAACATATATCTTAATGCTTAGATTGTAATATCAGGCAAAACCAGAACAATGCTCAAATTTTATTTTCTAATAAAATTTGTGACAAGTCTCAGTTGTGAGAAATTATGTAATTAAATGTATCGAATCTTGAGTGAAAACTAAAGCATTTTGTATCTTTTTAAAGTGGAAATTCCAGTTGGCCGGCTAAATCCGCCTAATACTTAAACTGTTGTGATTTGTTCTTTTGGCTTGGCCACTTCACTTTCTTGTACTCTCGCCTACTTCTCCTTTTCACTCTTGCATGTGCTCTGTTTTCACTCACTCTCATGCTTTGTTCCTTTACTTGTGTTTCATCAACACAAGCGCACACACTCTCTCTTTACTCTCTCACGTTATCTTTTGTGCTTGTAGAGAGAAGAGAGTTATACTTTGATTGTCTACATTTTTACTTCTCCAAATCTTTCTTATTAGACTTGGATGCTTACAACATTACACACATACATATTTATAGTAGACTTGTTCTACTAGTCCACACATACTTCAACAACTACAACTTCAACCTTAACTCTACTAACAACTCTTACCAACTCTTACTAACTCTAATTTAGCTAGACCTTTACCAACACTTCACCTTGTTGGCTTTAACTAAAAACTAATTACTTATTTCTTCTTGACTGAGTTTGTTGTGACTCTAGTCACAACACAACTCTTCTTTAGCTTCATTATTCTCCCTTGTCGTTGACTTCACGCTTCTTCTTCTTCTTTCACCGTTTCTTGCGCTCCAAGCTTCTCCTTCTTCTACGTGACTTATGGTCACTTCTTCATTCTTCTTTCCTTGTGTGGAAAGCTCTCTTGCTTCCACTTCTCTTCACTTAATTCCATCTTCTATTTGTAGGTTTAATCAAAGGTTCAATTCCAACATAAACATTGAAAAATAATAAAATTTTATGAATGTGGGGTTTATACATATATATCTATATATGAACTTATGAGTGGCGGAACTAGATCTAAATTTTACATGGGTCATAATTCAGTTATTATCCATAAAAAATATATCTGTGAGTGTTGAACCCATATCATGCGGGTCAAAGCTATGCATTTTAACCAATTTACCACAGCAACATAATTGTACACATACCTAAAAACTAAAAATTCTAATTTTCATGTGGGTCAGTTGACCACCCTCTCTCCAAGGTGGCTCCGCCACTGTTATCTATCCATATATTAAACAATATGCTAAGTGAGAGATGCTCATAGTATACAAATTTAATGCTTTGGACAACTCATGGGTATGTATTGTACTTATGTTAAAGTTGCTCGTAGGTTCGCAAACCAGACGGCTCAACTCCACCTTATGGGTTCCGATTTAAGTAAGGTACAGAGGAGAAGAATAAGCAGTCTTATTGGCCAGCTGAAAACAGGCCCACAAGCACGTCTCTTTGCACAAGCACAACGTTACACCTTTACATTGAAAAACGGCAATAAATGATTTTTTTTTTCTTATATAATTCTTCTTCTGCTGGTGCAGACTGCCATGTCAGTGATTTTATGACACAGTCCAAAATGAAAATCTGGTGGGTCCAGTTAAAAGATTTGATTCTTGATTCTTGATAAGATTCTTGATCAAAACTTGTTTCACTTCCATAATATTGTAAGAGATCATCGTATAACACAACACAAGGGTCAATTTCTATTGGAGCAACGAGGATATGCACCAAGTCATGATCTTAATCCACGCATGTATTATATGACCCCAGTGTTTATTATATAGTTTAAAGCTAAAGTAACTGACAAAAGTGTTGTCCTTTGGAATTCTACAATAGATATAAAACTTATGACCACTTAGTCACTGACTAAGATCTCGAATCATAAAACTACCACTAAGAAAAACAAAAAGTAATGTGTTATGAATAGAATATTATGATCACCTTCCATCATAGGGGATATATAAATACAAGAGTCTCTGTTCCATCAACATATCCATCAACAAAACTCCATCTTTTATTCTAAATATTGTAAGAAAGGAAAAAAAAATGGGTGTTATGAGGAAGAAACTTAGCTCACTAAAATGCGAAGTGAGAGTAGTAGAAGCAAGAAACGTGGAGGTCAAGTCACTAGCTAGTACTCTGTTCGTCAGGTTCTATCTCACTGCAGGACATAACAGAAAGATAGAAGTAAACACAAGAGAGGTCTGTCAGAAATCAGAAAACCTCATATGGGATCAATCTTTTGGTCTGGAGTGTCAAGGCAACGAAGAAGCAGTCGAGGAGTTAAAGCAACAAAGAGTCGTTTTCGAGCTAAGGAGGAAGAAAACATCATCTTTCTTGAGGAAGTCATCGAGATCAGAGGTTGTAGGGAGAGGAGAAGTCTCATGGGAATCGGTTTTCGAGTCACGGGGCATGGAGATGGAGAGATTTGTAGTGATGAGTGGATCAAAAACCCCAGTGTTTGGAGATGAGAGCCCTGCCTTGTTGAAGATAGGTTTAAAAGTCCAAGCTATAGAGATTGAGAAGATGTCGTCGTTGATCAACAAGAAAGAGAAGCTTTGTGCATGTTGTTATAGTAGTAGAGACTGTAAAAGCTGCAGTTGCTTAGATTACGAAGCTTTTGCTTTAGCTTGTGCTCTAGATTGTATTTAAGAAAAGGAAAAACAGATTTTGATTCAATTTAACACACACTCAAAAGTAACATAGATAGATAAGTTTCACAACTCTTATTATTCAAAAACAAACCAGAGATAAATCAAAAGGGAAAATGGAATTCAGTTTTAGATATCTCCATGTCCGAGAAGAGCAACAAGCATGTCCTCATAATCACCAGAAGTGTCTTTGGCGACGGCACGGTCCAAAGGAACGCTGTTCCTGCGCTGGTACTCCTCCTTGATGCGTTCCATGTCAACTTCAGTTCTTGTAGTCACGACTCTGGTTAGTCCCCACTCGTCAGTTCCCATTTTGTTGATGGATAGACGCAGAACCTTCTCAAAATGCTTCTCAGGGTATGTCAAACAAGTGATTGCAGCTCTCAGTAGTTTCATGTAGTCATCATCTGAACCTTCCTTCAAGTTCTGCAAACATTATTATTCAACACATAATCAGTTTGTCTGAACAACACATTAGAATAAAGCAGGTGGTGGTTTAAAGTTTGTTACCTTGTTGATGGAGTTACCATGCTCATTGTTGTAGTGGTTGAGAGTAGCACCGAGCTGAGCTTTGCTTCTTGTAGTCAAGATTCTGATGAAGTCATCATCGTTGAAGGCTTTCTCAGAGATCTTCTCGTGAAGCAGCTTGGCTTCGGATCTTGCGAGCATCATGTTCACATCGTCTCCTTCGTACCTGAACGTGCTGACCAGAGGAAGCAGGAGCTTGCGGAGGTCACCGGATGTGTGTTGAGCAACATCTTCCTCGAGTGATTTCTTGTAGCGAGCTTGGTAAGCTTGCTTGACTTTGAAAAGCTCAACAGCAGACCTTGTGCAAGCGATCTCGACGAGGACCCAGTTGTTCTTGGTGAACATTTTGGTTGATTCTTTAGCAAGGTAAGCGTCTCTCTCCGCTGGATCAAGCGTCCACAACATCACAGCTCTCTGTTACCAAAAAAATAAAAAGGAAAAATCAATATTATTTATTATAAGTCTTTATTATTAAAGAAGAGATTATATAAACCTCAAAGTCACTAGAGAGCTCTTTGTCTAAGGCCTTAAGGAGATCCTCATTGTAAGTAGCGGCGTAAACGCTGCGGATCATGCTGCGTTGTGCAGCGTTCCTGTGAGCTAGAATTGATATGATCAGCTTCTCGTTCGTACCCCATCCTGTGATTCATTCATCATATACCAAATACCAAAAATCAACTTCTGGATCTATGTATAACGTACGAAGAAAAAAATATTTTTCTTTTAAGAAAAAAAAAAGGAAACACACTTTCATCATCATTAACGTATAATAACGTATATCATAAAATCCTGATCTAGTGATTGAATAACAGATCAGTAGTATAAGAAGAGAAGAGATCATATGAAAAATAGTGAAGATGAGCAAAATCAAGTAAAATCATCCCTAATCACAACAAAATGTAGTGGATCGTGACTATGATCAACAAAGATGAGTACAATGAAGTCTAGATTAGGTTACATTCGTTGTAGATGAAACTTTTTGTTTGTTAGATCAAAAGGGAAGGAGAGAGACCTGAGAAAGCTTTGTGGAGTTGCTCGGCGTCATCTTCGGGGAGAGGGACATTGCTCGGGACTTTGAGAGACGCCATTGTTCTTTTTGGGATCAGACTTCTAACTTTGAGATCTCTCTGGTTGTATTTTTTTGTTGTTGTTGTAATGAGATGAAGAATGTTGATGCACGTCTTCTCACTTAAATAACGTTACGGGAATCCCAAAAATCATTTTATGAAAACATATAAAGAAAGTAATCTCAAAGCATTTAATATTAAATCTTGACAACAAAAGCATTTAATATTAAATCTAAAAATACTAATTCTATATGTACACACATATATTGTCCTAATTAATCATTTAACAGCTGTCTTCGAAGAAAAAGAAGAGGAAATGCCTTTTTTTTACCACATTTATATATGTATACTTTAAATCTTAAATTTGGGTTTAATGTAATGTTAATGAAAATGTATAAAACTAATCCAAGCAATCACTATTTCAACTGCTTTTCTTTTCTCAAAATTGGCTATAATTAAAATCATTATTACAAAAAGAGATATGATACCAAATTAAGTTTTTCTAATAAATATCTTCATTTTTTTTTATATCAGTTCAGAAGAAAAAGAAAAGTAAATGCTTTGTAGACAGGTAACTAAATGTAAATAATTGATCTGTAGATTGTCAATGAATATGATGTAAAACGTGCGGTGAGATGGAGAAACTTGTGAGTACGCAGAATGTGAACACGTTCTTTGGACTTGGTCAATTCAGAATAGGTCCAAAATGAAACTGTTTTTTTCAATTAAATTATTTTCATTATATTATAAGAATACTGAGATACGATGTGGAAAGCGAAGACGATGATGAGTCCATGGTTTAACTTAATGGCGTTGTTAGTATTGGAATTTAATTAAATATGTAGCTTCAAGAAATGGATGATGTATACTAAAGAAATACATGAAAGGAACGAGATTTTCGTGTCTTCAAAATTGTATGTTAGCAAGAAAACGACGGAGGACTAACGTGGTTGGCGATAAAGCTAAAGTATGAAATGGAGCAGTTACTTCGTCTACTCAGATTTGATTAAGTTAATAATATAATATTAACAAGCAAAAAAAGCAAAGATGCCATACAGGTATGTACAACTAATAAGGTTAGGTTATCTGTCTTTTTAAAAGAATACATGCTAATCTGAAAAGTCTTCTCCCAAATTGAAAGCTAATATAAACGACAACGACAGAGACAAAAATTAATACGCGACTCCGCTGGGGATCGAACCCAGAATCTCTGGTTTCGTAGACCAGCGCCTTATCCATTGGGCCACGGAGTCCTTGTTGTTAACCAAGTATCTAATGATACAAATAACCAAACTATAGAGATAACCAAGTCTAATACAAGAAGCTGCAGAGGAACAGAACACAAAACTTATTTAGTGGTAAAAACAATTCTGGATTCATCAAATAACGTTCCAAATCTGAAATATAAAGCTTCCAAGATTTGTCTGAAACAACACATAAAGAACTAGAACTTAGGTACAAAAGCAGACAACGTGTATCAAACTTGCAGGAACTCTGGAGATTCATGGAAAAGCATGCAGACAACGCTTGTAACGTTCTCTTTTCATCCGTCTTTAACTTCTTAGGCCACCATTGGCAGCTTTCTCTTCCTCATAAGCTGCGACATGAACTCCAAGAGCCGCACGTCCTGAAGGATCAAGATTCTTTGACCAAGTTGCATCCCACTCTATAGCCTTCGCTGTACTGCAAGCTATACTTGGACCTCCTGGTACAGTCGCTCTTGCAGCACTCTGCTCATCATATTAAACAGACAAGATTAAAGATTATGACCAACACCACAAGTTTTGAATAATACTATAGTTACACTACCTTAGGGAAGAACTTTTCGAAAATGGTTCTGTAGTAGTAAGCTTCTTTTGTCATAGGTGTGTTGTCTGGGAAGACAAAGCTTGCGTTTGACAGCATAGTGTCAGACACCTATAATCAAAGAAAGTATGTCAAAAATCCAAAAAAATATCTTAAAAGAAATATATATTTCTTACATGTTTGTTTGCATGATCTTTCAAACCATCAATCCAGCTATACCCAACTCCATCACTGAACTGTTCTTTCTGTCTATACAGAATGTGCTGTGTAATTCACCAGAAGATGTGTTAGAAGTTAGAACATATAATAAACACTGTGATTGCAAGAAAAAAAAATCAACACAAAAGCAAAAAACCTTTGGAAGATAAGGCTTCTCTTCATCATCAAAGGCATTACGCAACACCCATTTCTCAATCCTCCCGAGATCAGGCCTGATCATCTTCCACTCAGGATCAATACTCATTGCTACATTTAAAAACTCTTTATCTAGGAAAGGCACACGGGCTTCAACACCCCAAGCAGAAGTCGACTTGTTAGCTCTCAAGCAATCATATTGGTGAAGAGCTTTGATCTTTCGGCATGTCTCTTCGTGAAACTCTTTCTTGTTAGGTGCCTTGTGGAAGTACAAGTATCCTCCGAGGATTTCGTCAGAGCCTTCACCAGAGAGAACCATCTTTACACCTAATGATTTGATTTTTCTGGACATGAGAAACATCGGCGTGCTAGCTCTTATGGTAGTCACATCATAGGTCTCGATATGGTAAATGACTTCCTCTATTGCATCTATCCCGTCCTGAACTGTGAACTGAAACTCGTGGTGGCGAGTCCCAAGATAGTTAGCAACTTCTCTGCCAGCTTTAAGATCTGGTGACCCCTGAAAAACAAAAACAGAATGTATATATAGTAAGTAGTATCTCCAAGGGAGCAAACAACATTATAAGAGTTCTGGTGATAAGTTTAAACCTTCAAACCAATGCAAAATGTATGCAGTTGTGAACCCCATTGAGCAGCTTCTGATTTTTCCAGATGGCGTAATGCTACTGAAGCAACGAGGGAGGAGTCTAGACCTCCAGAGAGAAGAACTCCGAAAGGCACATCAGTCATTAGTCTCTTTATAACAGCCTGAAAAAAAAGGATCACATTCATTCTTCAAAAAACTTTACAGCAATAGGAATCTGAACATTTGAGGATAAAATGTTAAAACACCTGTTCAAAAGCATTGCGGAGGACTAATGGATCATATGGGGTTGAAGGAACCAGCTCAGAGTACCATGGAGGATTGTACCACCTCCTAAGCCCTCCTACAAGAAGGTAAAGACAGCTTTCAAATGAAACTACAAAGCGTAAAAATGCCTCAATGGTATAATAGTAATAAGACAATACCTTGTTTACTAGAATAGATGTGGCCAGGAGGGAAAGCCATAAACTGTTCACAATCATCACTAAGTGCCTTCATCTCAGAAGCAAACCAGACAGAACCTATTAAGAAGAGATACTACTAAACATTAGAAACTACTTTGATGAAACCAAATCTTCAAACCATTGGAAGTATATAAATACCATCAACACCCCATCCAATGTACAAAGGGATGACACCAATAGCATCCCTTGCAGCTATAAAACTCTTATCACGAGTATCAAGAAGGACAAAGGCAAACATTCCATCCAACATGTCAATAAACTCCTCTCCATGTTCTTCATACTGCAAAAAACAATAGAGATTGTTTCAGAAATAACACTCTCAAAATTGAACAACTAACACTATTCAGAGACTCTTTGTATACTTACAAGATGAGCAATGACTTCACAGTCACTACCAGTCCAGAACTGATGAGACTTGAGCTTCTCACGTAGAACCTTGTGGTTGTATATCTCTCCATTCACCTTAAAAAAACCATTACCACATTTATTGAGTATATTAAAGTCTCTAATACTTGTATAGAAACAGAGGCTTTGTATACTCCTCTATATACCGTATACTTGTATATAAACAAACCGTATGTACATGATTCATTAATCTATCAGATAAAATTTTAAGTTCTTGTGCTCTCTCTCTCAATATCTTGTTAACATTTTTTATATTTTGATTTTACCATTCAATTGACAAAGGAAGCAAGAAAGAGAAAGTAGTACAGTGACAACGACGGTCTTGTCTTGGTTATAGAGAGGCTGGTCTCCGGAAGTAGGGTCGATGATGGCTAAACGCTCATGAGCAAGGTAACAATCTTCATGACAATGGAGTCCACTCCAATCAGGACCTCTATGTCTCAATCTACACAGAACAATCTTAAAACATAAAACGAACATTTCTCTGCTAAAGATGACATCTTTATGAAACAAACGCATTGCCCATGATATAAAGTTGAAACCTTTGGATACGAATACATAAAACGATTGCATTGCTTCATCGTTAAATGGATGAGAGAAGAGTACCTGCGAGAGAGCTCGATGATACGAGAACGTTTGGCTTGAGAGTTGTCGATGCAACCAAGGACTGCCAGTATCCCACACATTGTGTCGTGTGGGCAAAAGGAATGGTCTTTCTATCTCTGATAACAATGGGATTCTGATTGATTGATTGACTGAAGAAAGTGTGTGGGGGATTTATTTATAGGGGAGGCTTTTATTTTAATCGCAACCGTTGATTTTGACATTTTCACTTTTAACCCCTACTCTTTTTTGTTTTCTTTCTTTTGGACTGGTTATTGTGATTGGTAGAGGTATCTCTCTATATCCATAAATATATCGTTGTCCAAGTTGGAGAACTACAAAACATTACCATATGCTCTCTATATACAGTATTTGGCCTTTCACATTTCCCAAATCACGTTTTGAACGATTGGCTCACATTTTCATTGGCCAAGCGTTTTACAAAATCAATTACAATTATTCATAATTTTAAGGATTTTTTAATAATTTAAAGGATTTTTTAATAATTAAAAAAATGAATATTAAATTACAATCAATATATTATTTAATCTATATTAGTTTATATATTTATTATTTTCACAATATATTAAACTGGATGTGTCATTTTAGTATACAAAATCTGATGAAAACAATCGAAAAAGGACTTAATTAGGTAATGTTTTTGCCTTTTTACTAGATTTAGCAAAGTTGATGGATTGATTTGCAAATGTTTTTTACTAACTAACTAATGGTCAAACAAAACGACGACGGGTTGGTAGATCTCCTCTTGAGAAAAAAAAGTAGAAAAGAGAAACAGTGTTCTGTTCTCCTTCTTTCCTCTCGTTTCTACACCAAAAGCGAAGGCGATCCATTTGGATTCAATGGCGACGTCTAACGGAGGAAAGAGTCCGTCGAAGATGGGCCCTAAGGTTTTGTTTTATTCCTTGCTCCTTACGCTTCAGTACGGAGCCCAGCCTCTGATCTCCAAGCGCTGCATCGGGTAACCGTAACAACCTCTAAATCTCTCTTCTTGGTCATTAGTTGAGTGCCATATTCGTTGGTCTCGTGTGTTTGTTTTCTGGAAAAATTCTAGAATTTTGTTTGAATTTTACAAGTTTTTATGCATAGATGGTAATTCGATTTGTGTGTAATCTGTTATGTAGACTTTGATCGATTCAATCTGTGAATTTTTGTTCAGAATAGTGGTTAAAGTTTCAAACTTTGAATCTGAAAATCTGAGTTTTGTCGTTATTTTGGTTTTTACTGTGAGAAGAGACGATGAATGATCACTGTGAAGCTACGTCATTTTGCTACAGTTGGTGTCCTTGGCCTGTCGAATTACCTATTCATCACAGTGTTTTAGTTGTTCATGTTGATATTTGAAGTTATTATACTATGTAGTGTAATATACTACTTGATGTTTCTATGCGCTGTGTTGTGTGTTACTGAGGATAGTTAAGTTAGTTACTAGAAGGGCTTTGTTGTCACTAGTTCATTTTGGTTGTATCTTCTTTTACAGTTAAATAGATCGCCTCTTATCATAGTTTTGATCAATGCTTTTTTGCAGGAAGGAGGTTATTGTTACTTCATCAGTTTTGACATGCGAGATTGTTAAGGTAATTGTTCTTAATTTCTTAACTCTTGAAATATTTTTCAATGTGAAATGATGTTTCTGAAGTTTCGCCTGTATTGTCCTTTGTTTTAAGGTTGTGTGTGCTCTGGTTCTCATGGCAAGAGATGGTAGTTTGAAAGGGTTAGCAAAAGAGTGGACGTTGATGGGATCCTTGACTGCGTCTGGACTTCCTGCCGCCATTTATGCACTTCAGAACAGTTTGCTTCAGATCTCCTACAGAAGTCTCGACTCCTTAACCTTTTCTATTCTCAATCAGACCAAAATCTTTTTCACTGCATTCTTCACATTCATCATTCTAAGGTAACCCTTCTTTTTTTTATTTCCCTAGGATCTTGTTTTGTGATGGACTTTGTATTTTCATGAGATGTGATGTGCGATTGCCTGAATATTCATACATGGTGATCAATCTTGTAGGCAGAAGCAGTCAGTGCAACAAATAGGAGCTTTGTGTTTACTGATTATGGCAGCAGTCCTTCTAAGTGTTGGTGAAGGGTCTAACAAGACTTCTTCAAGTGGCATTACTCCGGAACAGGTGCTGTTTTCTGGAATCATCCCGGTCTTGGTAGCCTCTGTGCTCTCCGGTTTAGCCTCCTCTCTTTGCCAATGGGCTTCTCAGGTCAAGAAGCATTCATCATACTTAATGACAGTCGAAATGTCTATTGTTGGAAGCCTCTGTATGTTAGTAAGTACACTTAAATCTCCAGATGGCGAAGCGATCAAAAGACATGGCTTCTTTCATGGCTGGACTGCTTTAACCATGGTAAACTGCTATCTCCAACTCCTGAACGATTCTGTCGATGGAAAAAAACTCTCATTGCTAAAATGTTTCTAATGCACTGTGGCTGTTCTTACAGGTCCCAGTTATAAGCAATGCTCTCGGTGGAATTCTCGTTGGCCTAGTTACATCACATGCCGGTGGTGTAAGAAAGGTACTAAAAAGGAACATTTTTAATCATTTCTTACACAATTCAATATTCTGAAACTTGAGAGCTGAAGCTTATGTGCATGTCTTTTTGTTTTGTTTGCTTCAAAAGGGATTTGTGATTGTCTCGGCGTTACTTGTCACCGCTCTACTGCAGTTTGCGTTTGAAGGAAAACCGCCTTCATCGTATTGCCTCGTAGCTCTTCCTCTCGTGATCAGTAGTATCTCATTGTATCAGAAATATCCATACCTGGACAAGAAGAAGAAGAAGGTGTAAGAACCTTTTTTCCATTCACAGAGGTAGCTGCTAAGTTCAACTGCTAAATATCTATAGATGATAGTGATTCTTGGACCATTCAGAAGAATTTGTATTATTACATTGATAGAGGTAATAATACACATGGAATGAGTCCTGTAATGATGTGAATCAGATTTATGAGTTTTATTTTATCAAATCTTTAGCTCTTGATCCCATGTTGTTTCTGTGTTCTAACATACTGGATTTGAGTTCGGCCTATGTGTTTGAAACGGGGGCATATAACAAGAAATACTAAAACATTCAAGATTAATGAGTAACACTAAACACAACAACATAACCAACAAATCTTTTAGCTTTAATGATCAGCGGATGAAGTGGAGTACATAGTCCGTGGAGAGCAGCTCCTTTCAATTCCATCAACTTCTATGCATATGATACATACAGAGGCCAGCTTCTGAGATTGTCTGGGAACGAAGAAACCACTAACTTCGAGAGGTTTGTGGCCGGTGCAGCTGCTGGAGTAACAGCTAGTTTGCTCTGTCTACCACTTGATACCATAAGAACGGTTATGGTAGCACCTGGTGGAGAGGCGTTAGGCGGTGTGGTTGGTGCGTTCCGTCACATGATTCAATCCGAAGGTTTCTTTTCGTTATACAAAGGTCTCGTGCCTTCGCTTGTTAGTATGGCTCCAGCGGGAGCTGTGTTCTACGGTGTCTATGATATATTGAAGTCAGCTTACCTTCACACACCGGAAGGTAAGAAACGGCTTCAACACATGAAACGAGAAGGTGAGGAGCTTAATGCTTTTGATCAGCTAGAGCTTTGTCCCATGAGAACTCTGTTGTATGGAGCAATGGCAGGGGCTTGCTCAGAAGCAGCTACTTATCCGTTTGAAGTTGTGAGAAGGCATCTGCAGATGCAGTCGCATGCGAGAAAGTTGAAACACTGTGGCTACTTGTGTGAAGATCATTGAACAAGGTGGTGTTCCTGCGTTATATGCTGGCTTGATTCCCAGCTTATTGCAGGTAAGTTTTACTTTATTGTAGTCATTATCTGATCATCTCTTGGATTCTTGTCTTGATCCTCAGATACTTGCAGGTTTTACCTTCAGCAGCGATTAGTTACTTTGTGTATGAATTCATGAAAGTTGTCATGAAGGTGGAATCAGCACAATCGCTGGTGTTATTGCTCTTCAAGTTGCTTACTCTTTTTTATTATTTTTTTCCACAAAGCCATATAGTTTATGAAACAAACGATTGCAATAAAAATAATACGATTCGAAAATTCCAGTTTGGTTTTACTGTGTTCTGAAATATGAAGCTTCTAGAACTGCCTGTTAACAAAGCTTAAGTGATTCCCTAGAGATATAATAGACCTTTCCGATTGGAAAAAAACTTCTGTGCAGCATCATTGAACATCGTCGCTTGAATTTGAGTTCCCTGAAGTACACAAAGTGCACACCATATAGAAAGTCTATAACAAATTTGAGAGTTGACGAAATTTGGGAGCTTTCTTACTTCTTCATCTGTTAGATCAACACTGAAACACACATCCTTCTCCCCGTATCGTTTCTGTAATTTCTCATGACTCCCCCCTTGTTGGTCACTCGGACTTTCCTTGATAGGGGGATTCAAGGACACAAGCGGATGAACCCTTTTTGTTTTGGACATTCCGCATCACTATAAAAAAGTGATTAAGAACACACTCGCAATCGGTTGTAACATATTTAAAGACATAAAGACTTTGCTTACTTTCCCTTATGTTCACTTTGATTATCTAAGAAGATGATAATGAAACAAACTTCTGCTTTGCTTCAACAAAGGGTCGTTGGTGAGTACTAGGTTCATTTGCTGCAACACCGAGTCCTTCACCACTTCTCCTTGCTTCATAAGTACTTGATATCCACCAGCAAGCTCCTTTTTGCCTTTTTATTAGCCCTTTTCTTGGCATTTGTAATTCTCTGTCTTTTCATCTCTTTGCTCGCTTTTTTTCCTCTCTTTTTCCCTTTCCTTCAACTCTCTCGTCTCTCTCTTCTCCTTAGCTGCCTTTTGTGTGTCGATCTGATCAGCTGTCCTCTCCTTCTTGCTCTTCATTCCTTCAGTTGGAAGAGATAGAAAATCTCCCAATGGCCACTTTTCTTTAGCCTGTTTCAGCTTTCCAAACTTTGAACCTGAAAGAATATGGATGACATGGACTAAGGCATTAAGTAAGAAAAATATTTATTCAGAATTTCAACCTTGGACATGGATCACAATTGTTTGATGTTGTGCTTCATTCAGTAGATTCAACTCCTTTTCTAAATCCCATCACCGGTTACTAACTAAGTCAATTGTTATGTCTTGTAATTTAGGAATATCTCTAACAATGAATGGTAACCAACGTCTGTATACTAAGACTTGTAAAGGCATACAGTAAGATGAGATTTATTCAGAACCTTATGTACAGATGACCATCATATAACAATTTCATGGTGCATCTACTTACACCATAATAATATCATATAATTATGTTTTATCTATGATGATTTTTATTTACTGATAAAAGTAATAAAACCAAAATTATCTTCATACCATATAAATAGAGTAAGTCATTTCAAAAGTGGAATAAAAACTCTACTAACAAAAGAATAATAAAACAATTATTTTAATATAATAAGGCTATCCTTTCACGTTTAAACTACATGCGCGTAAATCCTTCGACATTCCACAACCTTTTACATGAAGAATCAGGTTCACTTGACGAGTAATGTGCAAGAATGGCAAATGATGGTATTTGGGGAGGGAATCATGAGCTTTATGCAGCTGCTATGATATTCGACTGCAGAATTTTGTTGCACATGGTATTTTAAGTTTACATAATAGATATCTTTACACTTCCGTTCCCATATAAAATCATTTTGTTGCAGGTAAACTCTAATGTGATTACCGATTTTTTTCCCAATTCTCGAAAGTATGGAAGAACATTGAATATGTGAGTGTATAGTTGATATTTTAATCGATTGTTATGTCCTGTAATTTAGGAATATCTCTAACAATTGTAACCAACACATGTATACAAAGAAGTGTGAAATTCATGGTGTATCTACTTACACCATAATACCATCAGATTTTATGTTTTATTCTATGATGATTTTTATGCATTTTTCTATTTCTTTCATTTTAGGTTTTAGAGAAATATAATTAAAATTATAGAAACTGATGCCTTTAAATTTTATGAACCTATTTCTTTCTATAAAATGCACTAATAAAGAATTCAAATTTTACCGATAAAAATAATGTTCATTCCATATAAATAGATAAAGTCATTTTAAAAGTGGAATAAATCTCTACTAACAAAAGAATAGTAAAAACAATTATTTAAATACAATAAGACTATATTAGAATTTCAAAAAAAAATGTTCCTCTATTATAGTATGGATTATAACAAATGGTATACTTTTCTCATTTTGTCAAGATGATAATATAAACTGATAACGAATATTACATCTCCAAATTTATCCTATCAATAAGTTTGACATACATATCTAATAAATAAATGTTATTTAGGTGGGGGTATGGGATTTAGAAATTAAACTGAAATTCGAAAGAATCAATCTTTCCATTAATTTTTGTGTTATTCTATCATGGATTTCAACAATTCCTTGAAATTTTTGTGTTATTGGATTTAGTGGTTTCCTAATTCCATTAAATGTTGTGTTATTCAATTTCTTGAAGAAGGTATGGTAATTTTATTTGGATGAAATTTAATGGAAAATTTCCTAAAATATGTAAGGAACCAAATCTCCTTCTCTAGGTTGGAATTTTAAGATAATTTTTCATATTAATTATATATCAGATATATACTTCAAAATTATTAATCATTATAGTATGAAAGATTTGAATCATTATATTTATTATAAATTTACAATATGTTACTAGCCATTTATTTATGAATATTTAATTCTATGATCCAAACAAACAAAAATTCGGTTGAAACAGATCTAAATTTAAACAGAAAATTGAGATACCTATACCAATTCAAATATCTGAAATGCAAAAGATTCAAGATGGAAATCATTTCGATTTTATCTTCAAAGACATGAAATCATGATTTTTGGTACACACTTTTAATTTTCAAAATATCTTGTGGTGTGGACAGTGTTAATGAGATGAAACATAAAAAGACATCACACTGAGTCTTGGTTGTTTTACTTTTCACTTTGTAATGCATACTTCTATACTACAAAATTTAGGATCTTTGTACATTTGCTTCGAGTATCAATTAGTTATAATGAGATATAGTCTCCTCAATATTTATACTGTGTTTGGATTTCAATTTTTTTACTCTGTAACTATATCACATGTAAACTTTTACACTTTATAAATTTACAAATATATCATGTTATCCACCAAAAGTTGAAAAACATAAATATTTAATAGAAATAAAAATCAATAAAGTGAATAACACTACAATCTAAAGTATTTTAAAAACCAATTTCAAATACATAAGAATTTTTCAAAATTGATGAAATGCATAATTAAATAACAGACGAGTTATATCAAATATAAAGAAAATTTAAAGCAGAACATAACATTTACAAGAACCGAAACTAAACCAAATGATTTTTTTTCATAAAACTGTTTAATAGAATAGTAGAATCAAAAGACAAACATTCTAAGGATGTTTTAACTAAAAGAAATTCCCCATCCATATGAATTGGATGGATAGATATAGAATTCCAGACAAATTATATCATTCCAAACAAAGTCTATATACCAATAAAATAATAAAAGATATCAGAATTTTACCATAGTTATGTTACTCCATCAAATTTTACCGATAAAAATAATAAAACCATAATTATGTTCATTCCATATAAATAGATAAAGTCATTTTAAAAGTGGATTAAATCTCTACTAACAAAAGAATTGTATCAATCTAAGATTCAGAGGAATATAATTAAATTTTATAGAAACTAATTCCTTTAGACTATATGAAGCTTTTGAATCTTCAAAAAACTGCACAGATAAAGAATTCAAATTCTACTGATGAAAGTAATAAAACCAAAATTATGTGCATACCATATAAATAGATTAAGTCATTTAAAAAAGTGGAATAAAAACTCTACTAACAAATTAATAATAAAACAGTTATTTCAATGAAATAAGACTATATCTAAATTTTAAAAAGTTTATTGATCTATTATAATATGGATTACAGCAAATGGTATACTTTTACCATTTCGTCAAAACAACAATATAAACATATAAAAAATATTAGATTTCTCAATCAATCCTATCAATAAGTTTGACATACATATCTAATAAATAAATGTTCTTTAGGTGGGGGTGTTGGATTTAGGAATTGAATTGAATTCCTTTATATCAAATTATTGTGTTTTTCAATCATGTATTTCACTAACTATTTTAATATAACAAGACTATATCTGAATTTTAAAAAAATTATCAATCTATTATAATATGGATTACTGCAAATGGTATACTTTTCTCATTTCGTCAAAACAATAATATAAACTGATAACAAATATTACATTTCCCAATCTATCCTATCAATAAGTTTGACATACATATTTAATAAATAAATGTTCTTTAGGTGGGGATGTTGGATTTAGGAATTGAATTGAATTCCTTTATATCAAATTATTGTGTTTTTCAATCACGTATTTCACTAACTATTTTAATATAATAAGACTATATCAGAATTTTTTTTAAAAAAATTATCGATCTATTATAATATGGATTACTACAAATGGTATACTTTCTCATTTCGTCAAAACAATAATATAAACTGATAACAAATATTACATTTCCCAATCTATCATATCAATAAGTTTGACATACATATCTAATAAATAAATGTTATTTAGGTGGAGGTGTTGGATTTATGAATTAAATTGAGTTCGAAGGAATCAAACTTTATATCAAATTATTGTGTTATTCAATCATGGATTCCACTAATTCTTTTAAATTCTTGTGTTATTGGATTTAATGGTTTTCTAATTCCATTAAATATTTGTGTTATATAATTTTCAGCATATTTTATGGTAATCATATTTAAATGGAATTTAATGAAAAAAATTATAAAAGTGTAAAGAACCAAACCTCTACCTTTAGATTGGAATTTGAAATTAGTTTCTATATTGTTTATATATCAGATATGTACATCAAAATTATTGATCATTATAGTATGAAAGAGTTGAAGTACTATTTTCATTATGAATTTACAAATATACTATTATCTTGATAATTGATTATAAAATAGATTAAATTGTAATTTATGTTCATATAGAACTGTCTTATTCATAAATGGCTACATATTAATGATTTTTTATTTATGTTCCCACTGAACTGTCTTAGATGACTATTACTATTTTTCATTACCAAAAGTTTTTTTACTCAAACTTTTCTTAAATGATTTTCTCTTTTTATATAATAAAAATAATTTTAAGTTTTTCTGTCAAATTTTAAACTCCTTCTCTTCATGTAAAAGGATAATTTCATAAAACTAAAAGGAATTGATATGTATAAAATTTATTTAAATTCTTTTAATGCCCAAAAAAACAGAATTAGACAAATGCATTAATCCTTATCAGATCCTTTAAAATACATTTAAGGCTATTATTTATAAATTCAATAGAATTAGTGAAATTCTTCAATCTAATACCAACCCCTTAGATTCACATTCAAATTCTAGTTTGAACTTTAAGAATCGGTTCTTACATTTTATAATTATTTTTCATTAAATTCTTTTCAAATAGAATTACCATGAAATCCACAAAAAAAATATCACAATATTTAATAGAATTAAAAATAATAATAAATTGAATAACACTATAATAAAGTATTTAATAAAAAGATTTCAAATGCATAATCCAATAACCCAAGAATTGATGAAATGCTTAAAGCCATGGGAAAATTTCATATATACACTTTTGTAGGTACCACTTTTCATGTATACACTTAGGAGAAATACATTTTCAAAAATACCTAAGTCATTAATAGGCAAAAGACAAAAATAACCCTCTCAAAATTGTAACCTAATTACTTGTTTCTTTCTAACTAGATCGGAGTTTGATGACGGCAACAAGATCGGACAACGGCGACGAGATCGTAGATGGCGATAAGATCGGAGATCGGAGATGACGAGATCAGAGATCGAACGACGACGGCGATCCTTCTCCTCCTCCGTCTCCTACCACCACACCTTCTCCTCCTTCGTCTCCTACCACCACACCTTTGATGCAGATTTAAGATCCAAATCCTTTGCCTGGATATGCTCAGAACCATCCGGCGACGGCGTCAGATGCGGACGGTGTGAAGCCCGACGAATGGAGTCGAGAGGTGCTTACATGGTCTTTAGTGAATGTAGCTCGTCCCGGAGATCGTATCGTTGCTCTTCACGTTCTCGACTACTCTCGGTTTCTCATTTTCTAGATCTCTATCTGTTTATTCTCTATTTCTCCTCTTTTTAAAAAGAAAATTAATTTATGTTTTTTTAATGGTGTGTGCAGAAGGCTCAACGTCGCTAGTTTCATTGGTTAGAACCTTTGACACTATGCTTGGTGTCTATGAAAGCTTCTGCAACTTAAAACAGGCTAGTTTCGCTTGTTCTCAACGCTTCTTAAAAAAAGTCGAAAATTTGAGGATAAGTTTAGTGAAATTTTGATTGATGTTTTTGTGAACAGGTTGATTTAAAGCTAAAGGTTTTCAGAGGGAAGTCAGTGAGGAAAGTTATTGTACAGGAAGTTAAATCATCCAGAGCTTCAAGTTTAATCGTTGGTTCTTCCAAGAGACACCACACGATCCGTTCCTAAGCTTTTTTTAGCCAAGTATTGCGCTAGGAATCTCTCCAAGGATGTCTCTGTTTTTGCTGTTAAGAGTGGCAAGATCATGTTCCGCAGGGTGGTGCATAATAGCAATGGTATGTTACGGGTTTAGATCATGCCTACTTTGGTTTTGTTCTCTCATACGCTTGTGCTTTTGAATATATGCAGATGGACAACTCATGATTGTTCCCTGTGGATCACCCAACATTGCTATTGAAGCGGCAAAGATTAGAAACAGCTCACGCTGGACTACTACTAGACCTAGTCGCACTTCATCATTACAGTCTACTGAAAGCTCAGGTGTAGACAATTCATTAGCTTTAGTGCCAGTGCAAACAAACAAGACTGGTTCAGGATGCTCAGTGGATGTATGAAAACTACGAGGATGAGAGTTATCTCAGGAGAGTGATTATGCCTCTTGAGGTGATCTTGACGAGCTACAAGAGACTCGTTGTGAAGGACTCTGCTGTCAATGCGATCTGCTATGGTGCTAAGCTGATGATTCATGGGTTGTTGAGATTCGAGAAGGATATTGATGTTGGCACTGAGGTTGTTTTGATGACGACTAAAGGTGAGGCGATTGCTGTTGGGATTGCTGAGATGACCACGTCTGTGATGGCTACGTGTGACCATGGTGTGGTGGCTAAGATCAAGCGGGTGGTGATGGATAGAGACACTTACCCGAGGAAGTGGGGATTGGGGCCTAGAGCTTTGATGAAGAAGAAGCTTATTGCTGATGGGAAGCTGGATAAGCATGGGAAGCCTAATGAGAAGACGCCTGTTGAGTGGAGCATGAACGTGGTTTTCCCAACTGGTGGTGATGCTAATGATCGCTGGTGCTGCTGCCGCTCCTGAGAAGGTTGATAATGCTGCTGTCGAGGGGAAGGTTGAGGCTGAGAGTGGAGAAGTGCGCAAGCGTAAGCATGGTGATAGCAGTGACAGCCCTGCTCCTGTGTTTACCAAGAAAGCCAAAAATTAAGATGTTGAGGTTGAAGAGAAAATGAAGTCTATAAACGGTTTATAAAATCTATAAACGGTTTATAATGTTTATAAACGAGAGGTAGAAGGTTTTTAAATCATTTATAAAAGCCTATGACCATTTAGAAAGGCTTATGAAACAATTTTATAGTTTGTAAAATAATTTATAAGGTTTATAAAGGCATGTAATAATTTATAAGGGGTTATAAAACATTCATAAAGTTCATAGAAGCTTTTATAAGGTTTAGAAACCATTAATAACGGCTTATTAATCATTTAAAAAAGTTTAGAAACCTTTTATAAAAGATATGTAAACAATTTGTTTCTTCATGCCTCTATAAAGTCCTTAAATCATTCATAAAAATCTATAACCATTTAGAAAGGTTTATAAAACAATTTATAAGAGTTTGTAATATATTTTAAAGGGTTTACAAGAATATTTAAATAATCAATAAGAGTTTATAAGGGTTTATAACCATTTAGAAAGGTTTATAAAACAATTAATAAGACTTTATAAGAGTTTATAAAATTAATTTACAAGGCTTTCTAAATAAATTATTAACGTATACTTCATTTATAAAAGTTTATAAAATCAGTCTATAAGACTTTATAAGGATTATAAATAATTTATAAATGTTTATAAATCATTTTTAAAGATTTAGAAATCATTTATAAACCTTTATTAATAGTTTATATATTTATTCCTATAAATGATTTATAAACCTTTATAAAATCACTTATAAGAATGTACCAAATATTTATAAGGTTTTATATAATCATTTAAATAATTTATAAGGGATTATAAAACATTCATAAATTTTATAAAAACAATTTATAAAGTTTATACACCAATTTATGAAGGATTTATAAGGGGCTTTAAATGGTTTATAAATCAGTTTATGTCACTTTTTAAACTAATATTATTATAAATCTGGCTTTTATGATATTTTGATAATACATCAAAAAAATTATAAGTTTTTATAAAGTAGTATTTGAATAATATATATATATATATATATATAAGGGTTTATAAAACAGAAAAAAAATATCTCAGCTTAGACAATTTATAAGGGTTTATAAAAGTAAAATAAATCAGTTAGAAGAACTCGAAATCATTTAAAAAGTTTATAACCATTTAGAAAGTCTAAGGGTTTGTAAAATGTTTTATAAGGGGGTTTAAGGATATATACATAATTTATAAGGTCTTATAAAACATTCATAAAGTTTATGAAAACAGTTTATGAAGTTTATACACCAATTTATGAGAGGTTTATAAGGGTTTATAAATCAATTTATAAGTGCATTACTTCTTACTAATAAACTTTTTTTATTTTCTAGGTTTGAACATATTCTAAAACCTATAGATGAAATCATCATCAGCAAGGAACAACGAGAGTTTGTTGATTTTGATTCTTTCTTTCCTCACACCATTTGCCGTTTATAATGGTGTACATATATTTATAAATATTTATAAAGTCACTATAAAGAGAAATTGTCAAATATTTGTAACAGTAGTCAAGACAGTGACACATTTGAGAATGTAAACGTATAACCAAGAGAAGACGAAATGGGTCAATGTGTCAAGTGTAACAAACTAAATGACATTTGAAGTTCGACCAAAAAAAAAAACTAAATGACATTTGACTATAGACTCTTTTTCTTTGTAAGAGTCTATAAACTATAGAGGATTATAAACAAGTTGTAACATTTATAAACCATGTATAAATGTTTATAACAAAGTTACGAAAGTTTATAAATAATTTGTAAAAGATATGTATACTATTAATAAGGGTTTATAAAAACGTTATGAGAGCTTATATTCAATTTATAAGGGATATTACAAGAGTTGTATTGGTTATAAATCAACTAAAAGAGTCTATATTTATTTAGAAAGCCTTATAAAACAATTTATAATAGTTTGTATAGTAATTTATAAGGGTTTATAAGGGTATGTAAATAATTTATAAGAGTTTATAAAAATAATTTATAAAGTTTATACACCATTATAAAAAAATTTATAAGGCTTTGTAAAATTATTTGTAAGAGTCTATAAACCATTTATAAAGGCATATAAAACAAGTTATAAAATCTATAAATGTTTATAAGAAAGTTATGAAAGTTTTTAAATAATTTATAAGAGATATGTATACTATTAATTTAATCTTGTGTATCAAAGTGTTGAGCTTTAAGCAAAAAATTTATAAACCATTATAAAGGATTATAAAGGATTAGAAAATAATTTATAAAGACATGTAAAATTTCTGAAGCGGTGAAATCTTGCTTATTGTCAGCATGTGCCACAGAATCTGCCACATATCATCATCTTTTTATAAAATTTATAAACCATAATAAAATTTATAAACCATTATAAAGGATTATAAAATAATTTATAAAGGTAGGTAAAATTTCTGAAGCGGTGGAGTCTTGCTTGCTGTCCGCATGTGCCTCAGAATCTGCCACGTATCATCATTTCTTTATAAAATTTATAAACCATTATAAAGGATTAGAAAATAATTTATAAAGACATGTAAAATTTCTGAAGCGGTGAAATCTTGCTTATTGTCAGCATGTGCCATGGAGTTGATGTATAGTTAATTTATATGAGTTTATAAAATCAGTCTATAAGAATATGTATAACAAACTTGAACTTAGTTTTCTATAAGGATTATAAATAATTTATAAATGTTTATCAATCATTTATGAAGATTCATAAATCATTTATAAATACTTATAAAATATTTATAAGGGTTTATAAATCATTTATAAAGTTTGTAAATCATTTATAAATATTTATAAATTATTTGTAAGAGTATATAAACCACTTATAAAGTCTTATAAAGATATTTATGAAGTCTATAAACCATTTTTATTCTTTTAACTTTATAAGTCTTCCTATAAATAAGAATTTATAAAGTTTTATAAAGTCTTATAAATGTATTTATAAAGTCTTATAATGTATTTATAAAGTCTTATAAATATATTTATAAACGTTTATGAATCTGCATATACAGGTTTATAAAAATATTATAAGAGTTTAATATTCTTCATAGCACAGTTTAAATAAGAGTTAGTAAATCTTTTTCAAGAGTTTATAAACTCTTCTTTTATAAGAGTTTATAAATATTTACAAAAATTTAGAAGTAAATATTCATAAAACTATTTAAATAGTTTATAACTATTTATAAAGTCTAATAATAGAATTTATAAGGGGTATTATAAGAGTTGTATAGGTTTATTAATCAACTAAAAGAGTCTATAACAATTTAGAAAGCCTTATAAAACAATTTATAATGGTTTTATAATAATTTATAAAGGTTTATAAGGGTATGTAAATAATTTATAAGGGTATATAAATGATTTATAAATCATTATAAAGGATTATAAAATAATTTATAAATGTATGTAAAATTTCTGAAGTGATGGAGCATTACTTGCTGTCCGCATGTGACTCAGAATCTGCCACATATCATCATCTCTTTACGAAGCCTGTACGTGTTCTTTAGTTTATTAATTTAATCTTGTGTATCAAAGTGTTGAGCTTTAAGCAAAAAAGGTCTAAAAATGTTAATACATATTTAATATATAGAATTTATAAGGGTTTATAAAGGGTTTAAATAAAACCCAAGGCTTCAAGCCGGGACAAGTTTTGTTGTCTCTCAAGGGAAGACGTGATCCGCTTCCTTATAATGGTTTATAAAACAATTAATAAGACTTTATAAGAGTTTATAAAATTAATCTATAAGGCTTTCTAAATAAATTATTAACGTATATGTCATTTATAAGAGTTTATAAATTCAGTCTATAAGGTTTTATAAGAATTATAAATAATTTATAAATGTTTATAAATCATTTTTGAAGATTTAGAAATCATTTATAAACCCTTATCAATATTTTATATATATATATATATATATATATAAACCTTTATAAAATCACTTATAAGAATATACCAAATATTTATAAGGTTTTATATAATCATTTATAAACCTTTATAAAACTCAGATATACGACTTTATAAAGTATTATGTAGCTTATAACCCCTTATAAAACTCAGATATAATAGTTTATAATGTATTACATAGCTTATAACTCCTTATAAACCTTTATAAAACTTAGATTTACTAGTTTCATGAAGAGATTATATAATTTATAACCCTTTATAAACCTTTATAAAACTCAGATATACTAGTTTTATGAAGAGATTATATAACTTATAACCCCTTATAAACTTATAACCCCTTATAAACTTATAACCCCTTATAAACTTATAACCACTTATAAACTTATAACCCCTTATAAACCTTTATAAAACTCAGAAAATACTAGTTTCATGAAGAGATTATATAACTTATAACCCCTTATAAATTTATAACCCCTTATAAAGTATTATAAAACTCAGAAAATAATAGTTTCATGAAAAGATTATATAACTTATAACCCCTTATAAACCTTTAGAAACTTAGAAATTATTAGTTTCATGAAGAGATTATATAACTTTATACCCCTTATATACCTTTATAAAACTCAGAAAATACTAGTTTCATGAAGAGATTATATAACTTATAACTCCTTATAAAATATTATAAAACTCAGAAAATACTAGTTTCATGAAAATATTATATAACTAATAACCCCTTATAAACCTTTATAAAACTCAGAAAATACTAGTTTCATGAAGAGACTTTATAACTTATAACCCCTTATAAACTTATAACCCCTTATAAAGTATTATAAAACTCAGAAAATACTAGTTTCATGAAAGATTATATAACTTATAACTCCTTATAAACTTATAACCCCTTATAATAGTATATATATATATATATATATATATATAATCCTATAAATTATTTATAAAACTTTATAAAAAACTTATATATATATCTGTTAATTATTATAACTAATTTATAAACAGTTTATAAAGGTTTATAAAATATTTATAAAGGATTATAAAATATTTATAAGGATTTATAATACTATAAATATCTCCGCTTAGACAATTTATAAGGATTTATAAAGGTAAAATAAATCAGTTAGAAGAACTCTAAATCATTTTTAAAGTTTATACACCATTATAAAGAGTTTAGATATCAACTAAAAGAGTGTATAACCATTTATAAAGGTTTATAAAATATTTATAAATGTTTATAAAATATTTATAAGGGTTTATAATACTATAAATATCTCAACTTAAACAATTTATAAGGATTTATAAAGATAAAATAAATCAGTTAGAAGAACTCTAAATCATTTAAAAAGTTTATACACCATTATAAAGAGTTTAGAAATCAACTAAAAGAGTGCATAACTATTTATAAAAGTTTATAAAATATTTATAAAGGTTTATAAAATATTTATAAAGGTTTATAAAATATTTATAAGGGTTTATAATACTATAAATATCTCCACTTAGACAATTTATAAGGATTCATAAAGGTGAAATAAATCAGTTAGAAGAACTCTAAATCATTTTAAAAGTTTATACACAATTATAAAGAGTTTAGAAATCAACTAAAAGAGTGTATAACCATTTATAAAGGTTTATAAAATATTTATAAGCGTTTATAATACTATAAATATCTCCACTTAGACAATTTATAAGGATTTATAAAGGTAAAATAAATCAGTTAGAAGAACTCTAAATCTTTTTACAAGTTTATACACCATTATAAAGAGTTTAGAAATCAACTAAACGAGTGTATAACCATTTATAAAGGTTTATAAAATATTTATAAAAGTTTATAAATATTTATAAGGGTTTATAATACTATAAATATCTCCACTTAGACAATTTATAATGATTTATAAAGGTAAAATAAAACAGTTAGAAGAACTCTAAATCATTTTAAAAGTTTATACACCATTATAGAGAGTTTATAAATCTACTAAAAGAGTGTATAACCATTTATAAAGGTTTATAAAATAATTAATAATGGTTTGTATAAAAAGAATTTATCAAGTTTATACCCCATTATAAATGATTATCAAACAGTTTATAAAGGTATGAGGAACAACAAGAATTAATAAGGATTAATAATGGTTTGTTTTCAGATGAAGGGGCCAGTCTCAGACACCAAGAATCCAGTCTCTGCAGAAGAGAGTGTACTGCTTCAAGCAGCCACTGAAATTCTGGATGAGGGTTAGGGTGCGCTAGAGCATCTCGGAGAGGTGGCGAGGAGAATTCAAAGATGATCCTCAAGTGCTTTAGGTTGACCATGCTTTCGACAGCGCAGAGTAGGCTATGAAGATCCGCCAGGGTGGAAGAAAAGGACATGGAGTATGATCGGTGACTGTGAAGAATGACTTCTCCATTGTGGTTCCGGAGGATCCAAGCTGCACCACTGAGTTGTTTATCACTAGACCAGGAGCTTACTATGTTACACTTGAGAGTACCCAGGGGAGATTTTGTCCAAGCAGATGCTTCATTTACTGTTATCTCAGCTACTGCAGGCTGATTGGCGTGAAACCAAATGTCAGTATCTTCCAGAGCCTTGTTACGTATGTTCTCAGTTGAGAGTTTAGTGCGCTCGAACAGAAGAGAGTTTCTGGCTTTCCATAGATGCCAGAGGATCCAGGGGAGAGATCGTTGTTTGGATGGACCAGCAGCTGGCTTCTTGGCATTTTCAACAAGGAAGTGGAGGTTTAGGAAAACAGAGCTACTCGAGAAACCAAAAGGAGATAACTGGTAGTTCAGTGAGTTCCAGACCTCTTGTGCTGCAGCGCAAGTGAAAAGGACATGACAAATAGTTTCAGAGGTATAGCCACACGAAGCTATCTCAAATTTATAACATCTTATAAAGGTTTATAAGAGTTTTTTCTTAAGTAGAAAAACTACTATCTTACCATGACTGTGGTAACCAAAACCTTGACGTCTCCCCTATGTGCCGTAGTCAACTGCATGAATTTTTTTACAATCACGTCTAAGTTCTTCAGCTTCCCGTTCTCAGCTAACAAAGCTGTTTGAGAGGAGAAAAAAAAGCAGCAAAACAGCTTTTGATCAGTTACAAGAAAGGTTCACCAAAAATCATCATAAACAAGGCAATGTATTGCCATTACAGAGGAAGTTCTTGGTGGGTTCAGCAAACTTTGCTTTATCACAAACATCCACAATAGCAGCCAGTCTCGTCTCTCTAGGCACATATGGATCCTTGATAAACTGCGAAAAAGTAGGGCTAGTCTTCATAGCCTCAACCATTTCAGAGAGATCCTCTCGTGTTATCATATCAATCAGATGATAGGATCAAATGATCTTGTACAAAATCAATTCATATCAACACCAAATGGACTTGAGATTTGATTTTTGTTTTAAAGGAAAATGATTACCGAAGGGATGAGCGAGCCTCCACGGGGGTGAGATGTTGTTGCAGAGGAGACGGAGATGTTCTTAACGAAGGAGATTCCGGATCTGACACGACCAGCGAATGCCATTTTTGTTTGTTGCAGATATATCTGATTGGAACTCTAGACCAATGATAAAAGTTTCCAGAGTACGGTTTCAATAGATACAAAGTCGTCTTCTTCCTCGCTAATCTCCATGACTATGGCTCTCTCAGCCGTGTTCAGAGTCTCGTCGAGTTCGTTGAAGATAGCCATATTCGCCGGGGAATGGTCGAGTTCACCGAGATCACAAAATCTGCCAAAGACCGTCGAGTTCGCCGGAGATCTCGTTGGAGCTCCAGATTCCCGAAGTGGATCACCGATCCGCGAGAGAGGATCAAATAATCGGAGATGTAATCAAGGAATCGATAGCTAGGCTGATGGATTGAGAAGACGACGGTTCTCACCGGAGTGGTTTAATCTCGCCGGAAATTTCAATCGGATATGGCGAAGAAGATATCGTTAGAGAATAGAAAATATGTTTATTAGTTAGGGGTACAATGGTATTTTGATCATTGAAAATTTGATGGTATAGTTGGTTAGTGTAAACTTGAAAAGTGGTATCATAAAAGTGGTATTTTTGACAATTTCCCTAAAGCCATTAAAGACAATGACGTTAATACGGGAGCTCATAACCGAAGTTTTAAATTTTTAATAATAAACCCTACCTCGTGACTTCACACATGCCAAATACTTTGGTTAAGCGAGTTAAAATGTTGGTTCATCTGAGAAAAGTTCTATCAAATCAAAAGAAACTTCAATTCTCCAAAGCAGAACAAAGAATTTTAAAAATTTACAAGAACCGAAGACATTTCATAAAATGTTTAATGTAAGTGTAGAATCAAATGACAGACATTGTAACTTAGTAACAACAGCAAGTCTTTATCCAAATGAAATTAATCTTAGATAAATTGAAATGAACAACAATACTAAACATAATCTGGTTAAGCTCATAAGAGAAGGTGAGAGTCTGTCTCTTCTCACTGATGTTCCTACGATTCAGAAGGTTGGTTTTGGAAAACCTTCGGGTAGAGTGAAGAGTGGATCACTACCATTTGTGAGGCCTAGGAAAGCTTGTCCGAATGCGTATCCAAGTGCACTAGCTACTGGCACAGCAACCGCATTCCCAACTTGTTTGTACCTAACAAACAGTATAGATACATAAGATTTACTTCTTTCGAGAAATATGGGAAAGTTCAAGTAACAAAGAGTGTTATAGTAATCAGGACAGTGACTTACTTTTGCTTGGTAGGGCCAAATAGTCTATAGTAATCAGGGAAGCCCTGGAGCCTCGCGTTCTCTCGAACAGTCAAGACACGGTCTTGGCTTGGGTGAATAATGATCTGTAATGATATCAAGCGGCATTAACAGTGAATATTATTTATAAATTGTTTCCATAGATTATGAGATTGCACAGCCCAGCAAAAATCTATGCAATTCAAATACAGCATGTAGTTTTGGAGCTGTTCAATGAGTTTATTCATTCTCCTGATAGGGTCTCAAGATTGAAAGAAATACTAACATGATTGTGTGGCTCGGCTCTACCGATAACAGTTGGGACAGTTTTATCCCACCAAAGCCGTCCAAAAGGTCTGCAAAAGCAAAATGATTCAGGTGAATTTAACAAAATCAAAAACATATATATATATATATATGCCAAATTCAGAAACTGCTGAGAAGAAGAATGACTAGGAAATCCTGCAGGACTCACTTGGTCGATGTTCCGTTGACAAATTTTATGGCGTATTGTGGAATCTATTTGAATAGGCACAAGACAATGTGTTAAGAGGCAATGAAGAGTGAGAGAGAAGACAGAAAGAAACGAGATGATCAAGTATTACCAAAGGGTTGTTGGATTCAAGATAGATCCTGGGGATTTTTGGATCCGATTCAACTTTGTTATAAGCATTAACAGTTACACCAGGTAAGTCCCTGAAATTAGCTCCCTAATACCAAAAAAAGTTGTGTTGAGGTAATTCCGTGCAACTCAAGAAACAAGAACAAATGGCAAAAATGGAAAGAAAAAGAAGTGATCAATGGGTGTGAAGATGATTCACCTTCTTCTTGGGGATCATACAGACACGATGATAATCCTCTTTGTTAAGATTCAAAGGATGGTGATCGTACAACACATCGTTTGTTGAGTTTGACTTGGGATCTTTAGGTGAAGTCCTCATCAAATAAAGTTTTGGATTGTGATTTCTGAAGCTTGTCTATTAATTTAAAATATAATGATTTTATTCTAACGTTTAGCTAAATATGTCTTTGGTCTTGTATTAGTTCCTCATTTTATACTACTACAGTTTTTAAATATATATAGTACTCCTTCTGTTTTTAATTGTAAGTAATTTTGGTTAAAAACACAAATATTTAGGAATTGTTATTTTTTAAAACAAAATTATTTAATTAATCAATTCAACTAATTATTAAAATCCTAGCATTATTTCATTGGTTATACAATATCTAATAAATGAAAAGTTACATTAAAATATGTAAACTACTTATATTGTGAAACAAATTATTTTTGATAAAACTACATACAATTAAAAAGAAGGAGTATATGCTTTTCTCAGTTACATATGCTGCGGATGACAAGAACTGATTAAATAATTAATTGTCTCTTAATAAACTCTTTTTGTGGGTCAATAATTGATTGTCTTAATCAGTTCTTGATTTTTGTTTACTAAGTTCATTGTTTAGAGGATTTACACCAATATGATTTTCTATACAGACAAAAATTATGATTAGAAACATTAATAATAAAATTAAACAATATTATCTCTATCACTAGGTTCTTCCATTTGTGCTTTCAATATCTTGTGTTTTGCTTCTATATATTCCTCCTCCCCGGTGCTTCTTATCTCACTTCACACTTCTTATTAGAGAGAGAAATAATGGTCTTGGGAAAGCGTCATGGCTCTTTCATCAAGAGAGCAACAAGCATGACAATGATCCCAACCGATATAGCCACGACCTATAATACTGCATCTCAGCCGTCTGATCAGCTAACCATTCATAATCCGACGGTGATAATATCTACTAAGAACGATGATGACTTGTTGAGGACTTGTAGCCTCTGCAATCAAAAATCTGTGCCGTCGTCGTGACATATATATGTATAGGTACGATTTTATGTTTTTAAATCAAACCTTCAAATTGATCAAAAAGAAATCAACCCTTCAAATATTTTTGTATAATATTTTGTATATTTATAGATATTGTTTAATATAATCATTAATACTATGTGATGGAAAATGTTATTTTTGTACCGTTTTGTCGCAGAGGGGACAAAGCATTTTGTAGCTTAGAGTGCAGGGAGAAGCAAATTAAGATGGACGAGAGAAAATTGGAAAAAGGCGTAGCATCCAAGAAACCCATTCGTATTTGATTTGATTATATATGATCTGATTTTTTTAATAATAATATTTTTTTCATTACGGGGGAAATCGATATGTTTGCGTTTTGTATAGACCAACAAAAAGAAGAAAAATAGAAAATGAGACAAAATCGGTTATGCAAGTGAAGAAATTAATCTTTATCTATTCAATAATACACACAATAACATACATAAACTGTACTAACTGTCAACAAATAAAATACTTCCTGAATCATGTGTTCACTAAGGTAGAGACCTCACAAGAGGGGTAAGAAAATTTTATATATATTTTCTAATTTACTCTTTGACTTTTTATTATATTCAAGTTATAAAAATAAAATATAGTTTAAAAATCAATAGTGTATGAAGTTAAACAACAAAAAAAACTTAAATCCTTTAAATCATAAAAAGCTAAAAAATTAAAATAAAAATAACAAAACCGAATAATATTTAGTAATAAGAAATTTGGTTTTGAATTTCAGCAGGTCAAAACTGAATTTAAATTTAAATTAGAATAATATAATCTGTTTAATGTATATATTAATTGGTTCAATAAATAAATGCAATTATAATAAAATAAATATATAATAAAAAGACAAATATATATGCTAATTTTAAACAATTGATTAATATCAACGTATAAACTATAAATTATTATATTTAAAACAGTTATATAAACATTTAAATATATGACTAGAAATAAAAAATATATACCACTAATAATCTATATATATATATATAGATATGTATATAACTTAAAACAAACATCCGGGCAAGTTAAATATTAAATTACAAACAAAATATACTACATTATTGGATAAAACTATTTAAGTTATCTAAATTTAATTATATTAAACAATCAAAGCAAAATAAAATACTACAAAATAAAACATAGAGTAGAAACCAAAGAAAAGAGCTGCTGCTGCTAACAAGTCCACCACTCTATGTTTGAGATCAACGTCGGTCGGATTGCTTTCTTCATACGTTCGCTCGTTCGATAATTTTTTTACCTGCAACAATATATGACACTTTTTGAGTATATGCAAATGCGACTACCTTTTCTCTTCAATCTTGTATAATAATCATTTAGAAAATAAAAAAACTTGCCTCTGGCAGTCTGGCCGATGATATCGATCGTACTCAGCTAGTCGAGATAGCCTCTCGTTCTGAACAAGATATTCATGAAACGCGGGAATTTCTTTCTCCTGCGAGTGGAAAAAGTTAAAAACAGGGTTCTCAATTGCTCAAATGGTTAAGACATAAACAGCAGATAGAGAGAGAGGGAGAGAGAATGCTTACTTTTTGTGCATGTTTTTCATCACTTAAGAGATGTGCCCTGAAATTATCAATGTTTTTGGTACCAAAGCGGCACAATTCGCAAAACAACTTTGCGGTAGATTCACTGCTTTCACTTTCACTGAGACGAAAGTGCGTCTTAAGAGGACCTGCAAGTAAGCTGTCCCAGAGCCACTCCGCAGAAGTGAGCAGGTATGACATTTCGCAAGGCCTAAACGAATAAGCCAGAAAGAAGTTGTATTTATTCTCTTGTAGTAGGTCGACAAGACCAATTGAAATGATCTCTACATCATCCGATATGACCATCATTATAGCAGCTGTTTCAGGAGGATTATCCCTATGCCATCGCCTCATATCTCCACACATGCCCCTGTATTCGACACCTGTATCATAAAAAAAATAAAAGCAAGTAAAGCATTTCGGTTAGGGTAGAAATATTCTAGAGCCAAAAAAAAAAAAATTCACAAGACTAACCGGGAACGGTATGTGAAACATCGATACCAGTGGACGAGAGAGCTTGTAGGGGAGTATGTTTATGGTCGCCATAGGCAGTGATGGAGACAGGGCCAAAATAGCCTAGTTCCTTGAATGCCGCTTCTAAACCCGGACGGACCTGGCGAGCATCATAACCTTGGGGTATCGGACAGTCAATCATGTCCCACCACACCTGTATTTTAGCTGTCGCAAATTCAGGCGTCGCCTTGTAGTTTCTTCCCCACATATACGTGTAACGATGGACCTCCGTGTACACAGTAGTTACACCCTCCTGCAAGTGGTTGATAGTTAGATAAAGAATTGATACACGTAAAGAGAGAGGGAGAGAGAGAATGCTTACTTCCCGTGCATGATTATAACTCGAAAGATGCTTCCTGAATTTCTTCAGGCGTTGGGTATCGTAATTGCACGATTTGCAATACAACTTGGCGGCGCCCTGAAAAACAACAAGCGGTGCGCTTGGTTTATTTTGTAGCAATTCTTTCCATAACCACTCTTGACTTCTGGAGAGGACAATAATAACTTCTGGCCTAATTGAAAAAGCCAGAAAAAGGTTGTATAGCGTCCGCTGTTGTAGCCGGACCAGATCCCATTCGAATTTACTTCCCACCTGATTTGATATGATCATCATTGTTGCCGGAGGAGGATTATGATCTCGCCATTCCACCATATCTTCATACATGAGGTAGCATGTGCTTTCTGTTTCAGTTTTTTTTCCCTTTAATTAGTGATATCCAAACTAATAAACATATTATATATATAAAGTTCCAGAGATGGATAACTAACCGGATCTGGTATGTGCTACAGAGATTCCAGTGGAAAAGAGCCCTTGCAGGATGTGACCAGGGGTTTGTGTTTGGTCGCCATATGCAGTGATAGAGACTGGACCAGAATATCCTTTTTCCTTGAACGCCCCTTCTAAACTCTGTCGGATCCGAGCAGCATCATAACCCTCCGGAATCGGACAGTCCTTCATGTCCCACCACACCGCTATTTTACCTGTCAAGTGTTCAGCCGTCGCCTGCATCCTTCAAACCTTTTATCTAATCACAGACACAACTCCTCCTTCGGTTCTAGGGTTTCTTTATATACACCAAACTGATGGGCCTAAACGTAAGCCCGTAAATATATGGGACTTACAAAATCGAATCGCTTATCTTTCTTATTATAACTCTCTGCCACCTTTTTGTAATATTTCTTTTTTTTTTTGAAAAAAGGGCATAAACCTTTTTGTAATGTTTACTTTTTGTATTTTATACTTTTGTAAGTTTACCTTATTATGACAAATCATAATTTTAATTTGCTATTCCTAAGAAATAAGTAAATATCAGAAAAAAAAAATTAACTAACAAAAAGCACATTTTTAAATAGTTCGATTATTTAATAAATTATCAAATAAGGTAACCTGACAAAAGTAAAATACATTATAGATCTGTTTGTTTCTCTTTTTGAATGAGTCATTTGGATGAAGATGAGACTTTTGTTTGTTTAGGTACTAAAAATGTAATGTATTCAGATAGATCATCTAGATGACTTTTGAAAATCTTATTCATTTGATTGTTCTTGTTTTTTTTTTTCTGTCCAGAGAGCTAGCAATCCAGATTGCTGAGCAGTTTGAATGTCTAGGAAGTCTTATTTGAAATCCTGGTGCTACGAATTGATTTTAAACTGTATATGTTTCTTGTTTTTTTTTTCCTTTCCAGCTTGTTGGAGGTATAGACACGATGCAGCAAACTATTGCTCTTGGGAAACGGCCTCATGTTATTGTAAGTTTATTTTTGCAACTGGTCTATATGGTCATTTGTTTGAGTGTCTGCAGTCACTTAACGCGAGTGAATCTTGTTTTTATAGGTTGTGTGGAGATTTAGATTGACTTCTTCTCGGTTTGATCTTGCTTTACTTGAGTGATTGATTTCGTTTGTTTATGGTTTCAGGTTCGAGATCAAAGAGCAAACAACGACACACGAGACTTTCTTCACGTGGTGTTCACAGATAATAGCTTGCTTATCGTTTTCTCTGTGAAGCCCGTATGTCACTCCTGGAGTCGTCCGATCTGAGTGATCTCCGCTTCTACAACTTCGTCGAGCTTCACCCTCATCTCAAGCTAAGTATATCTCCTCCTTCGTCTTTCTATCTATTGCACTCTGTTTCTCGATCAGTTGATAGTGATGGCTCTAAAAGTTTGTTATAACAAAATTTTCCACTTGTTGACTATCCTGAAATGCAGCGTTTCATTTTCTGAATGGTTTCGGGGTGAAGCATAACGCAAAGGAGCTTGGGTCAGACAGCACAAAGAGTTTGGCTGAACTTAGACCCACAATCTCCACCTTTCAGACATAACACTGAACTGCTGTCACTCTTTGAAACCCCTGTTTCCCTCCCTCTCTAAGGCGATTTGTCGCCTCTGTTCCCTTCAACTTAGCCCCCTCGGATCTTAGGGAGTAACCACAGAACAATGTACTCTCTGTATCTCTTCGGCTACTTCTTCACTTGAATTATAACATTATCGGGTGACTAAACTCAACCACCACTCAGCTCATCTTGCGTGTACTGAACCCGAATCGATTATCCCCTCAAAACCATCTGCATGTACCAGATCTGAACCAGACTGCCTCACCGTCTGACATCAAAAGCTTCAACCTTTATCAGCAACGAACCCAGATAAGTTTCCTCTGATCCTTCTCTGTTCGTTGAACACTGAAACGTTAGAGAAGTCACTGACTGACTTTGATCTTCTGATTGTTTCAGGAAAGCCCCAAGAGACTCCACCTGAAACTAAACACTTGCGTGAGCTCCACCTTGCTTCCAGTACTCGGGTAACGACTTTTCCTACCTTGTAGCTCAAGTTGGCTTAAAGATCAATAAGATTAAATAATATCTGATGTTTCATATCATCTAATTTCACGGAGGTAACCAATAACAGAGACACATAGTTACCAGGAGCTGCTTCTTCCTCAGAATATGTTCACCAGCTAAGAGCAAAGTCGAACTACAGGTAACACTTTAGTTAGGAAGTCTGCAAGATTCTTGCTTGTGAATCTTATGTAGAACAATATCACCCTGAGCAACAACATCACAGGCTTTCGTGAAACACTCTGTTTTAGCTAGAGCTAGGGCATTTCTCTGAATCATAATACATCTTGGACACTGCTGTATGAAAACCCAGTTCTTCACAGATAGCTCTTAACCACATTGCTTCTTTGTTTGCTGTGGAAAGTGTTATATACTCTGTTTCAGTAGTCGACAGAGCTCCAACTGATTGTAGATTAGACCTCCAGGCAACTGTATTGCCCCATACTTTGAAAACGTATCAAGTAACTGAATGTTAATTGTCTAGGTCAGCTGAGTAATCTGAACCTAAGAAACTTTCAACAGAATACACTGAGCTTTTTACAAACGTTAAGACTGGTCACCCCTGTAGATACTTTAGAATCCACTTCACTGCCAACCAGTATTTCATACTAGGCTTAGACATAAATCTGCTCATAACTCCCACTGCGTGTGCTAAGAGTCTGGTATTAAGCCTATCATGGCATACATGAGGCTCCTGACTGCACTCGCAATTCCATTCGTGTAGCTTCTACCTTGGTCAGACTCTTCAATTTTGAATTGAGGCTCCAATGGAGTTGTGACTGGCTTAGCATCTTCTATTCCAAAACTCTTTAGAACATTCTCAATGTAGGCTTCATGAGATAGCACTAGTGTTCCTTTCTTTTTTTATCTCGAGCAATGACCATTCTGGAAGCTCTCCCCAAATCTTTCATTTGGAATCTCTGTGTTCAAATCGTCTTTCATCTTCTGTATCTCTGTCAAATCTCCTGAAGCTATTAGCATGTCGGCAGACCTACATAGTAGATAGATAGCCTTAGGAGTATTCACATTTCTCATATAGACATGAATCATAGTTGCTCTGTAGGAATTTTCTATATTCATATAGCTGTCAAAACGTAGATTCCGGGAACTGCTTTTGACTGTATAAATTGCCATGTAGAATCCTGCTTGAGTGATTTAGATTTAATTTCTTATCTTGCTTTACTGGAGTGATTGATTTCGTTTGTTTATTTATAGTTTCAGGTTGGAGATTAAGAGCTAACACGAAAGAACGACACACGAGACTTTGTTCAACCGTTGTTTGCTGATCTACTCATCGGGAAGGGAATCGGGTATTCCTCAACTGCTTCACTATTAGTTCCGATCGCAAGTTCAAGGTCACAACAATGGCGGACCAAAGAGATTACAATAGCTTTTACTAGAGAGGTAATAGCTTGCTTATCGTTTCTTCTATGAAGCCGGTAATTCACTACCGAAATCGTCCGATCCGACTGATCTACGCCTCTGCAACTCAGTCGAGTTTCACCCGATCTCAAGCTAAGTTGATCTCCTCCTTCATCTCTCTCTCTCTCTCTATTGCACTCTGTTTCTCGATCAATTTCTCTCTATTGATAGTGACAGTTCTGAAAGTTTGTTATAACAAAACTTTCCCACTTGTTGACTATCCTGAAACGCAGCGTTTCATTTCCTGAATGATCTTGGGCTAAAGACTTGAGCTTGATTCTTTCTTTCTTGCAGGTTTCGTACGGGCTAGAGCATAACGCAAACAAGCTTGGGCCAGACAGCACAAAACCTACTCGAAGTTTGGCTGAACTTAGACGCACACTGGTCGTCTTTGAAATCACATGTCTGACACTAAAGGTTTTTCTCTGAAGGCGTTGAATTATCTGGTAAATTTATAAGCTTTTCTTTTGTTTTCGTATATAGTTTGTTTATTTGTATCCATCGGTTTAAAAATCTACTTCACATTATTGTTTTCTTGATGAAGCAAATAGACTGCTCAAATGAAGTTTTTGAGAAATCTCTTAACCAGATTTTGGAAGAGATCCCTCGTGAACGTAGAACGTTTCTCTTTTCAGCAACTATGACTAAAAAGGTAGGATCATCTAATTGCCTCTCGGTAATATTTTGGTGATATGAATCAACTGATTAAAGACTGAATCTGTTTTTGCCTTCTAGGTTCGGAAACATGCTTATGGAATCCTGTGAAGGGTACGAAATCACTAAATTAAACTTTGTTTTCTTATTGCAGCAATCATAGTTCCAAGGTATTATAACATTTTTAATGTTTATTGTTCCACCGTGGATACTCTTAAACAGCAGTATCAGTTTGTTCCTGCTAAATACAAGGTACCCTATTTTCAATACAGCAGCTTGGTAGATATATAGAGAGTAGCAACCACATAGGGGACCTTTTATCTTCTTTGAATATAATGAGCTTTCAATGATTTCTGAACGTCTTCAGTTCTTTGATCCATTCTGTGGCGTAACGTAGGTGTCTTTCTCGGTTGATGGATGGGATCAGAGCGGAACGACCAGAAAAATAAGTGATGTTAGAAAGCCGTATGATAGGTAACAGGACTCCACTCAACGGTCACCCGAACTCGTGATGGTACTCGTTTTATGGCATTGATGCTTCGGAGCCTTGGTTTTAGAGCCATTCCTATCAGTGGGGTCAAATGACTCAGGTTAATGACCTACTCCAAACTCTAATAGAAACTTTCTAGACCGACATATTTTTTAAAAAAAATGCTCATGCTTTCCAAATATCCACAGTCAAAGAGATTAGGAGCATTGAATAAGTTCAAAGCAGGGGAATGTAATATCTTGGTTTGCACGGATGTGGCTAGTAGAGGGCTTGATATCCCATCGGTTGATATGGTTACTTATCAATTACGACACTCCCCACAAATTCAAAGGTTAATCCCTTCTTCTCTTGTTTTCTCATGGCTCGGTGATCTTGGGACCACCACATTCACCTTCCAATTTTTTTTGCCACAGGATTACTGGACGTTCTGGGGGGTTGGGATATATCACTAGTAAACCAGTACGAGCTCAAGTGTACTTACAAATTGAAAAACTTATAGGTAAGTAAAAATAAATCTGCGAGATACAGTTTTAGTTGTGTTCACTCATAGAATTTTGACATTTGACAATGTTTATACATTTAGGCAAGAAGCTGCCAGAATATCCAGCTGCGGAGGACGAAGTCTTGTGATTGCTGGATAGAGTTTCAGAAGCCAAAAAATATGTCCGCAGTGGTATTTTTACTTAAGCGCATAATACTCTGTTTAGAAGGTTAATTTTGTTTGCTTAGATTATGGGTGTTCTTTTGGCAATCTCTGTTGTAGAATACGAAAGAGTCAGGAGGTAGGAAGAAGAGAAGAAGATGAAGAGAGTGAGAGAGGTTCTTGGATGTTAAACGAAGGAGGTAACAGATACAAGAAATCTTCCGGGAAGTCCAAACGATAAAAAAAGTGCTCTCTTTGGATTGTTTCTGATAGACTCAGCAACTTTTTTTTTTCTTTCTATTCGAGATATTTTTCATGTGAACTTAAAGAACTTGAAAGCTCTGGTCACTCTATTCGTTGTGGCTATGCGGCATTTTGTTTTCTTCGTAACATAAACCTGCCTACAAGAGACAACTTTCTAATGGATTTTTATGAAATTGAATGTTTTTGAAGAAAGATTCAAAAGACGGATGAAAAACTCAACCTCTTCCATTGCCTCCTCCACCACGTCCTCCTTTGAAACTCTCATTTTGGAAGCTTTCACTTCCACCAAAGCACCTACCCCTTCCAACTCCATTTGTTGCCTCCTACATAAGACTAAACCCATCTTTCATATACACTTCACGAAAAAAAACTCGCTTGTGATTATGAATGCTTAGGAATAGAAACTCATTATTAACTAATTTGAGTTGGAGGTTCGAATAGCTCAGCGTCAACAACAACAACTCATTCATCTATAGCAGAAAAAGACGCTGGGGGATGTTTGATCGTTTAAAGACAAAAGTACTGGAGCCAAGGAAAAAGTTTAGCTGAACTTCTTCCTCACATTATCGTTCCCGGTTAAGCGTCCTGTCACCAGCACGATGAGGCCTCTGTCATGAGACTCCTGAGCATCCGCAGTTTCTATTTCGGCCGTGTAGTCTCTAATGTTTCATATCTTGCTGCAGGATCAAATCTTCGTATCGACAATTAGGGTAATTTAGAGCTTGGGGATTTCGGGCTTTGCACGGGTCATGTTTTAATGATCGATCATACTGGAAACCGTGTCATCACATTGTGGTATAGGTATGTATGCATCCTACATCATTTGGAAGTTATATACATGAAAGAACCGAGAGACAATAAGTCCTACTTGTTCCTGCATATTCGTCTCTACTTAATGTATCTGTTATTGCGGTAGGCCTCCTGAATTGCCACAAAATATGGACCAGCGATTGACACGTGGTCTGTTGGTTGCATATTTGCTCAACTTTTGAATGGTAGACCAAATCTTGCGCGAGGTCAGTGTCTCCATCTTTGGAACATCCGTTAGTTCACTCTACTATGATGTTTGTTTCCACTTACAACATTTAGCTTAAATGTTTGTTTCTCCAGAATGAACAATTGAATAAGATTTTATTAACTTTTGTGGATCACCTGATGAAAGCAACCAGTACCATTATGCGCAGCAGCGAAACTTTTACTTTTATCAAGGAGAGCTCTCATTTTGGCGTTTTCTCTTCTACTGTAGTTTTGTTGGTGCTTGACCCGTCTCTCAGGTTACCAAACCAATCCAGACACGGTAGCAAATTGCAGAAATTAAGAAGCCTTGTGTTCTTGACATTTAACTTCTTTTTGACCATTGAGATCCAACGATTCTGATCTGATTATGTCAGCAATCCATCGATCAGGGCCACACATTTCAAGGTACTCAATTGGGAGAAATTAAACAAAATTAAGAATAAAAGCCGGAAACTTTCAGAAGAACCAAAGAACAAAATCTATCGAAAAGAAAAGAATAGAAAAAGATGAATAATATTGCTGTTACTTTTACGCTTCTTAAGCTTCAAGCTATCTTCATTACTCACTAACATCTCTATACTTTTATACTTTTATGTGGTTTTTCGCGAATTCTGGTGTTAAAATTTAGAGTGGTTAATATTGATATTATTCTTAATAAATAAAATATATAAATTATTCAGAAAAATAAAAAACGAAATTAAATTATTTTGATTAGATAATTGATTAAATTATTAAAAGTAAGAGTTATCCAAAATATTTTTAAGAAAATTAAATAAAAAGTTAATTCTTATATATATTGTGTTGTTATCCGAAAATACCTTTTAATAAAAATTAAAATAAAAACTAAAGTATTTTAAAATAAAAAGATAATTTGTATATATATATATATATATTGTGATGCTATCCGAAAATACCTTTTAATAAAAATTAAAATAAAAAAACAGAAAACACATAACTAAATATTAGTTAAGTAAAATATTTAATTTTGTATGATTGAAAAGATAATATTAAGTAATTTACAGAATTTATTTATTAATAATGAATGTACTATATATAAAATTTATAAACATCATAATACAAAAAAAAATTCAAATGAAAACATAAATAATAATTTATCATTATAATCTTTTAATTAGTAATGAATTTATTAATAAATAATTAAAAAATGTTTAGACCCACATATGAACAGAGTTATCACATTATCAGTTAGAGCGGCTAATATCGATATTACACTTGATGAATAAAATATAAAAATTAACCATAACATAAAAAAGAAATTTTATTTTTTTCTGATTAGATAATTAATTAAAATTAATAATGATAAGAACTATCCAAAATCTGAAAATCTATTTTTTCGCAACGGATCTCTCACATTAAAATTAGAGCGGTTAATATTGATATTACCTTTAATGAATAAAATATATAAATTAACCATAACATAAAAAAATGAAATTTTATTTTTTTCTGATTAGATAATTAATTAAAATTAATAATGAGAAGCACTATCCAAAATCTGAAAACTATTTTAGAATAAAAAATATTTTCTACATATTGTGTTGCGATCTGAAAAATATTATAATAAAAAGTAAAAACAGAAGCACATAATTAAATTTCATCAATGAAATTTTATATATTTGAAAAGGTAATCTGTATTATTATTAAAAAATAATTCCTAAATATAGTGTAATATACAAAGAAATTTACAAAAAAAATATAAGACATAAGAAATTTTTAAATAAAAACATAAATAATATATATATATATATATATTATATTTAGAAACTAATGTATTAATCAATAGTTATAAAAATATTTACCTAAATATACTGTAATATACAATAAATTACAAACAATTATAAGACATAAGAATTTTTAGATAAAAACATAAATAATAAAAATTTACAAACAACAATAAGACTTAAGAATTTTTAGATAAAAACATAAATAATAATTTATATTATAGTTTAAATTTAGTAACTAATGTATTAATCAGTAGTTATAAAATATTTATGCTCGCAACCGCGGGCGAACCACCTAGTACACTATTATTACAAAGTGGTATCTATTAACACGATTGTCATCATTAAGCTAATTTTCTTCGGGTTATGTTGTGTTAGTGTTACTCATTAATCTTTCATCCGCTGATGTTATCCAAATATATAATATGATGTAGCAGCAACATTTGTTTTATCAAGAAATCACATAAATGATTTAGTATTTCTTTTCCTAAAAAAGTTGATTCAACAAGAAGAGTAGTGACTAAAAAAATGAGGAGGATCATTCAATTACTTATTATTCCTAAAAAGATAATTTTTACAAAAAAAAAGTTTTTTCTCTCTCAGTTTTTTTTAGAGAAATAAATAATAAAATCATTTTTTGAGAAATTTGAGAAAAAAACTATCATTCATTTTCATTTTGCTATTTTATTCCTAGATGTTCTTTTTCTATCCGTTTATATTGTTCTGAAAAGTTAACAGTCGGAGCCTTAATATTCTGAGAAAAGAAAAGTAAGATCAAAGCAAAAGAAACTCATTTCATGTTTTATCATAAACACGAAAGAGCAGTTAATGGCCATTGTTGACGTGTTGTCCGAAGTTAGCCCGTTTACAGTTTCCTCTTTTCAAATCTAGTTGGGTATTTAAAAATTAGTGTTTATTAGTAGCTGACCATGAGTCAATGAGCATGACGAAGGGATAAAAGCTACAACAATAAGTTAGCAACAAAAACCATGGAAGAAACATTGTAGAATAGAAAGGTATAAGAATTATTATTTTAAAAAATTAGTGAAAGTAAAACAAAAATGCATCTATATGTATCTTATTATATAAAACTTAATTTTTAAAGTTACTAACTAACACGATAGGGACACATGACAATTATATATTTAGGATTATGACATGTGCTAAATAATAACTTTATTTTAAAATATATATACCATAAGAATTTTAAAAGTTAGTTTTCATTTTTTTTTAAAGTCTTAAACGAAAAAACTGTAAAGAAACAAATATTTCTATATAAATAATTTTTAATAATTTTTTTAAACATGGGTTTAAAATAACAATTTTTAAAAAAAATATACCAGAAAATTTTTAAAAGTTAATTTTCCTTTTCTTTCAAAAAGTCTCAAACAAAAAACTGTAAAGAAACAAATATTTCCATATAAATAATTATTTAATATTTTTTATGAACGTGGGTTTAAAATAATTATATGATATAAAAATGTTCTAAGATAATTTTGTTACAAATTAAAATACTTTAAAAATATTTTTGCGTATAAAATTATTATATAAAACTTAATTATTCAAAGTTTTCAAACTCGCGACACACAACAATTATATATTTAGGATTATAACATGTGCTAAATAATAATTTTATATAAAAAAAAAATAAACCAAAATTTATATAATAAGATTTTATTTTTTAAACGTGGGGTTAGGATAATTTTTTGTCAGCAGTTTAAGATAAGATAATTATAAGATACAAAAAATGTTGTAAAATATTTTTGTTACAAATTAAAATAATAAGTATTCTAATATTTAATAATATTTTTCATGTTAAGAATATTAAACCAAAGAGAACTGTATAAAATTCGTATAGGTTAAATAAAAAAGTATTGGGTTAAAAAGTTACAAAGCCTATATTTTATTTAAATTGTTATATTCCTTTTTAAAGAACATTATTTTCAAGGTCGAATAAAATATATGGATTTAAGATAATTACAAAATCAGTAAACATTGGTTTATGATGAAGAATTTTCTTAGTTACAAAAATAATTACAAGATGAGATTTTTTGTTATATAAAGTTTGGTGCCCAAAGTTGCTAATAAGCATAATCATGACACATGATAATTATCATATATTTTAAATATTTTTTTGTTTTTCTTAACTTAAAAAAATTCTTATAAGTTTACTTTAATTGTAGTAATTCTTTTGACAGAATCTTATTTGCAAGGTTAAAAAAAAGTACGGGTTTAAAACAGTTACAAATATAATTTTATTTTAATTGTAGTATTCCTTTTATGAAAAACCTTATTTTCAAGGTCAAATAAAATACATTATTTTCAAATAATTAAAGAGTCAATAGACAATGATTTAAGATAAAGATTATATTTTTCTTATAAATATTTAAGTGGTTTTCCTTATAAATATAAAATTAGTACATAGTATTTTCCTTTTTACAAAATCATAAACTTAAGAGATTTATATAGTTTTTATCTTATTATAAAAATTTTGGTTTTTCAAAACTGCTAATTAACAAGATTTTCATACATGGTGGTAATAAATTTAATATAATGATGCATCTTACGAAATTCATAAATATGTAATAATTTAATATTTGATAGTGGTTTTCCATTTTTGAATCCTAAAATATTATAAAATTTATATGAAACTAATTTTCCTTTTTAATAAATTCTTATTTACGTTTTTTGAAATCCTAAACAAAAAATTTATAGAAGAAAAACAGTAGTTTGAAAATATTTAAAACATATTATAAAATCTTAATTTTTGATTGCTTACAAACATTACAAAATCCAATTTTTAGATAAATTTATAATATATGAATGTTATATTTTCCTTATTTTCTATTATTTTAATATCAATATATACCTCTCTTTTTCATTCCCTTAATATAAATTCAAAAAAAATGACTACTATTCTTTGTATTATATTTTTTTGGTACCATTTTATTGTTATCTGATTCTTCATGAATGGTCATAACAACATTATGATTTTTTCATGTTTGGGTTTATATGTGTTTGTTCATGCGGAAATCAGATACATATTTGATATTTTTTCAGAGTCATTAAAAATGTATTATTATTAACGTCCTAATTGATCTTTATATGCGTTGGGTAAAAAACAAAATTATATGCATTATTTTATCACATTTTCTGCTTTACTATGTAGTCTTTTTTTATAGTTTATTTTTGTTAAGGTGTTATAGTGGAAGGTGGCATCAAGATACAATGAACTCGGGAAATTAACTAAACTGAATTAGTTTAATAAAAAGTCTTTATTATTATTTAAGTGAGAAACAAACTATTTAAAGAAAAACATGTTAATAAAAATATTAAATCAAGAGCATAAGAGTGTGTATGATGTTCTCTTCGACTCGATTGTCTCGATTCAAATTTCTAATTCATTGTATTTCACTCTAATTTGTATTTTCAGGATTGAGTTTGATTTAAATTGTTTGCTCTATATCTTTTTTATCTAGTCTTAAATACGAAGTTTCTAATAACAGCTTATGCACTATAGTTACAAAAACTTACATACCAACCAAAATTTAAATGGAAACACAAATTTGTATTCTTTAAATAAGTTTAACACAATATATATAAAAATGCTACATTTGCAATATAAAGTTTTCTAATTTTTTTGTTTATCATGCATGAAATTGAAATATCTATATTCTTTAAATAAGTTTAACACAATATATATAAAAATGCTACATTTGCAATATAAAGTTTTCTATTTTTTTGTTTATCATGCATGAAATTGAAATATCTATCAAAATCTCTTGCCATCATTATTTATATGGATCCATATCTAGTTTAAAATTTATAAGACTCCGTTCCAATTATTAAAAGCAAGAGAAGAAAATCAGAGCCATCCAATTATTTTTCGTTGCGGTATGAGTATTTGCATATGCCTATGTTTGGTCTCTTTGTTCTGGTTAATGTCTTGTTTGTAGTTCTCTACATTAAATCTTCTTTTTATTATGGTTGTTACACTAGGCTATTTTTATTATTTGTTTAGGTTTTCTTCTAAATCATATTTCATTTCTATATTTACTAATGGATCTTTGTAGATTGAGCAAAAATTAAAGCAAGACCATGAGAGAAGATGTCTTCATCGCACACCAACAAAAATTCATCACCATCCTCCACTCCTCCGGCTTCCCTCCCTGACGGCGCCACCTACAGATCAAACTTTTTAATTGTATTATCAGTATCATTCCATAGTTGCCATGTTATGGGCTCCGTTTCAAACACATAGGCCGAACTCAGATCCCGCCCATTAGTATCCCCGTACTCAGAAACAACTTGGGATCAAGAGCTAAAGATTTGTTAAAATAAAACTCATAACTCGGATTCACATCATTAAAGGACTCATTCCATGTGTATTATACCTATCAATGTAATAATACAAATTCTTCCGAATGGTCCAAGAATCTCTATCATCTAGATATTTAGCAGTTGAACTTAGCAGCTACCTTGGTGAATGGAAAAGGTTTTTACACCTTCTTCTTGTCCAGGTATGGATATTTCTGATACAATGAGATACTACTGATCACGAGAGGAAGAGCTACGAGGCAATACGATGAAGGCGGGTTTCCTTCAAACGCAAACTGCAGTAGAGCGGTGACAAGTAACGCCGAGACAATCACAAATCCCTTTGGAAGCAAACATAAAAGACATGCGTATAAGTTTCAGCTCTATTCTTTCAGGATATTGTGAACTGTGTAAAAAATGATTAGAAAACAAAAAGACAGGCGTATAAGTTTCAACTCTTGTTGAAGAATATTAAACTGTGTAAGAAATGAGGAGTGTTCTTTTTCTATTTATACCTTTCTTACACCACCGGCATGTGATGTAACCAGGCCAACGAGAATCCCACCAAGAGCATTGCTTATAACTGGGACCTGTAAGAACAGCCACAGTGCATTAGAAACATTTTAGCAATAAGAGTTTATTTTCCATCGTCAGAATCGTCCAGGAGTTGGAGATAGCAGTTTACCATGGTTAAAGCAGTCCAACCATGAAAGAAACCATGTCTTTTGATTGCTTCGCCATGTGGAGATTTAAGGGTACTTATTAACATGCAGAGGCTTCCAACAATAGACATTTCGACTGTCATTAAGTATGATGAATGCTTCTTGACCTGAGAAGCCCATAGACAGAGAGAAGAGGCTAAACCGGAGAGCACAGAGGCTACCAAGACCGGGATGATTCCAGAAAACAGCACCTGTTCCGGAGTAATGCCACTTGAAGAAGTCTTGTTAGAGCCTTCACCAACACTTAGAAGGACTGCTGCCATGATCAGTAAACACAAAGCTCCTATTTGTTGAACTGATTGCTTCTGCCTACATGATCACCATGTATATTCAGGCAATCGCACAACACATCTCATGAAAATACAAAGTCCAACACAAAACAAGATCCAAGGGAAATAAAAAAAAAAAGAAGGGTTACCTTAGAATGATGAATGTGAAGAAGGCAGTGAAAAAGATTTTGGTCTGATTGAGAATAGAAAAGGTCAAAGAGTCAAGACTCCTGTAGGAGATCTGAAGCAAACTGTTCTGAAGTGCATATATGGCTGCATGAAGTCCAGACGCAGTCAAGGATCCGATCAACGTCCACTCTTAAAATATACAAACCAAACTTTCAGACACAGTATTTTCATAAAAAATTCAAGAGCTTTAAAAAACAAGGACCAACATTACCTTAACAGTCTGCATGTCAAAACAGATGAAGTTACAATAACCTCTTTCCTGCAAAAGAAAACACCGACCCATACCATGATAAGAGTGGAATCCAAGAAGATACAACCAAAATGTACTAGTAACTAACTATCCTATCCTCGGTGTATCACATTGAACATAGATATGCTGAAATCTTCCAAATTAACTCAATAACAAGTAGTATACTACACTAAAACATCAGATAGTACCCTCAAAAGATTAGCAAGAAACAGCTAAAACACTTTGATGAATAGCTAATTCGATAGGCCAAAGACACCCATTGTGGCAGTGTAGCTTCACAGTAACGACAAAAAACTTGGATTTCCAGATTCAAAGTTTGAAACTTTAATCACAGTTCTAAACAAAAACCCGCAGATTGAATCGATCAAAGCATATAAACAGATTACCCAGGAACAAAAATTGTAAATTTCAAACAAAAAAAATCCCGCATTTCCGGAAGCAAACACACGAAATCACCGAATAGGGCACTCGACTAATCACCAAGAAGAGAGGATTTAGAGGTTGTTAGTTACCCGATGTAGAGGTTGGAGATCAGAGGCTGTGCTCCGTACTGAAGCGTGAGGAGCAAGGAATAAAACAAAACCTTAGGGCCCATCTTCGACGGACTCTTTCCTCCGTTGGATGTCGCCATTTGAATCCAATTGATCGATCGCCTTCGCTTTTGGTGGAGAAACGAGAAGAAAGAAGGAGAATAGAACACTGTTTCTCTTTTCTACTTTTTTTTCTCAAGAGGAGATCTACCAACCCGTCGTCGTTTTGTTTGACCATTAGTTAGTTAGTAAAAAACATTTTGCAAATCAATCCATCAACTTTGCTAAATCTAGTAAAAAGGCAAAAACATTACCTAATTAAGTCCTTTTTCGATTGTTTTCATCAGATTTCGTATACTAAAATGACACATCCAGTTTAATATATTGTGAAAATAATAAATATATAAACTAATATAGATTAAATAATATATTGATTGTAATTTAATATTCATTTTTTTAATTATTAAAAAATCCTTTAAATTATTAAAAAATCCTTAAAATTATGAATAATTGTAATTGATTTTGTAAAACGCTTGGCCAATGAAAATGTGAGCCAATCGTTCAAAACGTGATTTGGGAAATGTGAAAGGCCAAATACTGTATATAGAGAGCATATGGTAATGTTTTGTAGTTCTCCAACTTGGACAACGATATATTTATGGATATAGAGAGATACCTCTACCAATCACAATAACCAGTCCAAAAGAAAGAAAACAAAAAAGAGTAGGGGTTAAAAGTGAAAATGTCAAAATCAACGGTTGCGATTAAAATAAAAGCCTCCCCTATAAATAAATCCCCCACACACTTTCTTCAGTCAATCAATCAATCAGAATCCCATTGTTATCAGAGATAGAAAGACCATTCCTTTTGCCCACACGACACAATGTGTGGGATACTGGCAGTCCTTGGTTGCATCGACAACTCTCAAGCCAAACGTTCTCGTATCATCGAGCTCTCTCGCAGGTACTCTTCTCTCATCCATTTAACGATGAAGCAATGCAATCGTTTTATGTATTCGTATCCAAAGGTTTCAACTTTATATCATGGGCAATGCGTTTGTTTCATAAAGATGTCATCTTTAGCAGAGAAATGTTCGTTTTATGTTTTAAGATTGTTCTGTGTAGATTGAGACATAGAGGTCCTGATTGGAGTGGACTCCATTGTCATGAAGATTGTTACCTTGCTCATGAGCGTTTAGCCATCATCGACCCTACTTCCGGAGACCAGCCTCTCTATAACCAAGACAAGACCGTCGTTGTCACTGTACTACTTTCTCTTTCTTGCTTCCTTTGTCAATTGAATGGTAAAATCAAAATATAAAAAATGTTAACAAGATATTGAGAGAGAGAGCACAAGAACTTAAAATTTTATCTGATAGATTAATGAATCATGTACATACGGTTTGTTTATATACAAGTATACGGTATATAGAGGAGTATACAAAGCCTCTGTTTCTATACAAGTATTAGAGACTTTAATATACTCAATAAATGTGGTAATGGTTTTTTTAAGGTGAATGGAGAGATATACAACCACAAGGTTCTACGTGAGAAGCTCAAGTCTCATCAGTTCTGGACTGGTAGTGACTGTGAAGTCATTGCTCATCTTGTAAGTATACAAAGAGTCTCTGAATAGTGTTAGTTGTTCAATTTTGAGAGTGTTAATTCTGAAACAGTCTCTATTGTTTTTTTTTCTTGCAGTATGAAGAACATGGAGAGGAGTTTATTGACATGTTGGATGGAATGTTTGCGTTTGTTCTTCTTGATACACGCGATAAGAGTTTTATCGCTGCAAGGGATGCTATCGGTGTCATCCCTTTATACATTGGATGGGGTGTTGATGGTATATTTATACTTCTAAATGGTTTGAAGATCTGGTCTCATCAAAGTAGTGTCTAATGTTTAGTATCTCTCTTCTTAATAGGTTCTGTATGGTTTGCTTCTGAGATGAAGGCACTTAGTGATGATTGTGAACAGTTTATGGCTTTCCCTCCTGGCCACATCTATTCTAGTAAACAAGGTATTGTATTATTATTATACCATTAAATTTTGAGGCATTGTAACGCTTTCTAGTTTCATTTGAAAGTTGTCTTTATCTTCTTGTAGGAGGGCTTAGGAGGTGGTACAATCCTCCATGGTACTCTGAGCTGGTTCCTTCAACCCCATATGATCCTTTAGTCCTCCGCAATGCTTTTGAACAGGTTCTTTTTTTTAATGATTTTATCCTATAAAATGTTCAGAGTCCGATTGCTGTAAAAGGTTTTCGAAGCATGAAAATGATCCTTTTTTTTCAGGCTGTTATTAAGAGACTAATGACTGATGTTCCTTTCGGAGTTCTTCTCTCTAGAGGTCTAGACTCCTCCCTCGTTGCTTTATGCCATTTGGAAAAATCTGAAGCTGCTCAATGGGGTTCACAATTGCATACATTCTGCATCGGTTTGAAGGTTTAAAACTTATCACTATAGATCTGATAATGTTGTTTGCCGTTTAAGATACTTTACTATTTATATAAAATATTCTCGTGTTTTTCAGGGGTCACCGAATCTTAAAGCTGGCAGAGAAGTTGCTAACTATCTCGGGACTCGCCACCTCGAGTTCCAGTTCACAGTCCAGGACGGGATAGATGCGATAGAGGAAGTCATTTACCACATCGAGACCTATGACGTGACTACCATAAGAGCTAGCACGCCGATGTTTCTCATGTCCAGAAAAATCAAATCCTTAGGCGTGAAGATGGTTCTCTCCGGTGAAGGCTCTGACGAGATCCTCGGAGGATACTTGTACTTCCACAAGGCACCTAACAAGAAAGAGTTTCACGAAGAGACATTCTTCAGCAGTACGATTGTTTGAGAGCTAACAAGTCTACATCTGCTTGGGGCGTTGAAGCTCGTGTGCCTTTCTTAGATAAAGAGTTTTTAAACGTGGCGATGGGTATTGATCCGGAGTGGAAGATGATCAGGCCTGACAACACACCTATGACAAAAGAAGCTTACTACTACAGAACCATTTTCGAAAAGTTCTTCCCTAAGGTAACTCTAATGAGTATGCCATAAACATTTAAAATGTTTGGTATTGTTCATAATCTTGAAGTTTTCTGTTTTATAGAGCGCTGCAAGAGCGACAGTACCAGGGGGTCCAAGTATAGCTTGCAGTACAGCGAAGGCAATAGAGTGGGATGCAACTTGGTCAAAGAATCTTGATCCTTCTGGACGTGCGGCTCTTGGAGTTCATGTCGCAGCTTATGAGGAAGAGAAAGCTGCTAATGGTGCGCTAAGAAGTTAAAAACGGATGAAAAGAGAACGTTACAAGCGTTGTCTGCATGCATTTCCATGAATCCCCAGAGTTCCTGCAAATTGATGATACACGTTGTGTGCATTTATAGTTTTGTACCTACGTTCCAGTTCTTTGTGTGTTATTTCAGACAAATCTTGAACGCTTGATATTTCAGATTTGGAACGTTATTTGCAGGGGGCATCCCTGATATGTTGGAGATTCTAGACATTTAGTAAGGGTTTCTAAAAAAAAAAAAAAATTACAAATTTGGAGGCTCTTTTCTATGCTAATTTTTCTAAAAATTTTGGGGGCTCTAGACCAATGTCTCAATTGGTTGTGCTCAGGACCACCCCTGGTTATTTGATGAATCCAAAATTGCTTTGATCGTTTAAAAAGTTTTGAGTTCTGTTACTTTGCAGCTTCTTGTATTTGACTTGGTTATCTCAGTATTTTCGTCTTTTTTATTGCTAGTAGGTACTTGTTCACCAACAAGGACTCCGTGACCCAATGGATAAGACGCTGGTCTACGAAACTGTGAATTTTGGGTTCGATCACCAGCAGAGTCGCTTTAATTTTTTCGTGGACCCTGTGTCGTCGTCGCTTATGTTAGCTTTCAATTTGGGAGTAGACTTTATAGAAATATTTACTTTATAGAACACATTTTCACTTTTAAATTACATTTGAAGACATTTTCCACATATCACACACTTTTTCTCTGTGATTTCTCCTTCTTACCCTCGAGCCACAAGAGCCACAGGTACCCTTCACGAATCTCAACTTAATTCAATGTTACTGTCCACACATTCGGACAAAAACAAGAAAACAATTAAAAATACAAACCCGTTGTTTAATCTCTCTCCTATCGAATTTCAGATTTACAGGCAAGGAGCAAACTGGAAAATTCAGCAGAGGAAGATGAAATTGCTATGTGTAGATGTTTCTTAGGTAACAAATCTATGGTTTCATCAAAGCTTAGGTTTTGTAAAACAACATTATCATAATCATAGTCTTTTGCTTCTTACGCTTCTTTCTGGTATTGATTTGATAGACTAAATATTTGCATTTTCTTCTATCCACCATATCTGTGTCCACGTTTTATTTACTTATAGCATTCTGTTTTTATATTTATTCTATCCACAACATATATGTCCAAAATATACGTGTCCACATTTTAATTATGTATAAATATTCTGGTTTTTTTATCTTTTTATCCACAACTTATATGTCCACAATTCGTCAAAAAAAAAAAAAAACTTATATGTCCACAATTTATGTGTACACACTTCAAAAAAAAGTTATATAATAAATTAAATTTAAAATTAATAAAATATTAAAGAATGTATATATGGTTATCAAAATAAAAAGGAAAAAATTAAACTTTTATGCAGTTATTAAATGTTACTGTACATAATAAAAATGAGATAATAGTGAACTAAATATAATGGGGTATTTTTTCAGAAAATAGTAACAAGCCTATAAAATAAATAAATATGTATACATATTTACTAACCGTTGGATCATATTTAGTTTATTATTAACGTTTTATATCGGTCCACATATACTAATATAATAACTTTCTTTTTGCATCCTAGTACGCACATCTTCTTCGGTTGATCAAGGGCTTTTTGGTCTATAATTCATTTACCGTACAAACAAAGTGTCTTCCACATTGTGCCTTTTTATGTTAAGAAAGACAATAATGTGCCTTAATTGTATTTTCATATTTTACTTAACTTAATAATTTTATTAATTATATTACTTTAACAATAATTCACATCGTTTATTATATTGCCCTAATAATAATATATATTTTTATTTATTAGGCAATCAATATAAACTTTGTGTCAATTATAAAATCAAAAATGTAAATAATTAATTTTTATATATGGTTAAACGTTTGTTTTATTAAAATATTTGTTTATTGTAGTTTCAGTCGGTTGGAAAAATTACGTAGGTAAAACATAATTCAAAGACATGTTTTTGTGAATAAAATATTAACTTAAATCAAAATAAAAAAATGTGTTTAAGATTACACATCCATGTTTGCACGATTAGTACGGATCCATGTTTTAGGATTTTAAAGTGAAAACATGTATAACATGAGAATGTTTGTTAAACTTCTCTTATTGGGAAAATGCATGTGTATTTAAACATCAGACGAAGGGTATATTTATACAGACTAATATAAAAGATACTACACGAGATGGGAAGACTAAACGTGCAAAATATTAAGAAAAAGAAGAGGGGAAAATGCATGCATGTTCACGTTTGATATGTTTATCTTCGTAAAAGGGTCGTTAACACACTCATGAACACGAGGAAAAGAGACCATATTCTTTTTGAATATTAATATAAAATATATAGAAGAATTTGTGTCTTAGAAATGTTAATAAATGTAGTTGTAAATGTAACGGTTTACAACACCAAAGACGTTTTAAAACCTCTACAATCCGGAAAACGTATACACATTCAGCTCATCAGACTGACTACCTTCTGAAGCGTTTTTTCTAAAGTCGTCATGTCATGAGTATCGTGAGAGAAATTGTTGTAGATCTTGATTTCTTATGTCAATAACAAAAATTCATAAACCCTCACCAAAAATATAATCTATTATATCTTCTAAACTATAAAAAGAAACTCAGCTCATCAGACTACCTTCTGAAGCGTTTGTTATAAAGTCGTCATGAGTATTGTGAAAGATATTTTTGTAGATCTTGATTTCTTATACCTCTGAGTCGTCTCTGCAACTAGTTGTCTGCTAAATTTGACTCCTCGTGGTAACATATAACAATATTATCAGTATCGAGATTCGATTAGGGATTGAATGTAGTTATGTTCCCGTGTCTCCTTCCTGGCAGTTCTCATATGAGTCCTTGAATACATCATAACCAGATCGGAAAAAATATCAAATCGAGAAAGACATGTCAAACGAACAAATGAACTACATGCAACTATAACAAAAATACTTGAAAGCGAGAGATCTACCCAACTCCAGAATACTAATCTAAAAACTAAAACAGTTGAACGAAAGAAGAACATGGAGTGAGGCTGGAAGATCTTGACCTTGAATTTCTTAGCTTCCACTTCCTTGCAGTGAGAGCTTGGTTCCTCTATTGGGGAAATAATTGAAGAACTCATTACGTTTTTGGGAAGGTGTAAATGGAACCTCTTATATAAGGTAAGCAAAGAAGATGTTGGAGTGAAGAAATAGATTATTTTTTCAGCAAAAAAAAATAGATTATTCGATTTATGATATTGAATTCTAGACAATTACGGGAATGAAATATAATGGTTTTAGGGTAGATGAAAAGAAAGTAACAAACACTGAAACGGATTGACAATTATTTTGCTGATGTGGCATAACTCATTGAGCTTCAATTTAATTTTTTTTATATAGTAGTGATGCGTCGTAGTGCTGCAACTAATCGGAGATGAAAAGTCTATCCGTACAAATAAACTTCGATTAATTTTACTAACTAGTATAGATTAATATAATAAGTACATACTTTTATAACAGTATTTCCCATGTTCGTCGCACATCCTTTAGGTATACAGTATAACTATCAAGTTGAGATGCCAAATTGCCAATTGCTGAGGCTATTTATATACAAGTGGCAACAACTCTAGAAGTTTTTTATATGTATTGGCTACTTGGCCTACTAAGCCTAGCTTGTAACATTTTAATTCTCATGCATTTCAATAGAAAAGTCTTTAGCAAAAAAAAAAAAAAAAAACTCTAGAAGTTTTTCTTTAATTAAACTCAAAAAGAAAGAATGGGTCAAGAATAACTATTTTACCCTTTTCCATACGAATATTTTTCTTTGGTCTCCTAAAAAAGTGAAGGTACATCAAACGTCCACGTACAGGTGATTAATCAAATAAAAAACGACTCTAATGATTTTTGTGCATAAATGTATAAGTATGATATTAGCATCTAGACCCAAAAATGATATTAGTTTCAAAAAAGCGAAGTCATATTTAAGTGCGCATTTGTAATATCAGTGTTTAGGTTTTAGCTGCACCTAGTTTGATACGATATTTTACTTATTTATTTTATAGAAAGAGAGACAAATTGATTATCGTTTTAAAAAAGAAGGCGTTATCGTACACGCCTGAACTTAATTAAGCTGGTCATGCGTTGATCTCCGGCCTGGCAACGTTAAAATCATTTTAAAATGGCAAGTTGAAGGGATATTCTTATAATAATTTATGTCTAATCGCTTTCTTAATGCGAATTTAACTAGGGATTAGATTAGGTGATAGGCACACACATACACATGCGAAAATGCTTAAATAATAATCGATTTCCATTTTTGGATCGGTCTCGTCTAAATTTATTTTATTTTAATAAGTCTGTGTTCGAACTAGTATTGTAATTCTATCGGCATCAAACTGAGAATTTTTTGTAAGGAATTGACAGGTGAAAAGCTTTATCCAATATCACCGTACAATTTTTTTTTTTGAAAATCAGAAGCAACTTTTTTTTTTTGGAACTCCAAAAATCAGAAGCAACTAAACTGCCGTATTAGTTAAAAGGGACCATAAACATCAGGCTAATGTTTGACAAAAAAAAAACATCAGGCTAATAAAAAATGTCACATCATGACCGTCGAGTTTTAACAATTTCTTCTGTTTTTGAAATTCTACTGTAGTTTTTATCAACGAGTTAACGAAAAATATGTGCTGCTTAATTAACCAAGTAGAAACTAAGTACGAAAAAAAACTAAGTACGAAATTAACCAAGTGGTCACGTCTAATAATGTAAAAATACCAACCAGGTCAACTTTTGAGCACACTTGCTCAGATTTTGAAAAAAAAAATGAATTCGAGATGGTCTCAAGCTACTCCCACTATTAAATAAAACTCTAGTTAATATAATAATATCAATAGTAAATCACGTGTTCAGACTTCAGACTAGAAAGTTGAACCTTACGAGTAATCGCTGAACCATTCTAGGTCAATATATCTGTATGGAGACAAGAATATGTTATATAGCACTTCCATTTTTTGGGTGTAACTATATATAGTTCGATACTTCCATTTCAAATGTCAATTCCATTTTTATCTCTTTTGAACTTTGCTTTAGTTGCATGCTTTATTTCGGACCTAGAAATAAGAAAACAAAGTATTATATATTACATCTTGTACATAGACATTTAGTATTACTTGTCAATTTTATTTAACAGTTTTTACAAAATTTCGTCTTAGATATCTCCTTATAAGTTGACAACAAATGAAATATTCACTTCCTATTTTTTACGAATACTATAATTTATCGAGGTTGGAAAATATTTTAAAAACAGATAGACTGGAGCAAGAAAAGTCGAAAACGAAGAATATTTCCTGGGTCAAACTGTCAAAAAAAAATTAAACAAGAAGACGGGAAATCAAATTTTAAGACATCCGGATAAACCGAGGATCCAATACATGTGGAGACCTACTTGCAAAACAAGCTATCCAAGAACAAACATCTTTTATCTTTCTCTCTAATGTAAATACTAAATGCCATACCAAATGATTACTTTGATCAATTAATAAAGTTAAATGTTTCGTGGCTAGAATAAACACGAATTTTGGAACAAATGGGCCGTATGTAAGGCCCATAAAAGTTACGTGCCCTGGCCTTCCATCACCGACATCGTCCAAACGAAACCTTTGACGTCGGCAATAACCAACACCGGACTCGTGCGAGACAGGCGCTCTTTGTACGGCACGGCTCCTATCTCAACTTGACCTTCAAGCTCACTGTTCAGGCACATATCTTATTTTATTCATAACATTTCTTTAAGCTTACCTATTTTTCAGCAAAATATTACCATGGTAATCATATAAAATCACCGAACGATCAAAATAGTAATTAATAATGGTGTCTGAATGTGTTTATAGCTTTTGGTTTTACTTGGCAACTTGTCTAATTAATGTCCTTTTTTCTAAATTCCTTTAGTTTAATAGGCTCGTTTGAGTTTCGATTATGATAGTGTTAAATAGTTCACTTGCATGTCGATGAGACTAGATATCACCAACAAGTTGCAAAGCTTTCCTCCATTACATATACAGTATCAACTATCAACTATCAATTTATACAATCTGTTCATATTGCCCTGAATCTTCAAACCCATTTTTTCTTCTGTTAACTTTATACTATATATAAAGAACACTTATAATACTACATATTAAAAAAACTTATAATCTATGAATTTACTTATTTTAATTTTATATATCTATTCAGACAGCTGAAAGAGAGAGAGAACTATCTTTTTTTATTTGGCGGCGCGCCGAAGAAAGAAAAAAAAAGTTTTACAGGAAAAAAATATTTGTATATTTATCAAAGCTTAAACCTCGTTCTCTGTCTTAAAAAGAAACGTCTCGTAAAATCTTTGTCTTTCTTTCTCTCTGTTTTTTTCCTCTCTCTCTCTCTCTCTCTCTCTCTCTCTCTCTCTCTCTCTCTCTCTCTCTCTCTCTCTACAGAGTTTCCTTTCCTTCTAAGAAAAGAAAACAATACATTTTAAAAATATATAGGTTTATCAGGTTTTTTTATGTGTACCATAAAAGTGGCAAACAAGAAGAAAACGTGGTCAAAAAGCCGAGTTTACCACTCGAGAAGATGATCATGGGACGTTATCTGACATCGATCAATGGCTTTACTTATTCTCGGCCGAAGATGACCACCACCTCCACCGTGATAACGCTTTCATGCCTCCCTTGTCGTCTTCTTCCCTTATGTCAGGTTATAGCAGAGAGATGGAGATGTCTGCAATCGTCTCTGCTTTGACACATGTAGTCGCTGGAAATGTTCCTACTCATCAAGAAGGTAGCGGTGGAGAAAGGACTTCGAATTCCTCTTCCTCCTCCGGACAAAAAAAGGAGGAGAGAGGTGGCTGAAGAGCAATAACACCAGCGATCGATGTTCCTAGAGTTTGCATCGCTGTAGCATTTCAAAGACCACTAGAACTGTAACGAACATCTCAATTTTTGACTTAAGATAGTGCTCCGATGGTGTTCTACGGCATAACATTTTTCTTAAACTCACGACTGTGTATCATCACACTAGTATTCGACAAATTTATCAAGAAGCTAGTAGCAATTTAGAAATAAAGAGCTTACCTCCTCCATTAAAACCATCCACTCCATGAACGTTATGTATCATAAAGCCTTCATTTGCTTTCGAGCCATCACTCACCATTTCAGAAAATGTTGTCGAGGACTTATATGGAGTACCATTTGCGAAGTTGTCGAGGTACTCCGAAAAAGTATCAGGATGAAGATTTGGCATGCTTTGGATCCCCATATTTGAATTATCAAAAGGGTGGCCATGTTCCTGAATTCCGACAGGCTTGCTGGCTTAGATGACGTTTGCCGAGATTAGGAGGCATCTTCTCTTTCCTTCAGTAGGTGGAAATCCAATAGGAATGCTGACACTCCTATGACGTTCAATGAAGGAGTTCACAGGTGATCCAACAGAACTTTGACTGACCCGCATAGATCCACCATCAATGGAGGTTGAGGCTATTAATCCTGGGAAATGTCTCCCTGTTACGGCAGTGAATTGAGTCCCAAGACAACAAATCACTCAATAAAGAAAAAAGGATAATAGATGATGAATGCAAAAGCATACCCATGTGCCTAGCTGATGTATTAGTAAAAGATATTTTAGGTAGACATCCTTCAGCATCATGTGCAGCACACTGTGACATGTATCTGAAATTAAGAAAAAAAAGGGTGAATCCCACACGCCAACCCAACTGACATCCTTGTAAGGCTTTATTACAAATCACATGTTTAAATCATTATGATTTAGGATTTGAATTAGTTCACAACCCATTCAGGAACATCAACAACGGAAAAGAAAAAGAAAAACAACCAGTCACCCACCTTGTATACCCTATGGACAGGTTGGCGCAAGTTTAGGCTGCTTCCCAGCAACCTCGAGTCCATTTACGCCACCAAGAGCAGCCTCTGCTGCTCGGATGTCAAAGAACTCTATGTATATCTGTGGGTTATCATGCATGGTTCTGCGAATCTGCAAACCACAGAAACAGCGTTAGAATCTACCTCGAAAAGTAAATAAAAGGAGAACCCAAATATCAACCTCTTTGATTTCTCCATATGATTTGAACATTCGATTGAGCTCTTCATTTGATATAGACGAATCAAGATTATTAATCAACAAGGCTCCTTTACTGACGTCTTTTCCTGAAGGAACTTCCTGATACCAAGCTGTAAGATAGATACAAATCAATATAAGTCCACATACCAAAGACGATATCATTCATAAGAAAAGTGAATCGCACCTTAGGGTTACAATGGCGAATGTCAAGTTTCGTTCCTCTTAACAGCTTATTGTGGAGTGCTCTCGCCGCATTCTGAGCAGCCCTTATATCATAGTACGATACCATGATAAAGCCACGATTCTTGCAAGCTGTATGCGGAGCCTGGATATCTCCAAATTGCTGACCAAGTAAAAGCATTTTCATTACCAAGTAACCAGTTCCAGAATATCAACATACCATGCATTTACTAAATAAAGAATCTGTGGAACAAAAAACGCTGCTGAAATAAGGTACCTCAAAAAGGACCTTCAGCTCATAGTCTTCGACGTTGCTACTAATGTTTCCTGCCAAAATTGTTCTGCATGGGATTTCCGCTCGGTGCTGTTCGCCAACAGAATTATTGCTGCCTCTCTCGCCGTTTCTGTGGCCCACAGAAGAAAAAACATCTCCGTCTAGCTTCATGCCACCAACACTACTGAAAAGATCAAAATCATCTAGATCATCTCCAATGGCACGAGATTTACGCCCAGCGTCACCCATCACTTCCGCAAAGAGATCATCTTCATCTGGCAGAAGATTTCCAATAGTTTGAGCCTCAGTTTCTTCTAAAGATTCAGAAGGTTCTTCCTCACGGTGGGTAACAACTGTGTTCGTAGACATAGGAGATAGAACATCACTGCTCTGTAGTCGTACTGCAAAAACCAGCAATTTAAAGACGCCCTCAAGTAGTTAGAGCAGACAAGTAACAAACTTTCACGATCGTAGTTTGATGTACTAAATTAAGGCGTTTCTTCACCGTAGAGGATTGCAGGTATACGTAGCTGATAACACAAAATCAACATAATAGGTAAAAAACTCATAAATGTGAGGCAGAAGCTTACGTTTTCTGCTAAATGAATCAGACAAGGAGCTGGAAAATAAACTGCTTTCCCACTGGCTACCATTCGTGGTGTTTCTTGCGTTGATGTTAACAGAGGGGTGTACCCCCGACAAGCTAGATTGAGGCTTTAGCTGGTAACTTTCAGGTGTCCAGGAACTCTTTGGCAGATTTGAAAATCTATCACGAACCCGTTGGTTTTCAGGCATCTGGTCTGTTTTCCGAAACCCAAATTGCCTCTGCCGAACAAAAGAAAAAAAAATATATACTTGAGAAGAAAAGAAAACAGTTTTAAACATCATAGAGGCAGATAATGTCTTATGCAACAAAGATCTGGGGTTACACAGTTATAAAGACTAAAATAATAAGAGCTACCTCTGAAGTACGATTATCTTCACGAAAATGGGAAGGTGATGATATAGCAACCAAAGATCACGGCTTCAACTAGTCTTGGACTCCATGGGGCCCATCCGAGTGGGCATAAGCAGAAGATTGCTCTCTGCATGTCCTCGAAATACGTTGTCGGGTGCTCTGTTGAGATATCGAACAGCGGATTGTCCTTGAAGTTTTCCCATACAGCTGTTCGTGCACCCCTGAGCCCGTTTTTGACAAACAATACAGCATCACTGATTATGAAAAATTCAATAACATAAGATAAGCATTCTGATAAAAAAAAACTTACCGTGCATAATAACCACCCTCGGGATCATTTCCCACATCATAAAACAATCCTCGGAAATAAACGAAGATGGATCGAGGAGTTCTCCCAGGAATCAAGTGTGATTGCATCTTCTGCGGTGGAGCATAGGGAGGAACAGTGATAGAACCCTCTTTCAAGCAAACGTGATTCCTCTGTCCAAATGTCTGCACCAGTGTGGCTCGTTGAAGCAAGGGCAATATTCCTCTTCCTATTGCCCTCTCTTCCTGCCACAGGCAAACACAGTTAGTGCACACGCATAGGCATCGATGAAGAAAAAACACAAACTAGAATTCCAGAGCAGATGATCTTGGCTTACTTGGTAATGGAAGCAGGTACCAAAGTCATGAGGCACAACAAAGAAGTGGTCAGCTCCTTCAGTGCGATTCCAGTAAGGCCAGTTGGAAGCAATGAGCTGAATGGTACTCGTCATCATTCTCGGGGACTTAAAGGGAAGAGGAAGACCATTAGGAGTGAGATCACAGGTGGTGTAGACAGGGACGTAGAACCAATCAGCTTCCTCGGGGCTAAGCGTTCGAACAGGACTGGACAAAAGGAAACGTTGCATGTAGATCTGAGTAGCAAACATGTGGGTGAGACATCTGGGGTCTTTCTGAAGTATCTTCTTGTTGTATTTGCTTGGGAGCTCATAAACGAAGACTTTCAGTCTTCCCACTGGATTATCGTCCAACACATCCCCAGCACTACCTAAACACCATAACAAACAAAAAGACACACACTTCAATACTTCAAGTGATCTTGACCTGAAACATCACCAAGAAAAAAATGAATACTAGTACCAAGAAAAGGCTATGAATTGTGTAGCTTAAATATAGAATCTCAGAGATAATGCAAGAATCTAAAGTTAAAGTTTAAAGATAAATCTGTGCACATTAACTAGAGAACCTCAGCCATCAATAACTTACAAATCTATAACGCATTCTGAGATTTACATTATTCCCAGATTCAATTCAATTACAAAAACTCTAGTTCTAATCTGATTCGCAATCTAAGTGAAGACCACACAGCTCCAGCTCGCTACAGCTTAATCCAAGTAACAATAAGGGGATAAAGCAATCATTCAGTGAGTGAATAGATAGAGGCTGCTGACCTGAGATTCTCTCGGTTGGTTGGCTTCGACTCAGACGGAAAGCAAAGATCGTTGAGAGGGTGAGGCTACAAGCAAGGAAGATCAAAATCCAGCTCCGAAACTTCTTCATCTCTAGTCTCTCAATTGCCTATCGAAGTCGATTGCTAGATCACGCCAAGAGTTGACAGCGAGAGTACATCGTATTTGATTTGAAGATGCGAAGAAAAGAAAATGTGAAAGAAGGTTCATGCGACGCTTATACGACGTCGTTTCAGTGCGATCCATCTTAGCCAGGTAATGGAGAAGTCGTTAGGGGGTGATGAGCAGTCAACGTCGTAAACTTTTTTTTTTTTATAAAAAAGTTCAAAAAAAAAAACAAATTATTTGACCAGAATAATGCAATGGATACGCCAAGCATTAGGTCCATTTATCATTTCATGGGAGTTGTCATTTTATGGGTGGGTATATTAGGCTTTTATGTGTAAGAAGTTGGCCTTTTTATCATATTGACTACATCTTCTGACGCCGATTTATCTGTTATGTTTCTTTCCTTTTTTGGTTACTAGGTAAATTTAAAGTTCCAAAAATATTAGCTGTATATTAAGTCATTTTCATTTTTTAAAATTAATACGACTAATTTTATCCTTGAAAATAGGGTAGTGATAGGGGTGTTGGAACAAGTTTCATCAATCTTTTCAGGATTCTAAAACTCCAACAGTTAAATAACAGTGGTAAAGAACAGTTTTAAAGTCGCATGTCGCAATGATGAACATGATGGTATATTTGATAATATCATTTTTGTCAACAAATAACAATACAGAAAATTAAAAATGTTTGAAATGAGAGAAATGATAGAGTAAAGGTAAGAGGAAACTGAGGGACTGATGCGGAGAGGGGAGAATAGAGCTGTGTGTCAGTCAAATAAGACAGACTGACCGTTAAAATTGGCAGACTCTCAGAACTCTGATTTGACCTGTCGTTTCTTCATTGGTTACCTTTCCACACCACAGTGTTCTTATCGGCTCAAACGGCTTTGTTGCTTAATACGATTGTTCTTTTTTGGTAAAAGATTGTTGATTGTTTTTCATGTAATCCATGGTTTCAATTTTGATTACGAGCGTATTTTGCTGTTTGGATTTTTACCAAATATGTATATATTTCTTCTCTTTCTTACAAAAAAAAAGCAGTTTTAGAAACTTGTATATCTTTGTCGCTTATAGAAAAGAAAGGCTAAAAGAGCAATAATAGATTCTAATGGTTACAGTATCACAAGCACGGGCAGTAAAGCACAAGCATGTTAAATTTTTCTCTACAATCAAAAGCAAAGCACAAGATTAAAATTCTTTATAACAAAGTCAATGCATAATCAGTTTATATAACAATCAATTAGCTATTGTTTAAATAAGATGTCCCCAGATTGTAACGGAATACAAAAAGGATCAACTTCCTCTAGTGTTGGATGCTTTGGAGAGGATGCACGCTCATTTAACTGCTGCTGTTGTTTCAAACTAATTGTAATAAAAAAAAATCGAATCATCTTTGTAATAAATTTTGGAGAAAATTTGCTATGCGACAAAGAACACACCGCTTTTAGTTTATTGGTTGTGCAAATAGTAATTTACGAGACAAGATGAAAGAGAAAATGGTGTACCAAAAAAAAAAGATTTAAGAGAAATCGAGTTTCTATTTTCGTAAAATGATAGAAACACAAAAAAAAAGGCGAAGAAAGAAGATAAGAAGCAAGAAAAACACATTATTCCTAAATCTTTATAATTGAAAGTTACAAAAAGATTATGATTTATGAATACTCTCAGATATCATATCAATAACCATCACATTAGCTAGGATGATTTTTACTAGTTTTAATTTTGTTTAGAATTGTAACTAAATACTAGTAATCAGAAAGAAAAAAACTTATCAGACGTTTTAACTTTGTCCAACTAAACCGATCCTGATAAATCTATGACTAGAGAAAACCGTACCAAAGGCATCTATCTCTATTTTTAGGGTATGGAAACTGGAAAGAGTAGATCTGCAGAGGGATCGAATAACAATTATAAAAAAGTTAACCGACCAAAGTGGACCCACACGGGGTACGGCAATAAGAGCAAAAGATTCAGTGGGGGTCATTTACCGTTTTCTTCTCTTTTTCGAATTTTCTCTGAAACCGTTTCGATGAGCTCTCCTTCTCCGACGTCTGTTACCCGCGAAGCCTCCGATGTACCTGCGAAATCGGAGGTTCGTTCTCTTACCTACGCCGAAGCTGTTTCTTCGCCGCCATCCGGCGCTCGCGGCGGGAGAGGAGGTCGTGGTAACCACGCTCCAGTCGTTTCAAGCTCTGTTTCTCCACCGGCTGTTGTTTCCGGCGTTGAAGCTTCCGATCCGTCAGCACCTGAGGTTCGTAAACCTACCGTCGCCGCCGAAGTTGTTTCTTCGCCATCCGGCGCTCTTGGCGGGAAAGGAGGTCGTGGTAACCACGCTCGGAGAGGAGGTCTTGGTAACCACGCTCCAGTTGTTTCCATGAGCTCTCCTTCAAAGCCGTCTGTTTCCTGCGAAGCCTCCGATGTACCTGCGAAATCGGAGGTTCGTTCTCTTACCTACGCCGAAGCTGTTTCTTCGCCGCCATCCGGCGCTCGCGGCGGGAGAGGAGGTCGTGGTAACCACGCTCCAGTCGTTTCGAGCTCTGTTTCTCCACCGGCTGTTGTTTCCGGCGTTGAAGCTTCCGATCCGTCAGCACCTGAGGTTCGTAAACCTACCGTCGCCGCCGAAGTTGTTTCTTCGCCATCAGGCGCTCTTAGCGGGAGAGGAGGTCGTGGTAACCACGCTCCGGTCGTTTCGATGAGCTCTGTTTCTCCACCTCGTGGCGGGAGAGGAGGTCGTGGTAACCACGCTCGGAGAGGAGGTCGTGGTAACCACGCGCCAGTCGTTTCAATGAGCTCTGTTTCTCCACCTCGTGGCGGGAGAGGAGGTCGTGGTAACCACGCTCGGAGAGGAGGTCGTGATAACCACGCTCCAGTCGTTTCAATGAGCTCTCCTTCTCCACCTGCTGTTGTTTCCAGCGTTGAAGCTTCCGATCCGTCATTACCTGAGGTTGGTAAACCTACCGTCGCCGCCGAAGTTGTTTCTTCGTCGTCTTCAGAGATGTCCGAAAAAACCAAGGTCCCTGCGTCTGATTCGGGTGCGTCTCTTGGTCGAGAGTTAGCGGAGAAAATCCAAATCACTCGGGAGACGACGACGACCCAGCTTGAGATCATTGAGATTGATGGAGACGGAAATTGTCTTTTCCGTGCCCTGTCACATCAACTTTTTGGGCATCAGCTTGCTTATCCCGAGCTCCGTAGAGCCATAGTGCAATACATACGGGAAAATCCTTCAGCTTACGAGCCGTTTTTAGACGAGGAATCGGGTACATTCGAATTCTACTGTACGAGAATGGATTGTGATGGTGTTTTTGGAGGGAACTTTGAGATAAATGCTGCGGCAAATTTATTCAACTCCAGAATATTGGTGCACGAGGTAATTTTAGTTACATAAGTTTATATAATAGTCGCACTTTGGTTCTGATGTATAATTCATTTATTGTTGCAGTTAGTCTCTGGTGTGATTAAGCAAGTTGTGCCCGAGTCTAAAGAATTTGGAATAACACTGAATTTGTAAGTGTAGTATAAACTTTAATGAGTGAATTTTAGTAGTTTCTTTTTTGAGTGCTCTCTATTTCACACATAATATTTTAATGAGTGCTCTCTATTTCATATTTTTGCAGGTCATATGACCGAGAGGGAGAGCACTACCGAAGCCTTGTTGAGACTTCTCGTAAGCAAAAAGTTGTGCCAGATGAAAGTATTGGTTACTGGGATTATGAAAATGTTCCAATTCCATACGACGGTTGTGCCGGTTCAGCTTACCACAACATCACGAAGTTCTTAGAAAACGAAGGGTGTGCGACACCGATGAAAGAGATGAACCTTGTGGTTGGCTACAAATGTAGCTACGTACCCGACGAGTTAAGGAAGGACAAGCGTATCACCGTCCACACAGCTAAGCAGCATGACAGTAAGGGTTTCTTTTTGTGTAATTTCATTAAGTTTGATATAATATCACTAATTTAATTAAATATCTAAAGGACCCAAGAAAGCAATCAAGCGAACCAGACGTGATCAGGCGTCGGATAAAGCTATGCACCGTATGATAAAGTTTTTTGGTGCGACGGCTACAAAGCCCCATAATGTTTTGATCATGACGGGAGATAGCGATTTCGACGAAGATATCAAAAACCTGGAAGAAAAAGGCCACAATGTAATTATCCTACATTCGAGGCCGTCAACTTCAGAACGCTATACGGAAGATCGGCATATGAGATGCATACTTGGGCTTGACAGAGAACCAGAGAAGACATCAGAACAGAGAAGACGGGAGTGGTTCAAAGAAATAAAGAGTAAGGAGCCGGCTGCTAAACCCAAAATGTTGGAAAAACTGGTCAGGAACTTTCTCATGCTCTCTATTTCACTAACTTCAACGGAGTTAATTTTTTGATAAAGTATTTCATCCGCGCAGACTGGAAATGAGCGTAATGTTTGTCCAAATGGAAAATCAGAATTGGTTCTTCAGTCAAGAGAAATAGGTAAGAACACTATACAAAGTCCAATGATTTTGACTGGATTAGTCTTTTGATTCGTACGTTAAACCATTTCAGGTGGCCTTTCACGTAAGCTCCAAGTAACAGATAATATCGTCAAATCCCCAGCAGCATTCTTTCAGGTAATAATGATGGAATCTTCAGGATCGATGCATCTTTGAAAAATTTGGTCAAATTGCTGATGGTGTAATAAATTTCAAATCAGGTTAATACCGCAGAGAAGTCACTTGGTGGAATAGGGAGGAGCAACCGTGATATTCAATCGGCGGCGAGATTCACCGGGAAGGTGAAATGGTTCAACGATTCCAAGGGATACGGTTTCATCACCCCCGAAGATGGCACCACCGAAGAGCTTTTCGTCCACCAATCCTCCATCGTCTCCGAAGGCTACAGGAGTCTAGCCATCGACGATCTGGTCGAATTCAGGATCGCTCAGGGATCCGACGGCAAGACCAAAGCCGTCGATGTCACCCCTCCCGGAGGCGCTCCTCTTAAAAAGAAGGAGACCAGCTCTCCCGTGAGAACCTCTCGCGGCGGCGGTTGTTACAATTGCGGTGAGGCTGGTCATCTCGCTATGGATTGCCGTGATGGCGGTGGGGAGCGATGGGCGTGTTACACTTGTGGTGGTATTGGTCACTTGGCTAGGGATTGCCTTAAGAAAGGGCGGTGAGCGTGGTGGAGGAGAAGGACACGGAGATGGGTGCTACACTTGCGGTGTCCTTTATGATCTTCGATTTGCTTATGTCACTTTTGAGTTTCGTGTTTGAAATGAAAACAAAACACAGTGCAAGGATTTTATTATGTTCTTTTTCTTTTTCCAAAAAGACAAGAGAGGAGGTTTAAAGTTACTATGATTTACTCACCTAAGATGTTCAAACCTCCTCTCTTGTCATGGGATATCTCTATATCCTTAATGAATCATCCTCTTTCGTAATGATTTTAAAAATATTTCTTTCCTTTTCTTAACTAGAAATATTTCATTCCTTTTTTTTTGTTCTCTTCTTTGCGACCTTATAATAAACACGTACAAGAATCAATAATCACCATGATTAATTAGTCCTACACATAAAGTTAATGGGGAAAGTGGGTCACTGACTGCTTCCTAAACCTAAGGAGTACCAATCTCCCTCATTCGCACGACTAATCAATACTAATAGAAACAAAACATAAAAAGAAGAGGAAAGTTTTACTACAAACAGAAACAAATCAATAATAAAAATCTGCGATTTGGTCCACCTCAGCATCGTCCTTGTTTTTTAGACATATCAACCTCTCCTACAAACTTATTTAACCGTCTAACACCATTTGAAATCAATCAATGAACACATTTGGTTAAATATACAAGCATTTTAATCAATGAAAACATTCGGTTGCGTTTAAAAGAAGAAATATTAAATTCTGTCAAGCACAAGTAGCAGCGACAATCCAGACTTTTACCAATGTTTACATTTGGTTTCTTAAGATTTTGGTTTGGTTTGATTGTCTGTATTTCTGCCACACCACTTAGCACGTTTGTATATGTACTACGGAGAAATGCAGATACTGAGGCAGGAAACGAGTACCAATATAATAGTATATATACATATATTTTTTTAGGACGAAAGAGTTTACCTAATGTCTGTCTACATCTTTCTCTCTCTACACACCATTACAAGTGGTTTTGTTGATAAAATGCCCAATAATCAAACTTTCAGAAAGAAAAAGAAAGAAAAAACAGGAGATAAAGAGACTGGTCGTTCACTGGTTTTACCATCTCTAGACTCTAGAGCTTTTCTACGGCAGACCAAAGAAATCATCATCACTCCTGTGGAAAGCTTTTATTGGGAGAAATCATTGTGGCTTCTAAGCACAAAAAAGCTTTACTACATCTGTACAAGTTAAACGAAAAAAAAAGGTTGAGAGTTGAATTGAATCTAATAATATAAAACACAAGAGCTGAGGAAGCATTAAACATACCAAACAAGGTTTTCTTTAAGCTGTTCCAGTGATCAGTTTTTCGCGTTGGTCGAACTTCTTTACTTTTATAACTCCAATCAGAACTTGGAGGCTGAAGAAAGCACAGACTGTATATGCTATAGTCGCCGGTGTCTGACAACATAAAAAAGGAACAAGAATGTTGATGAAACCGAGCAGACAAATGAGGTTGAAAGGTTGAGATGAAGAGATTACGGTTGATGAGTGAGAACAACTTACTTTCAAAGAATTCAGATACAAAATCGTTGCGAGATTGACTAAACTTCCTGCAGCAACAGCCTGTTGGTAGACACATTGGTTTAAGTAAACGTGAAGATGTAAGTAAACGACATGAGAATGCAAAGGTTCTACTTACACTTCCAATTGTTTTCTGAACAGTTGCTACACGTTGAAATGCCCTCTCAGACTCCAATGCTCGGACTCTAAGCTTCAAATCCCCTTGCTCCTGTGGAAATAAAACATTGTAGAACTCTTTAGACGGAGAAAACAATTCACTGTAGCTTTGAAGTTTATGTGGCGGGTGTCTTACAAGTCGTTGAATGATTACAGCTAGCTTTTCAACTCTATCAGCTTGTCTAAATAGATTGTAGAGTGCTTGTGACTGTCTGTCCCATCTCGTTCTCAGGTCCTACAATCAGTTACTTTGATTGAATCTGAATATAAAGCTATGTAGTAAGATTATATATAGAGTTAAGATAAGCTTTTTCCTATTACCTTCACTACAACTTCAACTCCAGCTTCCCGGAACCGTAGCAATTCCAAAGCATATCTGGAGAAGAATAGTATCTGAGTACTCTTCAAAAACAAGAATATTTTAGTGTAGTGTGTGTAGTAGACTCACGGTTTTGCAATCTCTGTTATATCAAACCGGGGGTCAAGACCTTTGCCGATGCCATCCAATACTACAGGAAAAAAAGAGAGAGATTAAGTAACAACACCATTAGTATACTTTGTTAAGGATGGTTGAAACAAATTCAAATGACATTTACAAACCTGAAAAGGCTCTAACAACAAATGTGAATGTGGCTGGGAACCGGAAAGGTTGATCAGCTGCAATGGCTAGCAAGTCTTCTCCGATTGCAGCTAACCGTTGCTTCTTTTTCTCTTGCTTTTCCTCTTTGCTTAGTGGCTTCTTGAACCCAAGCTGTTCTGCTGCTGCTAGTTCTTCTTTCTCCTTCCTTTGTGCAGCAAGCCGCTCTTCGAAACTGTAATAAAAATCAGCAAATTGATATTCATCAGAAGGATACTACTGACGTCACCACTCTCACAAATACAAGGATGCAAGATAAAGGTAGGTACAAGGATCAAGTAAAAATCACCTGTTGAGAAAAAACAGTGCTGTTCTTCTGATCGATGTCAAGTCTCCAGTAGGTACAAGCACACCCATTTGAACCATTGCTTGAATGACCTGCCACAAGAAGGTTAATTTAGATGTATATATGTATGAGCTCAGGTCCAACAAGACGGCATGGATGTAGAAGATTAAAATTTATAACACAGTAGAGAGTGTACCTTATCAGGGTCCTTCTCATAAACACCGTAGAATGCCTCTAATAAACCTTCTCTAATATTTGGGCTGATACTGTAAGAAATATGAATAAACCAATTGTGTAGGATCATTAGTCAAACAAGTATGATAAAGGATATCTTCACCATAGTAACAGAGTCCTGTTGTAGTACCTTCCCATCATTCCAAAGTCGTAAAATATCAGCCGCCCACCGTTGACATCATCAACCGCAATATTCCCAGGGTGCTTCAGAAAGACACAAATACAAATTAGAGTGTAGTCTTTTTGTGCATTGGTACACTGACAAGGAGTCATTGCCACTAAGGGAAAAGAAAATGATAGACGGAGACTTACAGGGTCGGCATGAAAGAATCCATGAGACAAGATTTGCTCAAGGTAAGATTCAACAGCATATCTCCCTAGCCTGCATCAAACCAAGTTATATATCAACAACAACAAAATAAACTATCTACGTCTCAAGATATAAGAAATTACACACCTTTTTCGATCAACGCCTAACTGATCTAAGGCTTGTATTTTGTTAATTTTAATCCCAGGGACATACTCCATTGTTAGGATCTGCAAAGAACATAACGTATAAGTATTGCATTAGAGCTTTAAAGCATTTTTATATGATGAAGTAATAATGATCATACGTAATAGTATTACCTGAGGTGTGGTGTACTCCCAGTAGATGGATGGAACTTTAACATACTCTAAGTCTTTGAAGTTATTAGCAAACAATTCCGAATTAGCTGCTTCCTTTGTGTAATCAATTTCCTAAACAATACAGCACGTTGTTCTTGCTAGTTAGAGGTCACCTCAAACAGAAGCAAGTAAAGAAGAGTCAACAAAGCCTCCATGCGAAACAGAAAAAGGAAACCGCATCACGGTACCTGGTACAGTACACTGGCACACTCATCGTAAATTGCAACCCAATCTCTCTTTGCACCATCTGATTTTGGATCCACCTTTTGGAGATACTCAGCAATCACCTACACAAAATCATAACACAAAGCCAATAAATCAGCAGATGCAAACTATGAGACTAGGACGCTTGCAACATCGAATAACTCTATGTATAGAGCGTGGCTAGAGACACTAACCCTCAAGTTTTTAAGATCAATATCAAAGAGATCCTTGAGACCAGGTCTCTGTACTTTAATGACAACCTCTTGACCCTTCAATCTTGCACGGTGAACTTGGCCTGTACTTACCAAGACCAAAAACACATATCATTACTATCACTTCCTTGCAGTCAACGTCATTATAAGAAGATTACCAACAAAGGACTCTTACCAAGACTAGCAGCAGCAATAGGTTCATAATCAAAACGGTCGAAAACGTCATCAACAGATGCGCCAAGCTCCTCTTCAACAATTGATAAAGCCGTAGCTGAAGAGAAAGGAGGAACTTGATCCTGCAACACACACAGAAAAAAAAAGAATTTGAAAATGCATGCAACACACTGAGAAGAGGATCCATTGGGATTAAACAAGAAAACAAAAACCTGAAGTTCAGACAATTGATCAACATATTCTTGAGGAAGAATGTCGACTCTGGTAGAGAACTGCTGACCAATTTTAATAAAAGTAGGACCTAATCTCAATATGTTTTCCTTCAACCACTTGGCCAAAACCTTCCTTCTCAAAACCTTCTTCTCCTCAGTCATTCCCCCTTGCAAATACAAAAAAAGGCAAAATGAGAATGTTCTTTCTTTTCTAAATAAACAAATATTAATCATTTTTATAAGTAAAGTAACAAACCTTTGTAAGAAAACTTCTGACCGCTTAACCAAGTCCTGAAAACAAACGCTAGGACAAACCCCCAAATCTCCAATGTTCGTTGGATAGTTGAGTAAGTCTTGAACCTACTCCATCGACCACCAGGTGCAACAGACACCTAATGTAATGGTATCATTAGAAAAAAAAAGAAACGATTTTTGGATTAAAATTTGAAAAAGAATGTAACTTTTATTTTTACCTCAACTTGTTGTTGTTTCTGTTGAGTTTTCTTAAACCAAGCATCCTCTTGACCTATATCTTCTACTCTCTTCTGCCTCACTTCTTCTTCCGTTACGCTTCCGTTCACGTACTTCACCAAACTACCGTTACCGTTTAAACGACCGTTTCCGTTTAACTCTCCGTTGATTGATTTTCTGGCCGCAGCTCCGTTGCCGTTGAGACGTACGCTTCCGTTTCCGTTGATCATCACTGCGTTTTCACGATCTTCCACCGCGACATTATCGTCTCTGGAAGCTCTGATTCGGAGCGGGAGATTGTGACCGTATCTCAAGCGGTTTCTAGGTAGGAAGATTCCGGGGATCGAAACGGAACGAGAATGGAAGTTGATGTTCGGTAAGAGGAGAGACGATGGAGAAGAAGCCGCCATTGAAAGGTGAATTTTGCAGAAGAGATCAGCAGATTACAAAACCTGCGTGGAAGGTAAGAAGAAGAAGAAGAAGCAGAGAGAGAGAGGTTTAGAGGCTGTGGAGGAGGAAGGAAGGTGAGGAATGGCAACAAGTGTAAATGAAGGGGTGGATACGAAATTGACACGTGGGATGAGATTAGATGAGTGAAGCAGATGCTCTAGCGTTTTGATTGGTTGTTTAGGACACATCATCTCGTTATCACAGCCACAAAGTAACCTTCCCTCTCTTTTATCATTGTCACTTGGATTGTTATTTTCTTAAGTATACCGAAGAGTTTCTGGGACAAAATACATACTCAACCAGCATTTTTAAAACAGGACCGGAAACTGAATCGAAAACTTTTGATTTACGGTTTAATATAGTTCGACTAGATTAAATTTGGTTCAATAATCTTGTTTAATATATTTTTAGCTAGTAAATATTATACATAATAATTAGAATATAAATAAATTTTAAACATAAAATAATAAATATAAACTAATTTTATGTTCATATAAATAATTTATAGATTTTTAATAGTGTTAGTGATTTTAATCAGTCTAATAACTTCGATATCCAAACCGACTACATGACCGATTCATGGTCGAACCAATTATGAAATCTAATCTGTCTATATGATTGGTTTATGATTGAACCCGTTTCAATCATCGGACCAGTCCGGTTTTAAAAACATTTGACTCAACCCAAATGATCGGGTTGATCATTGTACAATGATCATTTGAGAAAATAAACTATAAAAAGTGATTGTACAATGACACATATCTATACTTCGATCCGATTAACTTTAGCAATTTTTTCTAGTTTATTTTCTCAGATTGATCATTGTACGATCACTTTTATAGTTAATCGGATCGAAGTATAGATATGGATTTGTATGTTTACTAATTAAGCTAGCATAAAAAATATATTATATTATATCAGATCAGAATGGTGTTATAAATTTATAAAAAAATAATTTTCATAGACCAAAAGTTATAAATAAATGAGATATATAATATATTCATATCATGAGATATATAATATATTCATATCAATGCTAACAAATAAGCCTTTCTTCGGTTTCTTTTTTTCCTTTTAACATATAACCAGATGCATTTTTACATAATAATAAATAATTTTCTCATAAATTCTATGACAGGAACATAAACTTAGAATACACTGAACTTGATTTGATGAAAAACAAAAGAATACACTGAACTTAGAAGCAATACACTTAACTTGAGATTAAGCAAAACCAATGAATCAAAATATTTGGTTCAGTAATTTCCCTATATGAAGCTAACTACACCAATTTAAATATTTGAAAAGCCGATTCTCAAAATAAAATAAATAAATAAAAAAAGAAAAAGTTCGAAACTCGACGCGAAAATCATTCAAAGTATAATACTTTCTCAAACTTCCAAATCGACCCCATAAGTTTATCCCGAAGGCTATGGACGCCCTCCTCCTCCCCCCTTCGCCGGATCCCCAAATGTCAATCACCACCGATCCGGCGAACCACCATCCGGAGAATTCCGTTGACGAACTCAAAGATGAGAGAATGAGGAAGAAGATGAAGCCATCGCCTTCTTTAATTAAGAGAAAGCTCAAGGCCAAGAAGAAAGAGAGCGACGAAGCTTCTTCCTCCTCTTGCTGCTCTTCTTCTTCTGCCGCCTCTAATCCCAATTCTACTAAAAGGGTATCGAGAGTGGCTCATAGGTTGCGAAACCCTTCGGTTCGGTTAGGTATAACTCGACGAACCGTCGGCGAAAGACAAGCCGAAGCCTTGGCTCTTCCTCTGGGGATGTCATTCGCTGCCTTTGCCAATCTGGTTAGAATCAAAAGTCTCAAACTTTGTCTCTGTTTCTAACTCAATTATAGCGTATTGGCTCTGTTCTTGCTCTTTTAATACGAAACTGGAGTTTGACTTATTGTTTTTCCTGTTCTGTCTTGTTATGTTCCTTTAGTTTAGTGGCTTCAAGTTTAGATTCTCTACGCTAAAAAGTTTGCATCTTTAGGGAGTTAAAGCCAAGTAGAGTATTTGATCCCAGTCTTTTAATTGGTTGCCTTGATTTGATTCTAATCCGAATCAGAATCAATGAATAGATTGTACATACTCTGACACAATTGAATTGTCTCGTCTTTCACTTTTTTGTCTTAAAGCTTGATCCTTTTTTATCACTAATGTGTAGCTCTGATTATGATCTCAGTCCGACATGTTCCTGTGTTAGCTACTTAGCCGACCAAAGCCGTTGACTTGCATTGCGCTGTAATGTGAACCACTTCTGCTCTGTTTTCTTATCCTCTAGGTTCTTCAGAGAAAGAGTGCCGATGGTCAGAATGTTTATGTTGATGATCTTGCAGGAGTAAGTAGTATTTGAGTTCTTCTTTATTCACGGCTTCTGTTTTTGGTAGTGATACATAAACTTCACTGGTTATGCTCTGCAGATCTCTGCTTCCGCGGTCAGAGAATCTCTAGCTAATGTAAGCCAAAACTCCTCTGAGTTGTTTTTTGCATTCTTAACTCTCTTTGATTTACTATTAGGGATGTGATTGATTACATTACAGGTGTATGGCGACAAGCTTGGTTCCTTTGCAACAAACTTTGAGAAATCATTCAACAGCACTCTAAAGATCCTCAAACTGATCAACGAATCTACATCATCTCCTCATCAGTTAGACAATAACAACAACGTTGCGAGTTGTGATTTAGACCGGTCTACAACAGACGGATGCTCAGACAGCGAGCTATCTGCAAAGGAGACTTCATCTACTACCTCTGCTTATGAAGCAATTCAAGGCGTTACAACAACAACAACAACCTCTTCGATGAATGAGATCGTCCTGCACGAAGAGCCACAACGACAACTCTCTACCGTCTCGAGAAGCTCCTCAGCCATGCCGCTGACAACATTCGAAAAGGCTTTGGAAGAGCAATCGCGAGCCAACGACCTAAAGAGCATGGAGATCGGTCTCACGATGAGGAAACTGAGGCTGAAAGAGACTGAGCTAGCGCTGAGCTACGAATCAAACAACCTCGGGAAATCAAAGCTAGAGATGAACGTTTCCAAAGCCGCCTTCAGAGCCGAGAAGTTCAAAACAGAGCAAGAAGACACAAGAAAAGCCGAGACGGTTCACAAGATCATGGACTGGCTCGTCTTGAGCGTCTTCACAATGCTGGCCACCATGCTATACGGCGCTTACAACTTCTCGCAGCAGAGGATCATGGAAGCTACCTCGATCTGCGAGCCGTCAGAGGAGAAAACATCTTCCTGGTGGGTTCCTAAGCAAGTCTCGTCGTTCAACGCAGAGTTCAACACCCTTCTCTGCCGTCTCAGAGTGTGGGTTCAGAGCTTCTTCGGCGTGCTGATGATCCTCGTCATCACTTACTTCATCATCCAGCGATCTTCAGGTACAGCAGCGAAGCAGACGATGCCTGTAACGTTCATCGTTATTTTCCTAGGTATCGTCTGCGGTTTGCCTGGTAAGTTCTGCGTGGACACGTTGGGAGGGGACGGTAGACTCTGGCTGCTTCTTTGGGAGACGTTCTGCGTTTTGCAGTTCGTTGCGAACGTCTTCACGTTGGCTTTCTACCGTTTGATGTACGGTCCGGTGGGTCAAGGGGGACGTTGTGACACTATGGTTCCGTATTGGGCACGGCGTAGTTTGTTCTTTGTTGTTGTTGTGTTGGCACTTCCTGTGATGAACGGTCTTTTACCGTTTGCTACGTACGGTGAATGGAGAGAACATTGGGCTACATGGTGGGCCGGGCCGGGGTCTGATGATTGAAGGGAGAAGCCTTGTTTGTAATCTTTGTATTATTATTTATTGTTACGGCATGGGTTTGGATCTTCTTTGAGGTTTTGCTTCTTCCTTTTTTGTGTTGTCGAAACAATTAGTGGTATCAATGTTACAGTTATATATATTGGATGTATTATTTTGATTAATGATATACAGATGGTATTTACTGTTGTTACTTATCAAAAAGACAAAAAGTTATTCAACTTAAACCTATGGATAGAAACAGAAAGTTATAAACTCATTTTCAACAGAAACACAACTTGATATCATTTAGCCAACGCGCCTTCATAGTGGTCATCGTCACAACTTGATATCATTTTACAAAGATTGGAGCTCAAACGACATCGAAGATGAAGAAGGCGATGAAAAGGAAGTGAAAAATGACGAAGGCGAAAATAATGAAGAAAAAAAGGAAGGAGAAGATTTGATGAGGATAGCTCAACGAAAGAAATGCCCTCTCATGACGTGACTGAGAACCGGAAGAAACTGAATTCTCGTTTGGGCTGAGATTCTTATGGGAATCTCGTAGCTAATTAAGTTTCTATTAAAATCTCCACTTTGTTGGCATGATATTATCCGCTTGAATCTACACCCTCACAAATTTGTTTTTGAATTAGTGACTCCTTAAAAAGCATTACTACTAAGTGTAGTTGAACTAGATAAATTCTTAGATAATGTATCACTCATGTTTAACTTCTCCAAACACATATAACATCTTAATGAAAGTTATCCACTCGCTTTTTGATCAAGAAACATGAACTTGAATAAAGTTACAAAAAAAAGTTGAACTAGATAAAAATATATATATTCAATTTTTTTATCTAATATCTGATGTAGCAATTCAATAACTTATTTATTCTAATTTTTTATATAATAAAGTTCAAGTCGCATGTCGAATCAAAAACTGCCATGCGGAAAAAAATTTTAAAACAATTAAAAACAATTGACATGTGGAAAGTATTTAAAAAACGGTTTGAAAAAAACGTAAATATAGAAAATTTTAAACGCATAAAACCTATTTAGTCTACTAACTGATTTCCTTTTATTTATATAAAATAAAAGTTTCCAATATAGTCATACGACACCATGATCCCACTACTTACTACTTAGAAACCGCTAATCTTTTTTAGATAATTGTCATAAATAAGTCTCATCTCTACTTGCAATCAAAAATAGTAAATTTTAAACCTTTTGCAATGACTCCATTGATCTCTCTACAGTTTCAACTTCTATTAACGAAATAAGAAAAAGAAGAACATCAATATGCTATGGAATGATACTGAAGTTTGAAGATAAAGCTTCAAGTCCATGTAAGTGAAAACTAAAAACGCTTAAACTCTTTATGCTCAAATATCTTTTGGATTAACCGTTTTCTCTTCTAACCTCATTAAAACTTTCGTAATTTCTCTCTATACTTCTAGACATTGGCCAAAGCCACGTACTGCATGGTGAAAAAGGTAAAGGTAAATAAAATATGTCAACAATGTATTTAAAATGGACTAATCAATTCTCAATTTGCTGGAATAGGTTTATTTGTTGTCGTGGTGATAGTTCACGAAAAGATCAACATGGTCTCAACTTAGAACACACGTACACAGCGTCTGAAGACTGAAGCACCAAAAGAAAAAAAAAAGGAAAACGGGGAGATAACTAGAAGGCAACAAATGAAATCAAAGAAACTTAGGTTGTAGAGAAACGAGAAAGATTCATGTCTACTATCTAATCAAGACCTAACTAAGGTAAATTTTCCTAACTCTTTATTTGTGTGTTTATAGTTATATATAGCAAATGTATGAAAATATTTTGTTTACTTTAAGATAAAAAATATGCTCATACTTTTGTAATTTTTATTTGTTCTGTTAGAAAGTAAAATGACTGAGCAAGTATAGCAATGCAAATGAACTTAAAAAGAAAATCATGGACGAAAATAAATATATACATAAAAGAAATAGGGAAAGACTACAATAAATATAAATGCCAGTTATCAACAAAATTAAATTTGTATTTTAATAAAACTTATGAAAGAAATATGCTTTCCCTCAATCTGTTTTTTTCATATGTAATAATCTTTTTGGGGGGTTTTTAAAAATGGAAATGTGTAACGTTCATTTTGTGTCTTTACTTATCTATTTTAGGATAGAAAAAGTAAGATTTTATTTTTAATTTTAAATTTTTTCAGTAAATATAACTTTAAAAATAATATTTATTTACATTGTAAATTATAACTTTCAAAATAAATTATGTTCATTGTAAATTATAAAAGTAATGCCCGTGCTAAGCACGGGAGATATAACTAGTAATAATATAAATCATTCTAAACTTTTGTTGATTGATAAGCGAAACCATAATCAAACTCGATTTTATTTAACCAGTTCACGTACAAAAATAAATGTCTATATAACCATAAGCCTAATGGACTTTTCCTCCTGTTCCTGGGCTTGGTTTTGGTTTTGGTCTTGTATTAGGCTTACTTTTCTGCAACCGCCGCTCTGTGATATCAACGGTCATATCATCTTCCTCCTCCTTTGTCTCCATAACGGCTTCTTCTTTGCTGTGAGGTGAAAGTCTGGATGATGGAGAAGAACTTCCCATACCGAACCAATTTAAGAGATGAATCGTTACAGAAGATCGATCAAAGAACATATATGGAATCCAGTGAGAACCGTTCTCTTCGCCGTTTCTCGTGTTCTCCATTGTTTGTTTTTCTTTTGATAAACTCCGAGAGAGAGCAATTGTGCGTTAGTTAGTTAGGTTGGTGATGGAACTTGGTAACATATATGCGACTCCTTTTATAAGGGATATCATGAGTCATATCACTTGGTTGTTGGTCGACTATAGTTTTTTGTTGACCAGGCCTATAATTAGACTGGGGGTTTGGCAGGTACAGACTTCGAAGTTTGAATGAACTATAGTTGGTGCTGCTATAGTGGTATGTATAAAACCAGGTTACGTAGAGAAAATAAAATAACCATTTTGACTTTGACCACGCGGTAGCCACAGATAGGTTGGAGACCCTCTAGTCTTGGTCAAAAGTCAGCCCACGCTCTCACTTTGGCTTTGTTTGAATTAAAAAAATGGTTGAAGTTGAATTGGTAGTAGTAATACAAAGAAAAAAGATCTTTGGTTACTCAAATATATGCCAACGCTTTTCGTTTATCTAAATTTTTCTTTTTGAAAACAATTATAAATTACAGCCACAACTGTATAATAGGAAACGTAATTTTCTCTCGTAGTTCATTTCCACTTAACTTTCTAGGTATGTATATTTTGTTACATAAAAAGTAAAAACCGATTTATACCTGAACAAGGGACTTGTTTTTGTTGCATAAGAAAAATAAAACGGTGAGGATTCCATAGTACTATGGAATCATGTTTTGTACTTTAGTTTCTAATCTGCAGACAATATGTAATGAATGTTCAAACAATTCAATATTCGCATTATTCCTTTGACGCTATGCAGCTTTTTTGTTTGTTTGCTAATGGCTTATTGCATCTTATGGTCACTATGGTGGATTGGTGGTAGTCGTGGTAGACTGGTAGTGTGGTACTGGTCCCTTGCAAATTGTAATTCTATAAGTAGAAGTTCATGATATCGTAGGGCATATCACTTAATTTCCTTTTCTCGTGTAGGACCTATTATTATTAAGACTCCCCAACCTTCTGTCTCATGGCTCACCCAATCACCATGCCTTGTTTATAACCATGGTCCTTTAGTGCGCGAGACTTATCACCACGTATGGTTTGTGTGTTTTATGAAATGTTTTCGCTCTTTTATAAGTATTAATTTGTGAAAACTGAATAAACATAAATTCTTAGCTGGTGTAACTTATAATAAAGAATGTTATATTGTGTTATATTCGAAGTTGGTGCTGCATGCACCTCGCTAGGAATATATATTTGTTATCGAATATTTCAAATTTCGTTTATGAAGTATAAAACCATGCATTAATCACTGGAAGCAGCATGTGATTTGATCTCTCATTTAATTCATTTTGTCTTTTTTTACTTTGAGGAAAAAAAACAGTGTTGCAGATATATAGGAGTCAACTCAGTCAAGAGTCTCAAGACATTTAAAACTACAAAGCACACGTAGCAGTTGATTCACACGAGTAGCCTTACCATAAAGCACATGTTTGGGTTCAAACGAATAAGCGAGGGAACGTTATCAAAATCCATTTATTGCTCCAAAGAGGAAGCAGCACAATTTATGGAACAACTAAGGTATAAGAAATAAGAACTAAGCAAGTCTCGTCGTTCAACGCAGAGTTCAACATCCTGCTATGCCGTCTCAGAGTCTGGGTCCAGAGCTTCTTCGGCGTGCTGATGACCCTCGTCATCACTTACTTCATCATCCAGCGCTCGTCGGGTGCAGCAAAGCAGACGATGCCCGTGACGTTCATCGTTACTTTCCTAGGTGTCGTCTGCGGTTTGCCTGGTAAGTTCTGCGTGGACACGTTGGGAGGGGACGGTAGACTCTGGCTGCTTCTTTGGGAGACGTTTTGCGTTTTGCAGTTCGTTGCGAACGTCTTCACGTTGGCTTTCTAGCGTTTGATCTACGGTCCGGTGACTCAAGGGGGACATTGTGACACTTTGGTTCCGTATTGGGCACGGCGTAGTGTCTTCTTTGTGTTGGTTGTGTTGGCGCTTCCTGTGATGAACGGTCTTTTGCCGTTTGCTGCGTATGGTGAATGGAGAGAACATTGGGCTACATGGTGGGCCGGGCCGGGTCTGATGATTGAAGGGAGAAGCCTTGTTTGTAATCTTTGTATTATTAATTTTATTGTTTCGTGTTTGGATTTTGTTTTTGTTTTTTATGAGGCGTGGTCGAAAAGATCAATGTTATTACTGCTCCAAAGTTAAATATATTGATGTATTATTTGATTAGTGATCTGCAGATGTTATTTACTGTTGTGACTTGTCAAAAATGAAAGTGAGCATACAAATTAATCATATGAAGCTCATTTCACATTGTTTTACCAATATTTACAGAGCAATATGATCCAAAAAATGCAATAGATTTATAGTGTGCAGAATAGGCCGAAAGCAAAGCAAAGCCATTTTTTAAACAAAAAAACTCGTTACCTCAGTTCCAACGGACAATACAACCTTCCACAAATCCTCATGAGTACGCAAAGAAGTGTGGACATGAAAACCATTTGAATGCTGATGCAAAACCATTTGAATGCTGATGCAAAGCCATTTGAATTATTCTTGAAAATATCAACCCGTAAGCAAGCAAGTTAGAACATAGTGTGAAATATTTAAGCTATATCACCTGACACACGTCACACCATATCGAAAAATAACGTGAGAAAAAAAAACATTTTGTATCCGAATCAATATAGCATCACAAACTTGCACCCAAGAGTCAAAATATGGCACAAAGCCACAAACCATTAAATGCATAGACCTAAACTCAGGCTGCGTTTGGTTCGCTTAGCTCGGTTTTCCTCTTTCTTCTATGTTTCCCTATTCGGACTTGGATCCTGCTCATTAAGAACAAGAAACAATAATGCTGTATAAAAGAAAATAGAATAATTAAGTTAACAAAAAAAATTATAAAGTTTAATACATTTGCACTCGGTCTTACAAAATTAGTGAAAAGCTTTCAAAATTAAATTTTATAACTGATTTTCAATAGATAATATAGCAATCGACTCAATTTTCCATAATATATTTAAAACAAAGATAAGTTTAACCTACTTAAATTAGTTAAAATACTACACTTATCAAATGAGAAATTTGAAAAAAAAAACCATAAGAAAGAATATTCTATTATGAAATAATAATGACTAATTATGACAGATAAGAGTTTTATCATCAAAATAATATGATAGTGAGAGTAGAGTTAATATGTTAAAAATGATGATAATTTGACGATCTGATGGCTGCCAAATAAATAAACGATTAAACTCTTTCATTATACGAAGAAGAACATATGGTTTAACGACGATTTACAAAGGAGGACTAAGAAGTTGTTTGGATCCTAATAGGGTTTGTTACATGTTTCCTACTTTTCCCGTAAGTAATTTTTAATATGTGCTAACCTACTGAACATCCGACCATCGGATCGTTTCCTTTTATGGAAACGATAGTTAGATCTAAACCTATTGTTTCTTCGTTTAGATAAACATATTAGACACAAAGTTGTCCCACATCGGTAGTTGGAAAAGATCCTAAACAATATATAAGATAGATGGACCACTTCCCTAATTGCCAATTGGTTTTAGGTTGGAACCACATTTAGCTTAACATGGTATCAGAGCCCGATCCACACAGTCCAACCCGATCTATCGATTTGGCCCAAAGTTGGCCCATCGATCCTTGCCCGAGCATTCCGAGATTGACGCTCAAAGAGCCATCATCTCGAGGGGACGTATTAGACACAAAGTTGTCCACATCGGTAGTTGAAAAAGATCCTAAACAATATATAAGATAGATGGACCACTTCCCTAACTGCCAATTGATTTTAGGTTGGAATCTCATCTAACTTAACAAAACGTAAGTTAACTATTAAAGCCATTGGATCCATTTTTGTCTAAATAAATGTTGAGCATTTTAACTTCTGTTGATCGGCAAGCAAACAATGATGACCAAACTCGATTTTATATAACCAATTCACGTACAAAAACAAATATCTAACCTTATTATGTTACATCTTATTACATACACTACGTATACATTTTCATCTATATATTATATATATATATATAGCCTAATGAACTTTTCCTCCTTTTCCTGAGCTTGATTTTGGCTTAGACCTACTCTTCTTCAACCGACGCTCCGTGATATCAATGGTCATATCATCTTCCTCCTCCTTTCTCTCCACAACATCTTCTTCTTCGCTGTGAGATGAGAATGAGGATGATGGAGAAGAACTTCCAAGGCCGAACCACTTTAGAAGATGAATCGTTACCGAAGATCGTTCAAAGAACATAAACTGGATCCAGTGAGAACCGTTTTCTTGGTCGTTTCTCATATTATCCATTGTTTATGTTAATTTTTCTTTTGATAAACTCTGAGAGAGATCTATGGTGTGTAGTTAGGTTGATGATGGAACTTACTAACACATATGCGACTCTTTTTATAAGGGATATCTATTAGTCATATCACTTGGTTGTTGGTCAACAATAGTTTTGTTTGTTGACCGGGTCTAAAATAAACCGGGTTTGTTAAGTACTTTTTTTTAACACATGTTAAGTACAAACTTCGAAGTTTGAATGAGCTATTGGTGCTGGTATATACAAAACAACGTGTTTGACTTGCATTAAAATGGTGAAAACAAAATAAAATAACAACAATTTTGACTTTAATCGACGCGGTTGGAGCTAGGATGGACAAAATATCCGTAAAATTTGATTCATTCGTTAATTATTCATTTTGATTCGATCCAAAAAAATCTGGATATCCGTAGCTTTACAAATCGAAGCAAATACTAAAATTCAATATCTGTCAAAGACGAAGCAAATCACAAATATTAAAATTTTGGAGAGCAGATATTTGATCCGATCCGGCAATATATAAATATATGTATATTTTGATTATATTTAAAGTTTTAATTGTATAAAATTATATAATTAGTATTCTGATATATGATATGACACTTTTTATTTAAATTATTACTTGTATAAAAGTAGTACATAAAAGGAATAATTTTTTTTATGAATTATATATTTTTCTTAAGTTTTGTATTGTTATAATTTTTAACTAAGTTTAAATTTTATACAAAATATGTAAATTTACTAATTCTTTCAATTTTTATCTTATATATCTTGTAAAAATATATTATATAAAATAAATCTGCATCAAATTCTTAAGATTATTTGTATTATTCAAAACCTATGAGATATCCGTAAATATCTGCAAATATCTATTTATTTTCTGGATATCCGTTTTTTCGAATATCCATATTTTTCCGAAATAAAGTAAATATAAAAATTAGATATCCATGGTATATGAAGCAAATCCCAAATACCTTCAAAAACCTGAATATCCGATCTGTGACCAGACCTAATTTGGAGCTTCTAGTCTTGGTCAAAAATCAATTTACACTCTTTCTTTAGCTTTGTTTGAATTAACAGATGGTTGATGTTGGATTGGTAGTAGTAATACAAAGAAACAAAATTAGTTCGTCATTCAAATAAATACCAACGCTTTTGGTCGTTTATTACTATTTTACTTCTAGTTTTTTTAAACAATTATTTAAAATGTTTTTAAATCACAACCACAATTATTAGATTTATCTATCGGAAACATAGTATTTATCTCGTAGCTAGGTCTTTTCCACTTAATTTTCTAAGTACGTATACTTTGTTAAATAAATTAAATTCGTAAATAAAATAAATTATGGCTGGAGAAGGGCTTTTTTGTTGCATAATGATAATAAAATGGCGATGAAATAATAGTGTTATGAAATCATGTTTCGTACTTTAACTTTATTAGTTTGCAGATAACATGTAACGAAAGTTCAAACAATTCAATAGTCGCATTATTCATTTGACGCGATGCGGCTTTTTGTTTGTTTGCTAATGGCTTAATGCATTTTATGGTCACTATGGTGGTAGTCGTGGTCCGGTGGTCGTGGTACTGGTCTCTTGCAAATTGTAATTCTATAAGTAGGAGATCATGATTACTGTAGGGCAGATCGTTCTCTCTTTTCCTTGTAGGACCTATTATTATCAAGACCCCCAACCTTCTGTCTCATGGGTCACTAACCACCATGCCTTGTTTAATCATTATGATTCTTCAGTGACGTGAGACTTATCACCACGAATGGTTTTTGAAATGTTTTCATACTTTTATATTACTGTATATGAAGAGAATACAACATAAATTCGTATTAGTTGGTGTAGATGTCTAAGAATTAAGAATGTTATATTGTTTTACATTCGAAATTGGTGCTGTATGCTCCTCGCTATGAATATAAGAATGTTATATTGTTTTGTATTCGAAACTGGTGCTGCATGCTCCTCCCTATATATGTGTGTGTTATCGAATATTTAAACAAGAAGAAATATTTTAAAAAATTATGAAGAGTATAATATAATGTATTAATCCGTAACTTTGAAGTTTTCATGTATAATTCACATTGCGAATTTGTGATTTGATCTTTCTTTTAATTCATTTTGTCTTTTTGTTAACTTTAAGACTAGACAATGTTGCAGATATATAGGAGTAAAGACATTAGAACTGGCTGACAAAAAAAAGGACATTTAGACCTGCAAACCACAAAGCACACGTAGTACATGGTTCACACGAGTAGGCTTACCGACCTATAATTAATGTGAGGTAGGACGAGCTGTTGACTCGTGTGGTTTAAAACACCAAAATATTACTAGTTAGGAATAAGGTAGACCTTTAATGTCTAACATTGATTAATAACAGTTACGTAAGATAGCAGTGGTTGTGAATTTACGCTGGAATAGTAATGAAGTTTTAATGTTTGTTCTCAGATTAATGAACTAGCTTAGCCATTTTGTATCCGTAGTATCATTAAGAACTATCAATACAAACAACAACACTATACTACCATTATTGAAACACTTATTAAAACAAAAAAATAATAAATGTAATGTAACTCTAGTGATGTTGCCCCGGTCGTCCTGAGCTAATTTTTTCCTTATCCTTTTTCTTTGCTTTCGGCTTTGTTCCCCTACTCGTTATTACGATGCCGCTTTTACTGCTCATAGTCGTCACAATGACGTTGTCTTCCACGACAACATCTTCCTCCTCCTGCAAGTAGAATCAGAACACATATGTTTGATTTTTGCTTCATTTTTTTACTAAAAAGTAAAAACACTCTACTCAAAAAATTGAGGTTTAGGCTGAATATCAACTTTTTCTGTCGGTGCGCATATTCTTAACCTTTTATTTTTGCTTAAACGTATTATTAACCTTTTTTTTAACGCGACTGTTTTTGTTATGTAAACTTAACTTTATGTAATTTATAAAACAACAAACATGAATTTCTCAAAAATATATAACTTCAAGCAAACAAAACAGCTGGATAATTTAGTATATACTACACAACAGCGGGAAAAATAATATAAACTTAATTCATTCAGAAATTTATCTTTGATTTTGATGCATATATATTTTGCTAGGGAAACTTACCAGCTGGGTTAAGGGCACCGAATCAGACGACGTTTTCGTCACGGTGGGAGGATCGTGATGAAGTAGACCAAGACACCTTAAGACTGCTTTAAGAGCTTGGTCGAGGAAATGAAAAGGAAGCCCTAGATAAGATGCTTCTTCGCTTTGTCTCTCAATTTTTTCCATTGAGATGAGATCTGAGTTACGGTTGATTAAGTTTAGTGAGAGAAGTGAAGCTATTCTTGAAAGGTGAGTGAATGAGAAGAGAGGTTAGAGTAGCAGCTTTGCGTTATATAGTGGGATATAGTAACTCGGTATTTGGTGTGACTATTTTCTTAATACTGTAGAATACATTTTCTTAAACCACGACTTTCGGATAGGATTAATTAATTACGCTCTGAGTTTTAAATTTATTTAGTTGACAGAATGAAATGATTATTCATGCGTATATTAAATTATGTTGTATATGTTGTTGTCATTAGCTATATCAAGCATGTGGCTTTGACCTTTTGGTGGGTTGATGACTCTACTAATTAATCACCTGACTTAGAGCTCGTTTGATCGCATAAAGCTCTGCTAATCATCTAACTTAGAGTTCATTTAATTATTTTCTATAATTACCTAACCAGCTGATGTATTGTCTTTTGAAATATAACTACTATACTGGAGTAACATTTAACCCAAACTTGGTAACTGCAGTTATTTAGTTAAGTGACGATCAAAATCGTGAAAAGCAACTTTCTTATCGGTGGACCTGGTCCCCTGGACATTTCGTATTTAAGAATAGAAAACTTTAAACTTATGATATTATATGTTTTAATTATCAAATTTAACTATGAAAGTTACAACTTACAATTATCAAAAGTATCACCAACTTAACGTTTTATGAAGGGTTTGTTTAAAAATTAGAAAGGGGGGAAACCTTTCAGAAACTTTGAAACCTTACGAAACTTATAGAGGGAAGTAAATAAAGGAATAACTAGATTTTGACCCGCGGTTTCAAACCGCGGGATAATTTTTCGAAACAATCCATTTTTATATAAATTTTTATTTTATTGTATCTACATTTAGATGTTATAAATTAAATATTATATTGAGTATTTTAAAATCCGGCACGGCCCACTGTTAAATTGTCAAATTTTGTGATCTCATAATCCGGTTTAGTTTTCAAAAAAAATATTATTTTAAAATCTTATAAAACCCATAACAACAACTAAAACCCGGAATTCGAGTACCGGTTGAACTGATAGATGACCCAATATGCAATCCGGTTTGACTTAAATTATTATCATAGTTAAAGTATTCTAATATATATTCGTGAATGTTTAGATGAATGGTGGATATATGATGAAAGTGATGTTCCAATTTTAATACATTTTTAGGCAAACTAAATTTTCATCTTGTTTTTGAGATGATGCATACTAAACACGAAATATATTTGAGCATCAATAATTTGCATACGTCTATTACAAATTTACTGATTTGTGTTTGTAAATATAATATTCATTTTTAGTTAGTTTACTTTTGTTATTCACATGTTAAGATTTTTTTTGATATTTTTTTGTTTATGACTTATTTTATATTTAAAATTTAATTGCATTATTCACATTAAAAATGTAAATATTTATTAATTTTAATTTTGATATACATTTTTATACACACACATATATATATATATATATATATATATATATATATATATATAATTAAATTTTACAACTAATTAAGCTATTGATCCATACTCTCTTGCATCAGTTTATGTTAATGTAATGTTTTATGATATAATTGTATTAAAATATTTGTTGAATTAGTTAATATTTGATAAATATATTACATTTGTTTGAATAACCAAAACTAAATTCATAAATATATCAATACTAATATGTTTCATCGTATATTAAATATTAATAGTATCGAACTATTAATATTTTTATCATATATATATATGTGTGTATATATATATATATCTAGTTTTAATACTCTAAATATGAGAATTGTTTTTATATTTAGTGAGGGTTTTTAAGAAATTGTTTTTTTTTTTGCATTTGAATTTTTATATAGCTGTATATCTACAAATTAATAGACATATATCATAATTTATTACATTAATAACTAAAATATGATTGTTTATTTTCTTAATTTCGTATTAATAGAATTTAAATTCATTAGTTTAGAAAACAATAGATTAGTTAGTTAGTTCTTTAATTTTAGGCATAATGTATATTTAATATTAATTAAGTTAAATATAAATATAAATAATATGAAAGATAATTAAATATAATGGTTCAACTTAGACTACTTGTAAGTAGATAAAAATTGTTTCTGTTTTAATAGCATTGATCTTTATTGTAATGAACCCCCTTGGGCTGAGCTTTTTTAAGCCTCTTTTAATTTAAAGTATCGTACGTGACAAAAGAAAAACTACGTTGTTTTACTTTATATTCGAATAGATTAGACTATTTTAATATTCAATTTGTAGAGAAAATCTGAACTTGGTTGGCAAGTATTTTGATCCTTTTGCAAGTAATATGTACCTTATTTTTTTTATTCTTTTTGTAAAGGCTGACTGCGTAGAATTAGGAAAAAATATTTATTGTTGATTTGTTTAACAATTATCGTGAAATTAGGAGAATCATTCTGAAATGTTTTCTATTGTGGAAGGAAAAATAAGATTTATTAGGTCCGATGTTATAGTGGAAGCAAAATCTTAGCTAATACGATATTTATGTAGCATATTGAATTCGGATATACAAAAATATAACAAATTGATAAACAAAAAAAATGTGAGACTTTGCTAACTATATGTACTTATATGTTTGCTTGTAACAAAATGAGAATAATTATTTTTTACTAATGTAATGGTACGTGCATATAATAAAATATTGTATGATGCATATATGTAATATACTTTGAAATATCATGTAATAAGATAATGTATGTGCATGTAAGAAAATCGTTGACATATACAGCATATGAATTGCATGTAATTCGAATAGAAAATTGATGTTGTATTTGTCGAGAAAGATTCAAATGTTGGGCCAACAATGATTTATAGAGAAAGATTTAGTCTAATATAATTTTTTTTTAAAAAAAATAAGAAAGCAAAACTACGTAGTTTAAAGCAGTGACATATGAATGTAATATTTGTGTAACATATTCCATTTTGTACTTCTGTTTTAATAGTTTAGATAATATTGTTCAGGTCACATTCGATTGTATAATAACGCATGTGGTCAAATATTGTTGTCTCGGAAAAAAAAAGAGAGGAAATAACAAGAAACAACGACGTATGGCGTTGGTCGTTGGATAAGTCGCTTGGCTTTTTCGAATTGTTTTGCTTTCCAAGACGATTTTTTAATCCGATTAGCTTTTTCGGGGTTGAGTATTTTTGTTTGACCATCACACGTTTTTATTTTAAAACTCGATTAATGTGTTTTTTTGTCGACACTAGGTTAATGTGCATTTTCACATACTTCTGCTTTCTTTCTTGTTTCCCAGCCAGTTAGTCTATGATCATATATGTCAGCGTTCTAAGAAATTTCCAGTTGCAAGTTACTCCTTTGTGCACTTTCACTGGGAGTACAACTAAGTTTTGTTTGTTTACAGATATATTTTCAGTTTTAAAACTAAAAACCGAATAGCTAATGCCTAAATTGTGTGAATAGTTTGGATACATTTTCAGTTTGTTCGCATCTTGATTTTCTTTTTAGATATTAACTTAGTTGAAGTTTAATACTCCTTTTGTTTTCTATTAAATGTCACTTTAACTGATTTTTCTTGTTTTATAAAAAGTATAATTTTATAATACCAATGTAATTTATACAATCTTTCAACTCAAAATTGATTGTAAAATACATTGATCTTATAAATAAAACTATTTATCTAAAATACTACTCTATATGTTTCTAAAAGTAAAATTTTCTGAAGTTTTCACGTTTATTAAAAATACATTAAATATTTGTATTTTATTTTATTATTTATTTTCTTACACACTTTCCAACAACCATCTACCAATAAAATTTAATCAATTTAAATACTCACAATTAATGTTCATCAAAAGTATACAAAAATAACTTAAACAAATAAAAAATTCATTTTTATGTAACAAAAATAAAATCCAAAAAATCACACTTTTAGGAACGGATGGGATATTAGTTAGATGTGTGATATTAATGAAAATATAGATTCATTTTAATGAATTTCTTAATATGTGTGATGTTGAAATGATACTTCTTCGGAAACGGAAGGAGTATCAACACTTTACATTTTAGCCTAACTTTCTAATAGCCATCGGTTTAATTTGGACACAAATTGACATGCGGTCGAAAGATTTCAAATGTACCACCGATATAAACCGCATTTAAAATATTTTAACCACAGTTATTCACTGAGTTAACTTGTTCGTGTTAACCCCAACAATATTAACTTTTCATATACTTACAAGTTTCTTCATTCTCTCCTAATCAATTGCTATGAATCAACTCATATTAAAAACGTGTATGTTCTTCTTTCTATATTCACAAGAACTTGGGATCACCTCTGTTTCTTAGATTCCGGTCTCAGAGAATCATCAGTTTCTTCCGTACTCCGGTCAAGCCCGAAACACTTTAGGAATGCGGTTCCAGCAAGCTGAAACAAATTACACGGGTGATACAAACTACTACCACTCGAGTCTTCATCAGAAGAACTTTCCTCTTCCTCTGTTCTTGTCACTCTCCTTGTTTCAGCTGGTGCTATCTCTCCTTTTATGGCCTGAGAACTTCCCATCTGTCATAACAAAAGACACATAACTTCATTAACAAACGATGAATCTGACAAAATGTGTCTGTCATCAACCACTACATATCATTCAAACAAATGAATCCAAGAAATTGATATGTGATAAACAGTACAACACACAAAATTTGAAGATAAGTATTTGGAAAAACTATATATAGAAAAGGTTATAACGCCTCTCAACATAAAGTTGCAGGTTCATGTTTTTTAATTCGGCATTCTCTAAGAAGCTCAAGAGTGATGTCACGGTTTTCCAAGTAAAACAAGCTACTAAATGATAGCAGTGTTCAGAGTCTTTGATATTGGAAACTGGTGTAGCATGTAAACGAAAGCAATAGAGGAAGTAAGTTGATTTTTACTTTAGAAAAAAAGACATAATTAAAAGATTGCTTAAAGATGCAATTAGACATCATCTCTTGTGAAACCTAAGCAATCAAAGCTTTAACGCTAAGATAAAATCAACAAATGAGAAGGGGGCAATTCAAGTATCAAGAAGTTCAAAAAAGAAGTTCGAAAACACACATAATAGACCTGAAAAATCTCAGTGTCAAGATCTTAGTCAACGACTCTCAGGCTCAGCAAATTGAATAGCAATAACAGATGATGACACAGACATTTTCTATGTTTAGATTACTTTCTTAAACTAATATGCTAATCATCTAAATATAATTACAACTTTTCTCGCTGGCAATTAACATACTACAGCTAATCGTGGCCCTGCTATTTTCGTAAATTACAATCTAGCCCCTTTAAGATTCATCAACACCCTGCAAACTCCCCAATCATAATCTGTTTCCACAATGAACAAGCTCAATGAACAATCTCAATGCTAGATAGCTCAATTGGAACACACATTACAAAAACAGTAAGTCAACGGGGAAGCAATACGACTCGGAGAATCCGCGACTCCACGTGGAAATCGAGAGGCGCAGAGAGCTACCTGATTAGACTGAACTACGGAGAACCCCAAGCCGTGGTGGCGGCTGATCGGAATCTGATCTCCAGAAAGAAACCTCCGAGAGGCGGACGTAGAAGGAAGTGAATCAGCGCCGCCGCTCTCGCTGATATCTGAGGAGGATAATAATCCGAAGACGCAGAGGAGGAGTAAGAGGAGGAAGAAGACGAACATTTGGATCCATACGAGCCACGACAGGTTACTGTAGCTGTCTACCATCAGAGAGAGAGAGATTCTGAATCTCCGAGAGACTCTCTTTTGATTGATTGATTGATGGGGGAAGAAGATTAGATGATCAACGGAAGACGGCGAGATTATTTGGGTGGGTGGGTGGGTGGATAGATAATGCGACGGAGCTGTGATGATCCTTCCTCCTCTTCCTGAATATAACGGCTTTGCTTTAAGTTGGTACTCCACGTGTAGCACGTTGATTTGGTAATAAGTTGAAAGGAAAAAAACACGCCATCTTCTCTTGTAGTATATCTTTTACGATTTTCCCGTGATCTTTTTATGTTATACACAGTGTTTATTTTTTTAGTAAAAAAAAAAAATTAATTAGCGATTGCATTCGATTAGTTATGAGAAACTAAACTCGTCTTGTGTTTTTTCAGATAAGGATATGACTACTAGTCAGTTCCTGAATTCAATATTTTATTCAATTCAACGACAAATATAGCTATTAATTATCCTTTATTAGTTTATTCTATTTTAAATTAAAAACTAGAAATACACAATCAGTGGGTATTGAGAAGAAAAAAACTGAATGCCATATAGAATATACAGCTTGTTAGGTTATCACACAGGAGTATTCTTTTCATGTATCTAAAAGATGTCCCGGATTTTCTTGGATGCTTCACCAATATATCAACCATAGTACAGTATAACCTCTATAAATTAATAATTTATAAATTAATATCTCTATAAATTAATATAATTCATAGTCCCAAATTAAGTTTTTGCTTCAATTAGTATCTCGATAAATTAATAATCTCTATAAATTAATAAAAAATCATAGTCTCAACATTATTAATTTATAGAGGTTTCACTGTATATCTTTTTTACATATCTTTTTCCATTCTGAAAAGATCTATGTTTTATACATTTTATATATATTTTTGGGTTAGAATATTTTTTTTTACATTTCAATACATTTAATGATAAATTATGAACGTCAAACAAAATAATTGAGTTCGCCAAAATTCTATTGATCAAAAATTGTGAGAAATAGTTAATTACAGAAAGTATTCCATAAATAATCAAAATTTAATATTTTCTTAATATGGATAAAAGTTGTAAAAAGTCGATTATTCTTTTTGGAATTGATGGATTATTGCTTTAATAAAAAAAGCCAAAGATAAACTTTAAGCACCATTAGTATCTATCAATGAATATACATGATTTATCATATACTAATTAATATACCGTTACAAATTTATCAATTGATATACATGGATTTATGGTATCATATTTAACTTAAAATTCGTTTGACAAAAAAAAATAACTTAACATTTGTATTTTTCTTCTTATAAACATCAATTTGACATAATTTATTTAATAGACTTTGACCCAAAAAAAGGAAACATATAATACGTGTAGATCACTAAAATTGTCAAAATAAACGAAGTTTGGAGATAAAAAAGGAAATTGAAAAAAAATAAAAGTGTTAAACCTCCTTTGATGTTAATAAAAAACTAAGGTGTTATTAAAAAAAAGGAAATTAAAAATAATATGTTTGTTTCCAAGTATTATTTTCCTAATCACGCGTATTAAGAACTCTTATATAAGTAACTGCGTCTTATGATATCTCTCTCTACACACAGATAACAACACAAACAAAAACCTAACAAGTTTCAAAGAAGAATGGGTTACAAAGTCGCAAGAGCATCGGAGTACCTCGCCATCACCGGCGGTGGGATCAAGGACATCAAGCTCGCCAAGAAGTCATGGGTCTATCCATGGCAGTCTTGCACCGTCTTCGACGTTTCTCCAGTCAACTACACCTTCGAGGTCCAGGCCATGAGTTCCGAGAAACTCCCCTTCGTCATCCCCGCCGTGTTCACCATCGGTCCTCGCGTCGATGACCCTCACGCTCTCTTGCTGTACGCCATGCTCATGTCTCAGCACGACAAGCACTCTAACCACGTCAACGAGCTTGTTCAGGGTGTTATCGAAGGAGAGACTCGTGTCCTCGTTGCCTCCATGACCATGGAAGAGGTCTTCAAAGGTAAATAATCACCAGATCCAATTCTTGAAACCCTAGATTCGAATCTTGCTTGCGTAGCAAGTCTTGATCATAGGCTAGTGAATTTGTTTTTTAATTATATAAATTTTACTAGATTGTTTTAGTATTTTCGCAAAAGTTTGATTATTGTGTTTTGTTATTGTGTAGGAACAAAGGAGTTCAAGAAGGAAGTGTTTGAAAAGGTTCAGCTTGAGCTAAACCAGTTTGGTCTTGTGATCTACAACGCTAACGTTAAGCAGCTCGTTGATGTCCCTGGACATGAGTACTTCTCTTACTTGGGTCAGAAGACACAGATGGAAGCAGCTAACCAAGCCAAGATCGATGTAGCAGAGGCTAAGATGAAGGGAGAGGTCGGTTCAAAAGAAAGGAATGGACTCACCATCCAGAACGCAGCCAAGATTGACGCAGAGTCTAAGATCATCTCTATTCAGAGGCTAGGAGAAGGGACAAAGGAGGAGATCAAGGTGAAGACCGAGGTCCAAGTGTTTCAGAACGAGAAGGAGGCTCTCGTCGCTCAGGCTGATGCAGCACTCGCGATTCAGAAGGCTGCTTTGAGTCAAAACTCTCGTGTGGCTGAGGTTGAAGCCGGCAAGGCCGTTGCTATGAGGGAGGCTGAGCTTCAGACACAGGTCGAGAAGATGAACGCTTTGACTCAAACGGAGAAGCTTAAAGCCGAGTTCCTCAGCAAAGCCACTGTTGAGTATGAGACCAAGGTGCAAGAAGCAAACTGGGAGCTGTACAACAAGCAGAAGAAGGCAGAAGCTGTTCTCTACGAGAAGCAGAAGCAAGCGGAGGCCACCAAGGCCGCAGCTGATGCGTCCTTCTACGCTAAACAGAGAGATGCAGACGGGCTTGTGGCCATGGCCACTGCTCAAGGGACTTACATCAAGACTCTCCTTGGCGCCGTTAACAATGACTACTCGGCGATGAGGGACTTTTTGATGATCAACAATGGGGTTTATCAGGATATCGCGAAGACCAATGCTGTGGCCATCAGGGACTTGCAGCCTAAGATTAGTGTGTGGAACCAAGGTGGTGCTGGTGTTGATCAGGGGATGGGTAGTGGTGGTATGAAGGATATTGCTGAACTCTACAAGATGTTGCCACCGGTTCTTGATACGGTTTATGAGCAGACCGGTATGCAGCCACCTGCTTGGATCGGTACACTGCGTGGTACTGAGCCCAAACAACTTCAGGGTTGAGATTTCAAGAGTGCTTTTAAAATTTTTATTTTAAGCTTTTTAGTGTTTTTTTTAATGCTTTTGAGGTTTAAAGACTGCTGTTTTTAGGGATAACCACAATTTCATTCTTAGAACCGTGTCTTGACTAAGTCTTTGTTTCATTATTTCAATATATGTTAGCATCAATTATTGTTTATTTAATATCGACCAGTGGGCGTAACTGCAAAGATGGTAGGTGCAAGTGCAACTGACTGATTCAGAAAAAAAACCAAGGTATTAAAAAGCTTGACTAAAGTTGCACAAATGCCGCAGACATATTTTACTTTGAAAAATAATAATTATGTAAATTTATAAGGCTTTGACTATGCAAATTATAAATGATGATGCAGACCGTCAAACATTACTATCAACTTAATTGCAAAGATATGGAAGCCTGTTAAATTACATGATTGCATCATTAACAAACTATAATTGGAAAAAAATGGTGGTAAAAGCTATCTTTTTGTTGTCAATGATCAATTACAAAAGGGCTTTTTATGTACCAGGACTCACAAGTCACGAATAGTTAGCTTACACTAAGGGTACCTCCAAATTATATATTTTCAATTGAGTTTCCCGTAATTTTTATAAACTCGGTTTTTAGCTTTTTAGTGTTTTTTTTAATGCTTTTGAGGTTTAAAGACTGCTGTTTTTAGGGATAACCACAATTTCATTCTTAGAACCGTGTCTTGACTAAGTCTTTGTTTCATTATTTCAATATATGTTAGCATCAATTGTTTTTTTCAAAAAAAAAATTTTATAAACTCGCAATTATTAAAAAAAATATCCCAGTACATACATATTTATGTATATTAAAAAAACTTTGGAAGAGAATCTCCATTGGAGTGCTCTAGCGGCTGATTATTGAAGACCAACAAACAAAATCGGGAGGTATTTTATATGCATTGAGAACTTTAGAAGTCTAGCATTTGTATATACTTCAGTAGCATCTGACAATTTTACTTTGAAAGAGCTTTCGAAGGCAATGCGTGATGACACCTCTCATCTCTATCGATTGTCCATAAAAGACAATGGTCCAAAGCATAAAACTTTATTGCTATGGCCCGATGGTCAGATTTTCACATGCATCAAGGGACCTCCCCCTCTATTAGTTTTCCTTCCTCAGTCGGACATTTCCAAAGAGCGGTCCTCCACTCCCTTAACTGCAATATCCTCTTTTTAGCAACCCAAGCATTAGTAGTGGTAGTTGTCTTATTCAAGAGCAGTACTAATCACAATAATCAATCAACATCTCTCTTTTTCAGATGCGCTTTGAAGGACATAGAATCTCGTCGTCCTACTAAAGGCCCAATTGCTCTTTTTCGAGTTACAACATGGCCAACACATTTAATTGTATTAACCATTGCTTATGGAAGTTAACATAAAAAATTGGACTACTAGATTGGTGGGTTGAGCCAGGCCCGTGCAGTAGTGCAACGCATGGGCGACTCGTGAAAACCCAGATAGCAAGCTATCTTAACGGGTTTTCTCCCTTAATAAATAGAGTTAATATCGTATGGATCAATGACCCATATATCAGATATTAAACTGATAAGAACAGATACTACACTTGATCTTAGCCAAAAGGCCGAGAAAGGTATGAATTGGAAGAATGACGCGGCCCCTTATTTATATACTCGTTGGTCTCTGTCAACTTTCCTCTAGCCAACCGATGTGGGACGGAAAAACATAGCATAGTTTAGGCAGCCGCCTACCACTTATTCCGAAAATAACCTTTTTACTTAACTACTTCGTTTTTGTTTCCCATTGATCACAGATTAAACTTTGAGGTGGAGCTCGGTTTTACAATTGGAGCTCAGTGAGATCTATTTGCAGTTTTGCACCGAGGAGGATCATAGTTAATGAGTTTTAACGAATGCAGACTCTGGGAATCTAGAAAGCACTATATTATCTTTTTTTGCATCTTTCAATCACGTGATCTTGAGAGTAAAAATGGTTCTAGTCTGTAAAATCTCGAACGACTTGTGATCTAATATTGATCTTGTCTGTACTGTAAAGCTTTGTATTTCACTTGATAACACTGAACCAGTAACAAAAGGAGAGATTTAGATCGACGGCTTCTAGGTGGAATCGGTAATAAGATCTGTTTTCATCAAGCAACGAGAAAAACATTGTTGACAGTGGGATTTGAACCCACGCCCTTTCGGACCAGAACCTTAATCTGGCGCCTTAGACCAACTCGGCCATATCAACTTTGTTGAATGAGCTGCAACAATGTTTTTCATCACAAATAGACAAGGCCATGTACATTAATACATTATTCTCTATCTGTGGTTTTTCTGTTCATAGCCTCCAATTCATATCAAACTAGTTAAAGCCTTAAAGAGTTAAAGGTAGCTACTGAGTTAAAGACATGACGATGATGGTTATATCAAACGTATCGTATGCGTTTTGATTATTAAATACTTTATAGATGGCAAACGCAATCCTTGAAATAAGTAAAACACTAATCTACTCTGCATTACACAATACTGAGAACTTATCAATCTCCAAAACAAAACGAAAATTACAACATAAAAAGAAGAGAAAGTTAACTACGCTTCAGATTAATACCAAGAACATAGCTAGGCACATTAGAAGATAACACTTGATTAACACTTTGCTGCTTCCGCGGAAAAAATATAAGGGTAATGGTTCCACTCTCTCTGCCATATCTCATTTCATTTCTGTCTTCATTATTATAAATAATCGAAACATCTGAAGAAGACCTCATTTAGATTCCTCGTTGAACTGAGTTTAAGACTTTAAGAGAATGATCGTTGTAAACGTATCTTATGTGTTTTGATTGTCAGATACTTAGATGGCAAACTCAAAATTTGAAAGTAAGTAGACACGAATCTACTCTGCATTACACAATACTGAAAATATCATTCTCTGAAAAAAACGAAAATCGCAACAAAAGGAGGGAAAGTTAAACTACACTTCAAATTAATACCAAAAACATAGTTAGACATTGGATGATGGATTACAGTAAAGAGCAGACAAACATGATTAATACTTTGCTGTTTCCGCAGAAAAATCTAAGTGTAATGGTATCACACTCTTACCATTTCTCATTTCATATCGGTCTTCATTTTTATAAATAATCGAAACATCTGAAGAAGACTTCATTCAAGCTTTAGCCCAGCAGCTGAAGCAGCTGAAGGTTCCTCTCCTCGTCTGTTCCAAAGTCACGTAAGATTAAGAATGTCTTACCCCAGAAAAGAAGAAAAATACTATTATTCATGTCAGTTCATCAGCTCGCATGGTAGGTCACAAAAGTTTAAAAGCCACACCTTTTTCTCATAAAAGTATTATGCTTTACTTTGATTGAAAGAAACAATTACAAAAACTATATATTTTATTTCTTTGATGTGATTCTCTAACCATATAAACCCACTCAACCATACCCAATCATGCTCCAGATCTAATTTAAACTCAAAATCTAATTTGTGAAGTCTGGTTGGGTGTTAATATCATGTGTGTGTGTAAATAGCAGTAAGTAACTTAACTAGACCAAACACTCAGGGACCACATTCACTTAATTGCTAGAGATAGCTATATAATGCTTACAAATTTCGATTCCACAAGCAAACCAAGCCAGGAAGGTAAGGCCCACATCAAAAGAATACACACTATAGTCCAAAAACATAACCATCAAATTAATATAGACACAACTCGGTCAAAATCTAAAAGAAAAAATCTGCAATTTTGAAAAGGGGTAAAGTAGAACAAACAATGTGTGACCCAACATCTAACCATAAAAAGTTACAAAGCTAGATTCCACAACCTAACCAAATTAAAAACACCTACCTAACGGTTTGAAGACACAATCAATCATCTAGATCATATACACCCACTTCAAGAGAAAATGAATGTTCAGATGGCAAATTCAAGTGTATATATGCATGTAATTCAATGAGTATAAGCACATGATCAACTATATAGAACAAACATCGTGTAACCAAATTACTACAAAGTCATATTCCATAACCTATATTAATGGGACAGAACTGATCCAGAACACAATCAATCATTCAACTCAGATAAAACCCACATTAAAGAAAATGAATCTTTAAGATAGCAACAAAAATAACTGGAAAGAAGTCAGTAAACTCTTACAGACGGAGAAAGTGGCTGGTGGTGAGAGAACTCAGTGTTGGTTCTGTTGTTTTCGCTGTGAACAGTCGTGAGTTTAGGCTTAGTATTATCAACTGAAGTAGGCTGGTTATGAAAAGGGTTAACGAGGTCTTCTTCGTTGCCAAGACTGGCTCGAGAAGGATCTCTCTTGTTCTGTTTCCTCATCTCTCTGATCTTTGTGAAATCCATTGAGTAGTCAGGAATGGTTCCTCCTTTCTGGTCCCAGTCTCCAAACTGTGGTACTGATAGCCATGGCGAGTTCTTGTTCTGCCAACAAAAGAAAAACCCTTAAGATCGTTTGTTCTAATGCTTAAATATCCACAGTTTCTATATATAAGAGACTGATTCAAAAACAGGTTGTAAAAATTCACTGTGTAAAAGGGAATGATCATGCAACACTTCAACTTTGAATTTTTCTTAAAAAAACAACAAAAAAAACAGAAGAAGAAGGGTTTGAGAGGTTTAAACCTCCTTTGGATCATCCATATGATCAAAGCTGTAGTGAGAAAAGAGTCCTTCTGTATCTTGTTTTCTTGAAAAATATGAAGTTAGGAGTAAGAAAGATGGTTATAGAGAGAAATATATAAGGAAAACTACTATCTAAGGAAGGAGATATGCAAAATTTAATACATCAAAATTACATGTAGATTGGGTGGTACGACTACACTACACAACATGTTATCAAATATTTTATTTGATTTTCTTTCTATACATTTTCTATCAGAAAAAGGTAAGCATTTATGAACAAATTACTAATAGTATCATTCACTGGGACATGCACACGCTTTATCCGCGTCAGCTTTTGCTTTCACCTTCCTTGAGCGGACGTGGTTTTGCTTGTCTAGGCTATTAATAGATTGGATACGATTTTTGATTTCAGATCTGATCTAAATAAATTAGTATCAAAACTTGATTATTTTTATTTTTCCATTTGTCATTCCTAGAGAACTAGTTAGTGAATTATACATGCTGCTCTACTTCAACACAAACAAAAAGAACATCATAACCTATTGACATGAAAGAAAAGCCATGGTAAATAGATGTGTGTAGTTCCAAAAAAAAAAATGTGTGTTTGTTATATAAAAAACAAACCTAGCCGACTGTCTATCATTAATGAATATGTGCCTATAAAGAAAACAAATTCTACAATTAGTTAATAAAAATAAGGACGACTTAGCTTGGTCAGACACGATCATGGAGGCGATTAACATTAGTTCATCTCTAATGCTGTCAGCCGATTGCATATATATATGGATGGCGATTGTTTTTTAAATTTGATTGCATGATATATTAATATATACAGATTATCAACTGCATTCAGTTTTTCCTAACGATATTTAAAGGAACATAAAAAAACTTAAAGTCGGTGGCTTATTGACATTCACAGAGCAGCTTACGTGCCTGATGTTGTAGTTCGACTAGTGGCAGACCGTGACAAGCGTGTTTTGTTCCAAGGAGTTATATGAACCACACACAGGTAAAATTTGGGAGTGTTATCTTCAACAATCTCTTCTCCCACAGCCACAAAGATTATTTTCTTTGTTGTCCTTTATCATTATTTCATCTTGAATTTTTTGACTTTTAAAGAACAAAGAAATCAGTTATTAATAATTATCGTCAACAAGCCTGATGTATGTTTGTGGCAACTGGAATATATATATCGAGTAGTTTTGGAAATCAAGAAACGTTACTCTCTCATAAACAAATAGACTGGAACGATGTTGATATATCTTCATTGCCTAGAAGTGGCATGAATCAAGTTTTTGTAGACCGAACCGCCAATGTGACAAATACTGTTATTCGAAACCGGTTCAATCAAACGCCGCTCGATTCAATTTAAACCAATCGGTTCGATTGAAACCGGTTTTCTAATAAACCCTAACTGGTTTTATTCTCTCCATCACCTAAGATAGATCTCTCTGTTCTGCTTTTGGTCGGAGAACTTGTTATATCATTCATCATGGTCGGAGGAGTTCTTCTAGGCTTGCCTGGACAGTGGGCAGAAGACGAGCTCGAGTCTTCAGATCACTACACAACTAAAATCGGAGGTCTTCCGGTATACACTCCTTTCTCTTCATCACTCTTTTTTTTTCACAATATAAAGTTCAGATTTTTATTTATGGGGTTTTGATCATAAGTTTGCTTTATAGGATTGGCCTCCTTTACCAGATGATGTACTGAAACCAGAGCTACTGAATTGTTGCTCATGTGGAAGTAAACTCTCCCTTGTAGCTCAGGTCTATGCCCCAATCTCAACTCAAAACTCGGAACGCACTCTCTATATCTTCGGTTGCTTGGTGCCTAAATGTGGAGCTTCTGAACAAAGGTCTTGTCTTTTTCTCTGCTTATTACTCTTATGATTATGTAAGAATTGATCAAAGGTCTGAAATTGGTTCTGGTTTTGGTTTTCAGCTGGACAGCTTTAAGCGTTCAGAAAGCTGTAAAGGAGAAAGAATCTATTGAAACAGAGGATCTTCCTAAGGATACACCTTCTAAAACTCATTGGTTAGACGACGGTGATGATGATGAGGATGATGATGAAGATTTTGATTTTGAGAGTTTAGCTAAAGCCATTGCGGAGGCTGCTACTACCGTTGCATCCAACTCCAAGAAACCTAAGAGCAAACCTAGCTCAGGGACTAAAGCGTCACCTTTGAAACCCGAAACAAGAGTTGTGGATCAGGTTAAAGCTGAGACTGGCGCGGTGCTTCCTTGCTTCTACATTTATACAAAGGAGGAGAAGGTCTCAACAAAAGATGTGGATCGTGTCTCCGTGAGTTATTCGTCTATGTCCATTAAGGATAAAGAAGAAACCAGCAAGAAGAACGATGAGAGTGAAGCTGAAGAAGCTTGGGAGGATGAGAAGTATGAATATGACAAAGCTCTGAATGCAGATAGGACTTACCTTAAGTTCAAGAAACGACTAGATGCAAACTCTGAGCAATGTTTCAGGTAATCGTGGAGCTCTGTCGTATCTTTTACTGAATGGTTTGGTCTGATTTGTCTCTCTCACGGTCAGGTACTCATATGGAGGTAAACCATTACTGGCCACAGAAGACCTGAAGCCTCCTGAGAAGTGCAGGAACTGCGACTCTCCGATGGTTTTTGAGATGCAACTCATGTCTCCTTTGATATATTTTCTGCATGAGGCTGTTGTTGATGAAGGGCTTAAGCAGTCATTGGATAGCTGGGATTGGATGACACTTATTGTCTACACTTGTTCCAAGGTACATCTTATTCTTATTATTCGAATGAGTGAACTTAAAAGTCTTCAAGAACATTGTTTCTAAATCGCTTGGGCTCTGTTTGTAGAGCTGTGCAACGGCTGTGAATGGCGATTGGGTTGTTGCTGAAGGGTGTATAGCAGTACAGAAAGAGAAGCCAATGAATCTTGATCACGCTAGCTTCTTCAAATGAAGTGAAGTGAGTGCTTTGACTGTGGTTGAGAAGATGTGGTGAAGCCAATGAATCTTGATCATGCTAGTTTCTCCAAATGAAGTATCTTCTTCAATGCTTTCAGGACAGGTGGTTTACCTAGAAGAGGGAGCTGCTGCTCAAATTTTGTGTTTTATTCTTGTTTAAACTTATACGAGACAAAAACGAATCTTTTGTATAATTAATAGTATTGGATTGGTTTGATTAAGTTTTTTCTGAAGTCAATGTAAGTGTTACGCAAGAACCGTTCAAACCAAAAGCATGATCTGCTTCTATCTTCTATTGATGCGAGAAACATGGTGTCAACTTTCTCGTATCTCTCTCTTCTATCAAAATTTCTCTGAAGCTTCTTAACTAATTAATATACTGGTCATGAATGAATCGAGAAGAATCAGGTTCAGATTATTCATCATCTTCTTCTTGATCTCAGGAAGACTTTTAACGGTAGACGCAGAAGAACCAGAAAATGATGGAACAGCCAAGCAAGAAGAGAATCCTTCACTTGTAAAGATCATGTATGGGATCTTTGGCAAGAAATTTCCTCCGAGTTCTTGGGAATTGATTCAAGGAGCAATGCAGAAGATCCAAACGAAGCTTTACCCTCCAAATCTAAAGTAAACAAACAAGCAATTCATACATACACTCTGATCTCTGGTTTTTTCTCCACAATCCAATATTTTGATCTCATGTGTTGTAACAGTTTCAGAAGCAACAGTGACAAGAACAACAAGGACGAAGAAGGAGAAGCTAATAAAGTGAAAGAGGCGTCAACAAGGACCCTTGAAGCAAGCAAAGAATCAATAGAAGAATCAGCAAAAGTAGCAGGAGGTGTTGTAGGAGAAGCAGTACACAAAACAGCTGAGAAAGCTACCAACCAAAACTCACACGATGAAATGTAAATGTAAAATCCACCAAAGATTTGCTCATAATGTCATTATTTAACTTACAAAAAAAAAAGATTCAGATCTTCAAACACCGTTACCATTTCAAAAGGAACCAATCATCATAGCTTTAAGAAGAGCGAGAAGAAGAAGAAGAAGAGAGCTTGAGACACTCACTCTGACACCTCCTAAGACAAATGTCATTCCAGTTAGCAACTTGGTGCTGGTTCACACACACGGTTCGAGCACAAGCATCAGAGCAAGCGTCGAGCTCAGACACGCCGCAGACGGTAACACAAGTGTCGGGAATGGGATCTTTAGAGAAAGCTCCAACTTTTTTGAGCATTCTTTTTGAAGTGCAGACTCTTTCACAGACGAAGATCTCGTCAGAGCTCTTCTCTCTTCCTCGAGCACTCTTGATCCTCTCTTCCTCGCCTCGCCTCTTCTTTATCCTCAGAGCTTGCCCTCCGATTAGCGCAGGGACTGCTGCTGCTAACAGTGGCCACCACACTTCCACCATTTTTCTTGCTAAAGACTTCAAATTTATCACACTGGGCATTACAGGAACCAATCAAGAACACAAGTTAAAGAAAAGCTTGTCACTTTAACGAAGATTAAAATCTGATATCTTGGCAATTTAAATTTAAAAATTCAAACTTTTTCGTCTGAGAGGAATCAGTTACCAGTTTTTCAATATGAACAATTCCAAAAATTAAACTGAAATATAAGTCAAAAAGCGAAATCGAAATCGAAATAAACGGAGAATGAGCAATGGAACAGAACCGCGGATTTAACAGGTCGATTCCAAGGGTTTAGGGCTTTTGCACAAGTCAATAGAGAGATAAATTAGGGGTTTTTCAGCTGAATTAGGCAACCCAGAAGGCTCTAAGAGGAGAAGATTCAATGGAAAGTGTAATTCTTAGGGCACAAAGTCACTTACCTTCGCTGTCTTTCTCGCGACTCAAGTGTGGTGTTTAGGAACAGCTTGTCGTAACTCTTTTGTAGCTAGCTACTCTTATCTCTGTTAAAATGTACGAGTGAATATTCCTTTTTATATTTACCAAAAAACTGAATTAATCTAACATCTTCTTTTTAAATAATTGTTGGATTTGGGGTAATAATAAACAAAAAAGACTGTAAATTCAACTTACGTTTTTTCCACGATCAAATTCAACTTATATTTATCAACAAATATTATTATAAATTCAATCACAGTTTTTGTTATTCTGTTACAGACCATAATACATGACAACCGAAAGACAAAACTGTCACAGAATTTGCTACAAGAACAATCAAAAGAGGGTTTGGTTACACGCATATTCACTTTTGCCACTTTTACAACCCGTAAGACAAGAAACCACTGGAAGGGAACAATCAAAAAAAGAATAATAGATACCCAAAGCAACAAATCTTCATTAAGTTTTCTTGTAACGATAAAAGAGATGATTTTCAAACGTTAATATCCATTCGCTTAGATCTACCACTACCATTGCTGCTTGTTTCTTGTACACTCGAAAGTGAGAATCGTGGGATAGAGTAGTTATCAGGAGTAGAGACAGGCTGCTGCGGAAAGAGCGTAGGAGGCGGTGTTAGGTTACGTTGTGCTGGAAGTGGCGGTAACGTGTTGTTGTTGTTGTTGTACTTGTAAGGATCTCCATGAAAACTGTAACCAACCAAACCGTCAAAACATCACAAACGCGACTCTTTTTAAGATCTTTTGCTTTTTCAGCGTTGTTTTAGTTTACCTTGTTCGCTTGTAGAATTGGTCATCATCGCTTGTGATCTCGTCGTCTAAACGTTGGGATGATGAGGTTCGATGCGGCGAAATAGACCACGGTGAAGCTGCTGGTTGTTCGTCTGAGAAGTATCTTCTTCTTATCAACTGTTAAAACACCACACAGAAATGGTTTTATCAGTTTAGAAAATAAAATGTAAAACCATAAAGAAAGGTGCGTTTAATGACACTAACCATCCTGAAAAACTTGTTGAAAGCTTCCTTATCGTATCTGGTCTCTTTAGCAGCCTGTGCCAAAACCCACACACCAGATCATATGAGTTAAAAAAAGGCAAAACACTATGTACCGTAAAAAAGAAACTAGTGATATTTACTTACCGCTATGAGACCGCCATTACCAGGAAAGCTTTCAAAGAGAGGAAGCTCTTCACTTGAGGAAAGCAAACCTTGCTTCTCAACCCAGTGACGAGCTGCATCGACAAGGTTCCCACTGCTTCCTTTTGTTCCTTCTTTCGCAGCAATATCTGCTTTGTTTCCAACAACGATGAACGGAACAGGAAGACCACCAGGACCTCCTGAGGAAAGAGGAGCTGAGAAAGTTCCAGTCGCTGCAACCTCAGACGCCCATTTCTGCAGGCTTGTTTTTGTTCTTCTCTGAGAGAGATCATGAACAAATATAACTCCTGCAAATAGGTAAAAACTCTCGCTTTATGACATTGCTTCACACACAATAAAGACGATAATACATAAGTTGGACTTAGGAGAGACCATTGATTTGGGAATAGAAGAGAGAGCGGCAATCTTTGTATCTCTCATGCCCTGAAACATCCCAGAGCTCAACAAAGAAATCTCTCTCTGCGTCTCCTTGAATGCTACTCGAAGAACTAGCTGGACTCCCGTATGTTATTTGCTACGCAATAGCAAAGTAGGAAGAAAAAAAAAATCAAAACTTTCATCTCCCTAAGCACAAAAAAATATGAGAAGACGGTTTAAGTTATACCTTGACACCAACAGTGCATCCAATCGTTTGAGAAGGGCGATGAATAGAAGAACCTTTGTTAATCAAGTGTACTAGTGATGTTTTCCCCACACCTAACCAAACAAACAAAATTGAGGTTCAAAAAGATCAAAAAACTAACTCAAATGATGCAAAAGTATCAATAACACTCTCTAAGGATCACAATAACCATTACTCCTAACCACAATGAACAATCTACATGAGCCACACAATGATCAATCAATCTGAATCATTATTATCCAATAAAACCTAACTAAATCATTCACCTGAATCACCAACGACCAAGACTCGAACTTGGCCACATAATGGAGCTAAGATCTGCTCTTTGCTCTCCCTTTCACGTTCCCTCCAAAACTTCATTTTTTTTTGCTTATACACCAACACTCATAGCACACCAAGACTAATCAATCAACCTGGATGCTGATTCTTTCCACATCTTCCTCGTGAGATAGAGAAGAAATCAATACCAAGAGGAGGTTACCGGAAATCGATCGAGAGAAAGCAGCGGGGATCTACTTGCGATTACGACGAAACGGAATCCTAATTGTTTAACACGGATCTCTCCCACCGTGATCAATGAAGTAGGGTTCGTTCGTTCGATCGTCTTCCTCCACGAATGAATCTGGATCGAGATCAGAGATGATTCCCCTTCGTAATTACTAAAAGGGTAGTGTTTCAGATTTGGGCGGAAGAACAAACGATACGACTTTCTTTCCTGCGTTTAACTGTTTATGCCCAAAAAGAACGGATCGTAAATCAAACCGATCAATCTGAATCCGCTATAAACCGGATTCATTTGAACCGGGATAGTAATTTTTTTTTGTAAACCGGAAAGCTACCGCTGAGTTGCGGATGGACTTTCCATTGTACAGAAATATATATATGCAGTGCTTATAAGTTTATGGATGTCTCTAAGATATACATATAGAACATGAGAACTCTAGTCTCTAGTGGTGATCGAATTTAATATCGTACGCAAACAAGTAGTTTCTTCCTTCACTCTCATTACAAGAAGATAGATATAACTCTAACTTCTCACATGATACTAAACGCATCTATTAATATAAAGTAGACTTGTCATGGCTTCACAATCATCCACGTCTCTTTGGAAGGGTGGGGCTTTCTTCGACACGTGTCGGGACGGTGGGATATGCGTATGTTTAACGCGTGAGTGTTATCTTCTGGCGCGTCCGTTATTTGCTTCTCGCGCGTCCCGTTTTCGTTTGATTTTTTCTTTCGAGCTTCAGAGATTTGCAATGGGAGTGTTTGTTAAGTGGGCCAATTGAAATCGATACTCAAACTCTTCGTCTCCAAGAACCGTAACTCCAATTCTAGGGTTTGTATTGTTCTTCGGCCTCTGATTGTTAGACCTACCATGGAGTTTCAGATATCATAGCCACCCTCACCAGGTACTATCTCCTCGAAGAACATGTATTTTTCACTCTCAGACCAAACACCTGAAGGAAATTTCTTTATCTGGAAATCTAAATCATAATCTTCGTTCTGAGAGATTTAGGGATTTGTTCTATGTTGGGTAGGTACGACTGCATATGATCTTTATCCTCTATCCGTAAAGTATGAAAGGTCATGGATGCCTTTATTCCCGGAGATCGATTTTAAGGAGAAACTGTGGTCTGTGTCTTTGTAATTGAGTCAGTTCCTGCTTCTCTTCTTTGATGTGTGTTGTTTGTCGTTTTAGGACAGGTGATACGCTTTTTGCATTTGTCCGCTTTAAGTATAAAGACGAAGCTCACAAAGCAGTGGAAACACTTTGATGGTAAGATCGTATATGAATTTATGAAAGCATTTGTTATTGTTTCAGGAAGAGTTGTCTTAGGCTTTTGTTAAGTTTCTAATTTTTGATTCTTACACAACCTTTTTTTTTTAATTCTAACTGTGTATGTTTAATCTCTTAAAACTTGCTGTCTTCTGTGTTTGTTGAGTTTTCTGGTTTGTTCGTCTTGGAGTTTCCGTTGTATTTTGATTATTTTTTTCCTGAAGGTTTAGCTACTAAATTATGTTTACGAGACGACGAGATCTATGAGTTTGATAAATTTGTCATACCATTTAAGATATTACACAAAAAAATCTCTAAACATGTGATTATGTTAAGCTCCAATGATCTCAGATTGCATGAATCAAACAGTGAAGTCTTAACCTGAAACATACTTTTTTTAAATCAAACCTTAAACATGCGCTTGTATGATTTTGGATCTGGGGTTTGTTATGACATAACGGGTTTGTTAAGGTACCCCAAACTAACATGGTTCCTCTTTAGAAAGTAATACATCCTCAGTAATAGATCATACGAAGTGTTTTTTTTTCTTTACTTATTATTAGGAGACTCGGGTTAAAGGTAAAGATCAAAGTGCCAAGAAGCTAGATGGTCAGCATGTGGACGTTGGTACCAGAGGCATGCCAAACAAAGAGGGACCAAGAAGGTAATCAATATCCATTTTGCTTACAAAGAACTTTTTACTTAGTGGAGATTTCGTTTACCTCAATACTATTAGTCCCCATGCTCTTTCACCCTGTTTGCTCTATACCGCTGCAAATTCTGAATCTTCATGTTTTTGCATATGTTTTCATAATCATGAGGGTGGTAGTTCGTAAGATTTTGATGTCATGAAAGATTAAGAATATAGAGTTCTCATATGTAAGATGCCAACAGAAACTTTAACGTGAGTTTTTTCCTTTTTGTGATCCACAAATGTCTAAATGTTCTTATGTTTTCCTCTGTTCTTACTAAAGCCATTATGGATAGGAGCCATACAATAGGCCTAACAGGGGAGACTAAATGTTCTATGTTTTTCTCTTTTCTTATCAGAAAATATTTTCTTATATCTATTTGAGTTTATTCACAAACGGGGCTTTTGTTTGTTTAGATTTTTGAGGAAGCTAGGGAGCTTGAGAAGCAACTCAAACAGATCACCAAGGAGATGAAGGAAGCTGTGTGAGCCCAAGATTTTGAGAAGGTATTGTTTTCGATTTTGTCTTACTGTATATAAACCGAAGATTAGTGTTTGCATTTTTCCTGAGTTCTTTTCTAACAGGCTGGGTCTCACTATGACAAGAAAATGGAACTTAGGGACGAGAGAGCTGCTATTTTAGCCAAAGGCAAAGAAGTGAGCAAATCTGAAACTGAAGCTGGCGATGAAGGAGCTAGGACCTACTGTCTCTGAATCCGACATCCAACACATTGTCTCCTAGGCAGGAATCCCGGTAGATCCTACATTTATATTTTGTGTAGTAGTATTTCTTTCATGCTGCTTGATCCTACATCAAAAAATCACACTGGGTTGTGTTTAGCTGAAAACAGATTTGCAAATTATGCATTTTCAAAACGTACTTATCACTTCCTCCTACTTTTTCTATTCCTTTCTCCAATTCTTTTTTTTATTTGACTCTTAGTTAGTTATTGACACTTTTCAGGTGTAAGAAAGCTTTCTTATAACTATTGATACAGTTCTCTGCCTTCTCCTCCTCCATCGATTTATTGAAGTCATGTTAACCCCGATCTACATAAATAACTAAAATTTGGTAAAAATGCAGATCATACATATATCATGAATGGTGATCCCAGAAATGGAAAGAACTCAGTGGAGAAGACATCACGGCGGACTGCAACGGTGACGGATCAATGGCGACAAGGATGGATCTGATCTGTCACAGTGGTGAGTCTAATGGAATTTGTTGGAGAAAGGTGGAAAAGATGGAGTCCAAAGAGAAGAGATAAGGAAACAGTGATGGAGAACAAGAGCCAATTTAAAAATGAGTTTCTACAAGAGTTTATTTTTGTATTTATGAAGCCCCATATAACAGATTGAAGGTGTATTCTCATAATGATCAGGTCAACAAAGCTACAGGAACTATTGTTGGTTTATCATATAATCGAGACGAAGCCATATGACAAGAAACCTCTGTAAAACTGCAACTAACTCCCAGAAAAATTGCGCGTAAACAATTTTGAGAGTCTTCTGACCAGAGTAAATAGAGTCAGATCAGGATCGAGTTTCCTATGGATATATCATCATGTAGAATATGGATATGACCAACGGGTGTAAGAGAATAACCTGAAGAAGATTGGTGAACAAGAAATATCACTTTCCGTAGATACGTTCGGGCAACACCTACTGACCAATGTGATTTGTCACATTCAGCATCACAAAAACTATACAAGCTTTCTTAAAACAAATTACAAATTTAATTCCTTCGTATAATTTACTTCATTCGTATACACGCCACGCCTTGAATTACTAATTTAATAAACCATTTCTTGCTACTACATAACTTACAAAAAATGTTCATTACAATAAAATAAAGCAGAGAACATTCAGATGCTACACACGATGACATCATATAAAACAACACAGCTAATATTCTCCGCATAGCATGGACACACCATTAGTAAAATGTAATCTTTTATTAATTTATAAAACTATTAGTCTGTTAAAAAATATTTTCAAATAGCATAAATATTTCCAACAAAAAAACTTGTCATAAGAAAAAATTCAACAAATTCTAAAATAGTTTACAGAATATAATTAATAAAATCCTAAAAACTAAATCAAATTTCATTATAAATTGTAAAAACTAATTTAGAGTGAAAAAAACATATATTATAAAACATCATTTGTTGTAAAATAAAAAATATTAATTATTAAATATGACATCATTGAAACTACTCATATAGTTATTTAAAATACATATTTTTATAATTTTATTACATTGCATTATATTTTCAATTTATTTAGCTTGGAGATGGATTAATTAATATCCAGAGAAATTAATAAGTGTAAAATATTAAAGTTAAGTTTCAAAAAAAAAGTATTAAAGTTTGAAACACTCATAAAAATGTGTCAGATGTTTTTCTTTTAGATTTTCTTCAACTATATCAAAGTGAAATAAAAATAAAAAGAATAAAAATAAATCATTATATTTTCCTTGAATTTTTTTTTTAATTATTAATGTTCATTAAAAACCTGTTAGTGGTTCTTTCAACTCAAAAAAATAATCAAATTTATAGAATAATCTCAAATTTAGATATATCTTCATTATTTTAAATGCTTTATAAAATTAAAATATTAAAATATTAAATAGTTTTGTCGTAAACTCACCCGCCCGTAGGGCGGGCCAACCCCTAGTATAAATATAAATAAATATTTATATATAAAATAGACCATGTTTCTCTCCTGTGCTGCCACATAGGATTACAGCTCAGAAATTCAATTTCTCTGACACTTACACATATGAAACGCACAGTTTCATTAAACTTCACTTTGATGGGCTTCTATCTGTTTATGTGTGTTGCGTGTTGTTTTCGTGGCCCGATCTGATGAAATCATGCGCAAACCTATTCTAAAGAGTCGAGGAGATAGAGATCGTCTCCCCCTTCATTGGCGTAACTCGCCGCTTCATCAGAACTTGGAACTCTAAACGTCGGAGCATGCTTCATGTCAATTTCTCGATTTGTTTCCTCCAAACAGATACCAGTCGCATTGATGAATCGTCATTAACTATGCTTTAACTCTTCCTGCCCACAATCGATCTAATCTATCTTGGAGGCGGTGATTCTCACCTATAAAAAGGTTAGGCCTTAACCACTGATCATCGTCTTCACGGTTTGTTCCTAATCTCGATAAACATTTTTTCAGTGTAATGGCGATTTCATATGTGTTCTCTCTGAGTAAAAGGCTGGCCGTTGTTTTTCCACGGCGGAGGTGCGACGACTGCCCCGATTCTGAGAATCAAGGAAACGTGGTGACGAGTAGATGGGTGTGGACATCGACGCTAAGGTTATTTCTTTCTTCGGACTCATTATAGTTGTAATTTAACAGATTCTGACGTTTAAATCTAATTTTAGAATTTCTTTTTGAATCTTTGAGTATACATATTTATTTCACTTTTTAGTATGTATTTTCAGTTCTGTTTGTTGATTATGTTTTCCTATTTAGACCGTCTGGCCACTTTCAGACAGCGTCTCAAGGCTGGTTCACTGGTCTGAGGTGACTTGGTGCAACCAAATCTTCATGATGACGGACTCCCTTCTAGCGATTCGGTTCAGATTCGATGAGTTAACCGGACTGCTCACCCCAATTCCTGAGGAACTGTTGAGTGTTCATGTTCCAGAAATTTTGCTGCCACAAAGAATATAGATTTCTCATATGTAAGACGCACCGAAAACTATAACGTGAGTTTCTTCCATTCTTTTATTCTTCTTCCAGATATATGTCCTATGTTTTTTTCTGTTCTTACGAATGCCTCTCTTGGATAAGAACCATACAGTAGCGCTACAGGGGAGACTAGATGTTTTATGTTTTCCTCTGTTCTTATCAGAAAATTTATTTTTCTATCTATTTGAGTAAATTCATAATGGAAGTTTAGTTTTTAGATAGCTTGAAAAGAAACTCAAACAGCCCATTAAGGAGAAGAATGAAGCTGGTGCGAGGCCAAGACTTTGAAAAGGTATTGTCTTCGAGTTTGTCTTACTATCTATAAACCCAAGATTAGTGTTTACTATTCCATGAGTTCTTCTCCAACAGGCTGAACCACTTTGAAAGAAAACATTACTATAAAGTACCGAGCATGATGAATAAACCTAGGTGATCACGATCATGAAGGAGAAGTATCCTCACGTATTCACTAAACCTGCTGGTTTCTGTTTTCATTGAGAACTCGTGGATATTTTGTGAAAAGAGCCAACTTTGGATATGGTTGGAAGTAAAAGTCAGCTCTCTGCTGTTATGGTTGAGATTTGTTTCTCTGCTCTTTGCAGTTCGCACTGCTTTGGTGGCTCTTATTGCCTTCATGCCTACAAGCCGTAATGGAAGTGGTGAGCAAAGGAAAGGATGGTCAGAAAAGCGGCTCAGAAGCCATTGGATGACAGACTGTTCACGTGGGCGGCGGTTGGGATCACAATCGCAATCTGGATCTTATCCTAAAGAAGTTCATAAGATCAAGTAGGTTCATGGAACAGTCTTGAAGCATGATGAACCAAACCAGACGGTTAAAAAGGTCATAGCAGATCGATGAATGAATATATGTCTTTATGGCCTGTAACAAGGCAACAACAATATTGTATTTTGCATTTGAATATTAGAGACGTGACTGCTTCTGTTTTGTATTTTGGAATCAATAAGATTAGCTCTGCCAAACTTTTGTGGAATCAAAACAAAAAAGACTAGCCCTGTTTTGCTGCATGCACCAAATGCTACTTTCAATTATCTTTGTGAAGCTCTACTTCGTTTTAGAGCACTAAAACTCTTATTCTAATAGTTAAAAATATATATAATGGAAGATAAGATGCATATAAACAACCAACTATAAATACAAACCCCTCAAAAAGTAAGCATTTGGCCAAAGACCATCAGGTGAAAAAAATAAAAATACAAAGCAATGACCAATTTTATGTGTTCTATGTACTCTGCAATAATACATAGATTATTCAGCTTCACACAAAACGCAAAAACGTTGCCTTCAAACAATATAAACTTTATAAAGGTGTTCAATCCATTAAATCCGAACCAATTAAAACCAAACATAACCGAAATAGAAAAAGTGGTTTAGATTTACTAATACCGAATAATATTGAATGAATCTTAAAAGTGAGAAACTACGATATATGGATATAGTTTGGTATATAAACCGATCAAATCGAATAACACAAACACTACAAGAAAACACTGGCTTTACAACGAAAATTTACAACGAAAATTATTCCTCGTAAAATTACAAGTACTTTACATCGACTTTACGACGAAGAGCAGTTTCGTCGTAAAGTCCATGTAATATTACAACGAAACCCTTTCGTCGTAAAGTCGATGTAAAGTTACAACGCGTTCACGTGGAAAATTAAGTTCCACGTAAACGCGTTGTAATTTAACATGGACTTTACGACGAAACCTGTTTCCTTATCTCTCCTCTCAAAGACGTTGTAATATTACATGGAGTTTACGACGAAACATAATTCCACGTAAAGACGTTGTAATTTAACAAGGATTTAACAACGAATCAGGTTACCGTTACACTTGGTCGAAACGTGTATTAATTGTGCTTGATACCTAACTACATTCCTTGTAAAGTTGATGTAAATTCCATGTAAAAAAGTTGTAAATTCGTAGTAATAAATTGCGTTGTAAAATACTTGTTAAACCTTTACCTACCAAACTCGAAAATCTTCTATATATATGTCATTTCTCAATGCTCAAAACACACCACCAACAAAATAAGAAAAAAAAACTGAAAAAACACAAATAAAAAAAAATGGCTGATGGATGCAATATCTACGAGATACGGAGTTGGATGTATTCACATAAAGATTCTGCCGGTAGAGTGACGGATACCTTTCTGAGCGGGCTAGAGACATTCATGCAGCAGGCAGGTTCTACACCGCTCACACAGGAAAGCGGTAAGATGTTTTGCCTTTGTCGGAAATGCAAGAATTCAAAATTTGCACTTAGTGAAACTGTTTGGAAGCATTTAGTAAATAGAGGATTCACACCGCATTACTATATTTGGTATCAACATGGAGAGGGTTATGGTGGAAATGAAGCTAGTAGTAGTAGTAATCATTTTGAGAATCCTGTTAATAATGAAGAACCGAATCAGAATGAGCAGATGATAGATCATGATAGGATTCAAGACATGATTACTGATGCATTTTTAGAAACAACTACAACAATAGCTCATGAAACCGGGAATGTAGAAGAACCTAATTTGGATGCAAAAAGGTTTTATGAAATGCTAGATGCTGCAAATCAACCAATCTACACTGGTTGTAGAGAAGGTCTCTCTAAATTGTCTCTAGCAGCTAGGATGATGAATATTAAAACGGATCATAATCTATCTGAGAAATGCATGGATTCTTGGGCGGAGTTGTTGAAAGAGTACTTGCCAGAAGACAATTTGTCGGCTGAATCTTAGTATGAGATTCAGAAATTGGTTTATAGTCTGGGATTGCCTTCGGAGATGATAGATGTTTGCATCGACAACTGCATGATCTACTGGAAGGACGATGAGAATCTGGAAGAGTGTCGATTCTGCAAGAAACCACGATTCAAACCGCAAGGACGTGGAAGGAATAGGGTACCGTACCAAAGGATGTGGTACCTACCAATTAAAGACAGGTTAAAAAGATTATATCAATCTGAGAGAACTGCTGCATCGATGAGGTGGCATGCTGAACATGTCCAGAAGGAAGGCGAGATCGCTCATCCATCAGATGCAAGAGCGTGGAAACATTTCAACAAGGTATATCCAGATTTACATTTCAACAAGGTATATCGTCGTAAAGCTCCTATTACGACGAATTAACATCGAAAAGCGCCCTCGTAAAAAATATGTTTTCTTGTAGTGAAAAAACCGATCAATTAAAATATAGTAGTACAATTATATGTAAATTATACAGTATAACTAATAATATATAATTTTTGTAATATTTTTATTGATATGATCTTCATGCTTAGAATGTTGATTTTAGTAATTAATATTCTATTTGAAATTTTCTTTTAAAAAACAATAAATTTAACAATACATAATTTTAAAATTTCTGAAAGTATGTGTCCTAATATTTAGGTATTTAATAGTATTATGAATTACTATTTTTATTATTATTATATATAAAAAATATTGTTATTATTAATTTAATATAATTACTAATAATTTTTAAATTGTAAAATAGTCTATTCAAAATCTTAAATATCTTCACGTTATATTAAAGCTGATATCTAATCATATAAGTAAACTTCATAAAAACATAATAAAAGATATATATATATATATATATATATATATATATATGATTTATTAGTTTTGAATTAAATAAACCGATAACTGACGGTATATAAACCAAACTAAATCAAAGTAATTTTTTTAATATGTAAGCTATTTTTTGAACCAAAATACCGAGACCAAAAAACAAACCAAAACTGAAAAATTATCCGGATTGAACACCGCGTACTTTACAAAACATATGTAACCGTTGTTGATAAAGAGAATTTTATGTATTTAAAAATAAAAGTTTTAAAAACAAAAAAAACAACAAAGACTATTTTTTAGACTTTCATATAGCGTTACAAAATCCTAAACTTGACAGCCTGTAACCTAAGTAAAATATGAATCCTATGAAAATGTAATTGAAAAAAAACATAAATTTTATGCCCAAAAAATAAAAAGAAAAAAAAATACAAATTACCTAAGAGAACACAGATACTAAAATTTAATTTTCTACCAGTTTGTTATATAATACACAGACAATTATAATATAAAAATATACCTCGATACATCATACGTAGAGCGTATCTCGCCCGTAGGGCGGACCGACCCTAGTATATATATATATATATGCTGGTCTGGTTTGTATTGGTTAATAACATCCAGGAAAAAAAATTCGATAGATTTTATACAACTAAGCAACAACACTGCATATATTGAACTATATATACATTGATATTTTGATATCTAGATAACTACAAAAGTTTTCATAACCATTTACACTATCAATACACTTACAAGCGAAATAACTATTTTTTTATTATTACACAAGGCAATAATACATCTATTATATTAAAACAGAAGTCATGACTTCTAATTCATGTGTGATTTTTTAAAAAATGGACTACTTACTATAACTAACAACTTATTTATTTATTACTAAAATATGCTTGATAATATGTCACTCATATATTAATCATAATACTTTTGATATTCATTTAATATATATATATATATATATATATATATATATATATTTCGAAAAATCTTTTTTTTAAAAAAAAGATCTTCACAAGATCTTAATTTTCAAAATTTATATGTAAATATCTTCATTAATTTCGTAATTAGTTTTTAATTAATATGTTTTGTTGTTTTTATAAAATGAAAAATAAATATGCTATCTTATTTTTATCTATTATATAATCACAACCAATCATATTATTTATCTAAATATTTTAACAATATCTTAATTTCTAAAAATTTTCTGTAAATATTTTCACTAAATTCATAATTAGCAAATTTCGAAAATCTGTTAAGAAAGATCTTAACAATATCTTAATTTTCAAAAAATAAAAGATAATATTTTCACTAATTTTGTAATTAGTTTTAAAATATTATTATACATTAATATATTCACTGTTTTTTGTTTATAAAATGAAAAATAAATATTCTATCTTATTTTTTTATCTATCATATAATCACAATCAATCATATTATTGTTCTAAATATTTTCATTTCCAAATATTTTACATATGATTTTCACTAATTTTGTAATTCGCAGTGAACTATTATTTTCTATTAATATATATTCAATTATTCTTCATAAAATTAAAAATTAAAATTCTATCATATTTTTATTTATTTTATAAATATAATCAATCATGTTAAGAAGTATTATACTGAACTAAATATGATAAATTATATTAAATTGATAAATTTCTAAATTTTATTTTCATAAATACAAACATTTTTAAATATATCACTACTTTTGTATTTATTTAAAATATAAATGAATATGTTAAACAAAATTTTAAATATATAATTAATTTTTTATTGTTTAAAGTGATATTAAATTGAACAAAATTTATCGTAAATACCACATAATGTAAGATTTTCATTAGTGTTCATGTTTTAATAAAAAACATATCACTAATAATTTGAAACAATAAATTAAATTATCGTATTGTTTATAAAATTGTTGTGTTTGAAAATATTATATTAAAATATTAGTGTTATTGTAAACATTTAAATTGTATACAATTAATCATGTGAATCAAATATTTATATGTATAAAATGAAAATAATCACCTGCACGGTTGTGCGGGTGGAGATCTAGTTTGAGATTATGATGATGGTTGGTATGTGATGTATAAATCTCAATATGGAGGAGATATTTGTTGGATGGCTTGAAGAAGAGAGTGTTGGTTCCAATTGTCATGATCACATGACAAAACCATGTCACTGTAATAGACATGTGAGGGACTCTCATGGTTATGCACTCCTTCATAGGTTGTGATCACATAAGCTTCATCTTCACCATCTCTCTCTACTCTCTTCTTCACCGTGCAACCTTCATTTGAGCATTTGTAGTAATTCCTGTATACATGTAATCACTTTCGTTAGTTTTATTAACTTGAATAAATTTCCAACCAATAATAATCTCTATAGCCGAGACTGATCTCTAAAATGTGTTTTCTACAGATGTGAGCGAGTGTTTTAGTTTCTTCTATTAGTCAGAATAAGAGATATAGGATAAATGATTGTCAGCCATGGATTAGTCAATTTACATCTAATCAAACAGAAGGATATGAATATATATAACCAAAAAAAAGTTCATACACGAGGATGCATGTGGAATCTGTATTTTAATACTAGTGGGTTGGTAACTAATACGGGACCATCAAACAGTATTCAAATCACTATATGATCTAGTTAATTAGTGGAATATATTCTAGTATACCAATAGAATTACAAGATGATGATAGAAAATGCCCAAGCAACCATTTGTTAACTTTTAATAAACAACTACTTCGGTTATTATCAATCAACAATTAAATGAAATGAGTTATTCAACTTTTTAAAATAATTGATTACCTTTTGTTTGTGTTGTTCTTCACAGATTTCTTCCCATACTTCCTCCATTTATAACCATCATCCATCACATCAATCTTTGATCTTGTTCTAAATGCAACTCTGTGACCCGTCGTCTCCTTCGTCTCACCTTCTTTACTCCCTCTACTTTTGCAACCGAAACTAGTAAACATAAATCATCATCTATTTAATATAGTCAATATAAAATTTTTATTAAAGAAGAATCTAGCCAACAATATAACTAATACTCACCTTGATTCCTTTTTACTTAACGTTGTTATTCCGCTGCCGGATCCACCGCTTTCGCCGGTAAATGTCTCCGATGAAACGATGCTTATCGGAGATGAAGTTTCCTCTTGGATAAATCCATTGTTGCCTCCTTCATTAACATCGAACATCAAATCGGTGAAATCGGAATTATCCATGAAAGGATTAATAAAGTTTTCATCAGTGAAGAAGGGGAAATTAGGGCTAGGGTTTTGAGAAATATTCATTTTTCTTTCTTTTTCGAATACAGAACAAAAAAAATTGAGAGAGAGAGAGAGAGATCTTAAAGCATAGTAGAGCAAGTGAAGAAGGGGAGACAAAGAGATGAATGGTCGTTTATTTATATGAAAAAATATATCTATTATATTTATGTACGAATCTTTTTAAAAATTTCTAAAGAAAAGATTATTAAGTAAGAGATAAGATTAATAAACATTTACTAATGACAAGCAATTTCAGGGTAGATACTAGGAAGGTGCTTCAAGGCCACGTGTGGAAAGAAGAGAACAATGGCGTCATCATACTGACGTAAGGAGCGACGGCAGGGTGGTAAAAAGTGAGCTTCCACTTAAAGTAACGAGTTTTGCTTCTAGAGTTACTATCGCCTACGTTACGGTCCACGCTAACGTTATTGCTCGCTAACGTGAAGATTTGGACTTTGGTTTTTAGATCGACGGATGAAGATGCAAGTTGTATGTTTGCTTCTGCTGCGTCTGAAACAGACAGGAGTTTCTGTACTTTACAGTGCACACCAAGACAATAAGATTTGACTTATTGAATTCTGAAAATGTAATTATACTTTCATAGATATTGTGATATACTTTATCGATTTGTTTGGCCTAACTTTCGTTAAAGCGATATAAAACAAAGGCTATCGTATCTAATCTAATGCAGATATTAACAAAGATACATATATTTCGTCAAGCATAACGCATCGATATGTTTTTTATAAACTTATATAAATCAAATATATTATTCCAGTATTGATAGGAAGCCTATACCTAATTACGTTATTTTTCTTGTTGTCGACAAAAGATCATATATTTTTTTTTATCAGACAAAAAAAATATCATAATTTTTTTTAGTATTTCTTTTGTTTAATTTCTAGCTCATAGCACTGGCCCACGTATACATAAATAAAATTTCAAAGTCTACTCCCAAGTCAACGATCCAAAGTGGTCTTTTAATCTGGTCTTGAAGGTAGGACGAAATTTCCTCGTGCCAGTGTTGGTTGTGTATGTCACCATAACGATTTTTTTTTTTTTAACTGAATACATTTAAAAAAAAAAAAAAAAAAAAAAAAATACCGGAACAAACCTCCGGTTAGCCGACGGAGAAACAGTGGACTCAAAAATAGATTAGACTTATCACTAAAAACAGGGGAAGAAAATCAAAAAAAGCAGCCGAAGGGAAAGAATCTCAGCTCAAGAGACTGTTTGGTCCCTCATCATCACTGGAGATACGCGGCCAACAACGTCAACTAAACCGAGGTAAAGTAGACCACTGCGTCCTTGACTCCTTCTCAAAACAAGCGTCGACACACAGATTTGATAGCCACTCGACTCATCTTTTTTTCAACCCTACTGACCGAAAACCAAATAACAGAATGGTTCGCTATGTCGAGGGTTACAGCCATCCTCAACTAATCCAATCCTATCACTTAATTTCAGACCAGAAAAGACGCAACCCACCTAAACCACCCAAACACGCCACGGGTAATCAAGCGAGTCAACTCCGCACACACTAATTCAAAGACTGTTCCTTGACGAAGAAGCTCGAGCTCCGGGAATTACAAAACAATAAACAAAAATAAACCCAGAGTCGGCCAAATACCAAACCTCTACGGGGAAATGCAGAAAGACGGACTCGAGCTTGCCGCAAGCTCCAAAACTCCAAAAGCTCTTGAGACCTCAAAGAAGAAAGCGAAACAAGCACTGCCGAGTTAGATTAAAAGACCAAGCATCGACATTGGGATGTGCCGTTCACCAAAGGGAATCTCCGAGGGTAGCTGGAGTTCGGAGACCACCCGAGACAGCAACAACCTCACCCTGAGTTGATTCCGAGAACCGGGGACCAATTTCTTCACTATGACTGTGGTTGAACCGGAGACAATGGTCAAACCTGCAACAATTAAAACAAGAGCACACTTCTGTGACGCTAGCCGGCAGCTTCACATAAGTTTTGGAGATCGAAACCGGGTAGAGAAGACAAATGAGAGGGAGAACGACATGACTGCTACGAGCCGGCCATAGACGACCGCCACGATCTACAGGTCTGCGAATCTCCACGCTCCAAACTAGAAACCCTAGCACGCGCTAGGCCAATCGCTAGCAACAGGGGCGTCAACGAGGAAGAGAACACTCCGAAGCACTCAAGGCCACCGTAGAGAGGCGGAGGTCCACCGAGACACCAAGGGGAACCACAAAAGCCAAACCCGGAAACCACACCACCAAAAGAGCCGGGAAGAACAGATCTGAGAGATCTGGCATCGGAAACAAAGAGTGGAGTCGATCTTCACCACCACGCGCCGCCAACTCAAAGATAGGGTTTGAACGGAAAACTACCCCACTCTCCAAAGCCCTAAACGCCGACCCCGAAACCCCTTCCTCCTCTCTCACCTCGCGTCACCACCAGAGAACCATGATCAGTCGCCGGATACAGTCGCGAATCTGGCGCCGGCGAGATATTTTCTTCCAGGGGGAACAGCATATCGGGAAGATTGAAGAAGACAAGTAAACGGAGCAAATGAAAAACAGAGAAGAGGGAAAACGAAAAAGCCCTCCGACGGCGGCACAGGGCACACACGCGCCGGAGGCAACGACGGAAGTTGTTAAACGAGAGAAAGTTAGAGAGATATTTTTTTTTTATTCTTTTTTGCCTTGGTAACCGTGTGATCCTCTGTAAATACTGATTTTGATCTCCACCATAACGATTTAGAGTGGTCTTTATTGTGTTAGAAGTTCAAACAGATGAATTAACAGAGGAAAAAAAAACAGAAACACGTGATGTAGCTTTGTTGTAAGAAAATACGTGAGAGGTAATGGTTAGAACTTAGAACTTTAAAATCAGATGGTGTTTTCTTTAAATCTGAAATCAGATGGTTGAAAATATGATTAATGTCGGATTAAGTAGAAGAACCAAACCGCTTTGGCCTAGTGGTAAAGGGGTTTCAGCTGGAGCTTCCGTCCTGGGTCGAGTAGTATTGGCCATCCGGAGTGTTTTAAGTGGTAAAAAAATGCAGACCTTGCGAGTTTCGTGGAATTAGTTTTTGGACATAGAAAGTTTTTGTGATTCTCATGGTTATAAAAAAAAGTAGAAGAAGAAACATATTAACTATAATATAAACTGAAAGACTGAAACAGTTGGGGCGGCCGGTCAAAGGTGAACACATTACACGCCAGTGTGGGGTTTAAGTCCAGAGAAACCATTTTGTGGGGGTAAGTCTGATTAAAAAAGTTTACTTATGTACTACTGTATCATCTTATGAATTGCTTTGAAAGTGATGGATATATATATTAATGAACGCCCACCACCTATCAGAAAATAAATAAATGCATCCTTCTGTATGCTACTTTATTATAAAACTGATATTGATATTCCTTGAATTCCAATCACGAAGAAAGTTTAAAGTCCGACTTTTTTTGAACTAGCTTCCTAGAACTCAGGAATAAAATTTACATCCCAACAAAATAGGGTGTTAAGCTTCTTTTTTCTGGACAAGGTTTGAGTTAAATCTATTTGACAACTTTGTTGGTCAATAAAAACTTATGGACCTTGTATCCATGATTATATTCGGTGGAACTGAAGGCAGGATAATTACTTTCTGGTTATTGCTGTCATTCGAACTCGGGATCTTAAAGACTTTTCACTTATCGGTTGAGCAGCTATGTTTACATTTCATACAATAATAGACATTTGAGGTTTTAAACACCAACTAGATTCTGACCCGCCCTTCAGAGAGCGGATATATTTTTGTTTTTAATTTAACTTTTTAGCAATTTAATTTTTATATTTGTATTTTCTAATCATATTTGTGTTTTTTTTTGTAAACATATTTGTGTATACTATATTTTTTTTAAAAAATATTAGTAAGAAGTTTTGATAATTATAATGAATTTGTGATATTGTAATTTTTGTTTAAATCGGATCCGGACCTGCAGTTAAACTGATAAACTCAACGATCCGGTTTTTAATTTGGTTGTGTTTTAAGAAAAAAAATTATTTAATAATCCGGTATAACTCAAAACCGATTACCAGTTGAACTACTGGCTAAACCAATACTTAATTTTTAATTATTAGCGCATATGATTTTTAGTTGTATTATTAGAATCTGTTTGTATTCTAATTAGGAAGTTGGACTTTTTATTTTTTATGAAATAAGCTTATACAATCTTGTGGATCATGAAACTATTAACAAAGTTAAATGTTGTTATTTAGCATTAGTTTATTTTATATTTAGATTATTTTAGATTTAAAATTTAATTTTCTTATTCACATTAGACATTAATAATACTTTAAAATTTTCAGTTTATGATATAACTCCTAAACTAAAATTTTATACTGCTAGTTTAGGATATAACTCGTAAACACATAAGATGCTGCTAGATTTTGATCCGCGTTTCCAAAGCGCGAGATTATTTTCGAAGCATTTCAAAATTTATTTGATATAAAAATGTATTCTTATACATTTAGATTTATAAATGAAATATTATTTTGAGTATTTTAAAATCCGACCAGACCCGCAATTAAATTGACAAATGTATAGTATTTGACCCGCCCTATATAGTCTCAAACATATACACGCCTTTTTAGAAATGCAATTTCAAAAAAACATACAAAACAAAACATTTATGATTTTTATTAAATTATATATTTTAATTCTTTTATAAAATTTATCTTGAATTTATTTATATGACAAAATTTTTGTTAAAATTATTTCAAACTGATTTTATTGTTAATATTTTGATTTAAATAAAATATTTTATATTTTAACCCGCTACGTATTGATAAAACTATTTTTGTGTATATTAATTTTTTTCTATAATTATTATTTATAGGCAAAATCCTAATGTTGTAGATATATTAGTAAATTTGTATTTCATGAAATTGAAATATAAATCTAATTATATTTAGTTTATATTAACTTTTTCAATGTAAATAATATTATATTAATTATTTATTTTATTAAAAGGGCAGGGTTACTAAATATAAAGCAGAAACTTAGATTTTAAATATTAGTAGTCATAATAGTAAGAATAAAGTTGTATATTAATTTTCCTACCAAAAAAAGTGTACATTAATTTGGATTAGTTAATGTATAAGTAATGTATTATTGTTAATTAATAACATATATTTTCCATAACCAAAATGTGCAAATATTTTCAAAAAAAAATGTTGTGATTATTATACAGATTTTAATCGACATATATCAATAATTTATTTGTTTTTCAAAAATGTTGTAGTTATGGATCCTAAAATATATGAATTAAAGGAAAACAGTTATAAAATATTTGGGTTTTTTTAGTAAGCTCCAATCATTATGGAATTAAAAAGTGGTTACATAATAATTATTTAGATTCAGTTACAGAATATATAGTTTATTTTTATAGAAAAATAATTGTTGGACATGACTTTACATCAATTGGACATGTTGAAGAATTAATAGAATAGATAAAGAATAAATTGTAAACCATGTATCAAACCCTCTGGACAACAACAAGATGTAAAACTATATATAAAATATAGTCGTGCTATTCTATAAAAGTTTCAAAAGCTGGAGGCTTTTTTTCTTCCGCAAGCAATTGAATTTAATTTTTTTATCTTTGCTATATAATATCACCCAGGCCCATGAGATCAGTTGTTATTGATATACTCACTCCGTCCCAAAATAAATGAGTTTTTAGGTTTTTGCATGTTGATTAAGAAATTACAAACTTTTATTTTATCTTTCTCGTTTGCCTAAAAACATCATTTATTAAAGTAGTTTCAACCAATAAATAATCATACTACAGAATATAAATAATTAAAAATATTAAAATACATTTACTTTTAATCTAGAAACTTGAAAACAACGCTTAAAATGAGACAAAATTTTTTTCCTAAAATTCCACTTAAAGTGAGACGGAGGGAGTAACAGTTTAGTATTTGTTGTATTTAATAACAGTTTCGATAGTGTTGCGATTCAATAATAGTTTATGAGTTCTTTGTTATATAACTAACCAACTGAATCTAAAAATGATGAAAAAGAGAATATAGATCTCAGAAGGATTAATTGGAGATTTCTTATGGTAAAAATTTGACAAAAGAAAAATGCCAAAAAAAACATTATTGATTTTCCCAACGAATCATATAACAACATGATGATATACATTATGCTCCCTGAAAATTGAAGCACGGGATTAATTTTTGTTTGCCAAATTTACTGAGTAGAATTAAACTTTGCAAATACTTTAAACATATAGTATGATTTTCAGCGAGCATAATGTATGTTACTATCTTATTTTTGTAAAACATATTTTGTAATTAGAATTTTAAATTTTCTTATGAGGATTTTTTATTTATTTTTGTTTTCCTTTTGTAAAATTGAATTGTTAACTTCATCGAGATATGTATAATACTTCATCGAGAAATTGAATTATTAACCATGTATGTAGTTTTTGGTAACACATTTTTATATTACTCACTCTTTAAAAATATGCTTCCGTAATACATTTTTAAGATAAAGATATTAGTTTTTGTAAGAAAACTACGCAGAACAACGAAGTTACCGATTTATATAAGAAAACAACACAGAAAAGTCACATACTTGCACTCTCTTCAGGTCAGGTTGTTTTGTGTTAACTTCATGAATTTGCCACCGAGCTAAGTCTCTTGTATCTGCATTAGAAAATCATAAATCAAGCAAAGTGCATTATGTTTCCATTACCTTCTCTGCTTCATTAAATTGAATGCCAATTAACAGCAAAACCTGTAAATGAAAAATATATTCAAATTTTTTTATGATATCAGTAATGAACACATTAGGAAAAGATTAAAGAGTGAGAACTGACTGGAGGGCAGATCAGAGGATCTAGAATATTCAAAATTTACACCTTGAATCTTCCTTTAGTTGTGTAATCTCTTGAGCTGAATCCTTAGCACAACCTAATTTCAAAATATGCAATCTAACGCCATAAGACATGTTATCAATGTCAAGCCTCATATCTATATGCTCATCTTAGAATCTGATCATACCACTTGAGAATATATTAATATCAAAGGAAGCAGCGGTAGCTGTCGCCACACAGCCTGTGGGAAAAACCATAATAGACAGTAGTAGAAACGTTGGAAACACTCTATAATCGAATAAACTTGTTCATATCAAAAGACCAATCATTTACCTTGTATGTAAGCTCCTGATCATGTTCAATCCTCTCAAGCAATCTTCAGTGTTATCACGACCCATGAACATGTCAAAGCTTCTAGTGAAATCAGACAACAATGTGAAGGAAAATACCTATGTATTCTTAATGTTGTAGCATGTAAAGCTATCCTGGTTCAACAAAACGCTTGAGTTAGTTGAAAGAACATCAGACACAGAACTGCACCTCAAGTTTCTCAATCTATTCCTTCTCAGACCACCTCACAGTGTGCTCACTACCAGATTTCTGAATCACCAGTGCCTCGGTCAGATTTCTGATGACTACTTCTAATGATGGTTCCTCTACCTGATCTTCGTGCCTTTGTCATTACGACTTCAGCAGAGACTGCGTTATGAACACTGTGACAATCTCCGCTTCATGGCCGTCGTAGCCAAAACACTCCGCCTCGTATAAGTGCACCAACAACATGATATGATCTCAACAACCACTCGTTGAGCTTTTATATACAGTTACAATATTTGAATACTAAAAATACTCTTAGAGAAAGGTGAAATGGGTTCTTTCTTAAACCCATCAAACTGAAACCAAAATCAACCATCCATACTGTTTAACCAATGAACATAAAAGAATCTCATCAAAGAAATAAAACACACATGCGTTGTTCGTAATCAGAGGGGGGCACAATAAAAGTAGAAAAACCACCAAGCATATTTCTGCTAGAGACATGTTTCCAGCCTACTTGCAAACGTCATTGTTTAACCCTACAAAATCTCTGAGAATCCGCCCTAAATATAGTTGTTTAAATAGATTATTTAATTTGGAACAAATAGATTGGTCGTTCAAAAAAAAGGGAACAAATTGATTTTGTGGAAAATAAGAAAAATAAAAAAGCATAGGTTTTAAATATTCCAATGGCATAGATCTGTAATTATTGTTAAAACAGAAGGGTACTTCAAAAAAGAACCTTCTGTTTTAATAGTATTGATACGCTACCTCACAGTCACATATATTAGATTTTCCAGCCCAACCTAAAAAGCTTCTCAATACAATATCAATACAGCGAGAGGAATGAAACTTTAGCAGAAAATGTATTGTCTTCAAAACAAATATTAATCTCAAAATCAAAATTAATATGTAGATATATAATGCCTAATTATGAAGTCGAGGTATGTTTTGCATCTCTCATTAACTGATTAACCTACCTGTTGTGCAAGGGGTTTGGACCTGCCGGGATGATTCGCTTCTCTTCTTCTTCTTCGTTGCCGTCTATCTTTCTCCGAACTTTAGACGATCTTCCTCTGAATTTATTAAACGTTGACATCTCCGTGATCACAAACTCGTGATGATTCTCGACTCGAACAACGCTTAAATTCTGCTTACTATTTGTAGCGATGAATCTCCCAGCTTGAATCGAACTCGAACGCGACAAAATGATTAAAACCAAGATTGTAAAGATCATCACAACGATTACAACATCTCGTTTCATTCCATACTGTGAAGAAAATAATACCATATTTAAAAATGAAAAGAAACTTGAATATCTCTCTCGAAATCTTGATTACTCTTCTTTTTTTGGGGTCAAAATTACTCTGCTTCCTCCTTCCTCCTTCCTCCTTCCTCCTTCCTTCTTCTCTCTATTATCTTCAAACAGTTAAGACCCTGAGAGAATTAAAGAGGACCAAAGGAGAGAAGAAGAGAATTAAAGAGGATCAAAGGAGAGAAGAAAATAGAATGGGTCAGCAGCAGCATTCATTACATTAGTTATTGCAGTGATATGACTACACAATTATCTTTTTTTAATCAAACTACACAATTATCTAAACTTATCATTTCGTACAAGAATAATTATTTGTGTATTAGTAACAAATTAGAAATGATAATAGATCGATCCTACTTCTATTTTCATGTTATGCTGATCATTATGTTCTATCGCTTCCAATTATTTGGCTTTAGAACAACATTATCGGTGATCTTTTAAATTGTATTCCTTATCGTAAAGTTTTTTAGTTTTTAACTAAAAGAAAGGATATTCCATAAATTTTTTATTTAATTTTTTATTATGTACACCTAATGTTTTTAGTTAAAACTAAGAGATTTTATGTTTAATAGACTTCAAGTCTTCAACTAATGGACTCCGATAATATTGCCATACAAACCCCAAAAATATCAGTCACGTCTACATACTATTTTATCTAGTCTCTAGCTTAATAACAAAGTTAAAAAAATAATATACTTTGCTAAAAAAATAAAATAATAATATACATACATATAACCAAAAAAAAATGAAAGCACTGGGGCATATATACACATCCCCCTTTCGAATAGCATTTAGTACTCTCAACGACCAACATCTATCGTCATGTCATGTCTTTCAATTTGGATGTCACAAGGCCTGCAAAATATTTCTACACATAATCCTGTTGGTGTAAAAATAAAAATAAAACCTATTTAATTTGATGAGAAAATTAGTAGACAAAATTCAACGTAACAGTGAAATCGCCGAATATGATAATAATTTGTTATTATTATCTAGCCTGCTACAATGTGGAACCGCCTTCCATCGCGGTGCGGTCACCGTGGTAGCAGAGCCGTGCCACTTGAAGGAAAATGTAAACATTGGTTTAGGGCATCAGTTTTACTTTTAGAATTTAAGGGGCAAATTTACCAAAGTATAGTTGTATATGGTTTTGGGTAATTTTATTTGATAGTTTTTCTTAACTTGAATTGTTGCATAATTTTTTGGTGTTATTTATTGTAAATATTTTGTGAAACACAACTATTATTTTTATTTAGCCTAAGGGGCTTTATAAATTGTTGTTACGAAAATGTAATCAACTACCGTTACTCTTACTTTACAACTGTATCAACTACAAATATATATAGCCGTATTATGTACGCGTGTTAAGCACTCTATACAGTATACTAAGTAGCTAATACTCTGCGTGGTAAGTGGTAACAGGTGAAGTCTAGGTCCGGAGCAAACTCATCTAGATATATTGACCGCGTCAGTGCGTGTCTCTGTTAAAATTACGCGTAGTTGTTTATTTAAGTATTTCACAACTAATTCGCTGCAACGGGTGCACGATCTTACGTCCTTCCCGTGAAATCTTTTTTTTTTTTTTGAACTGATTTGTGCATTAAAATCTCCCCGTGAAATCTTAGCATATATACTTGGGTGTTTCATCGTATCTGTTGGACAAATATTGGAAAGAACGAAAATCTCAATGAATACCACTTTTTTTTCTGCCATCAAAGTTTTGATTAAATTAAAGAGAAATTGGCCAAATTACACCCAATAACACGTGTATATTGCCATCTATCCTTCATCTTGGAAACTATTTTGCATTGACGATTTTAACCTTCCAGAGGCTTCTCCCTACTTCCCGTAGACTGACGCCGCATGCGAAGTAGTGTCAGAGGACTTCTTTCACTCCATTGGACAATTCGATGGGTCGCGTCTCCTCAGTTTCTTGGTCGGAAGAGCGTGAGTCCTATCCGTCGATCTACTTCCCCAAACGTTTCCATTTATTTCAATCTTCCAACCACTTTTCCCCTTTTAAATCCAAGGGTTCATCGATTTCTTCATCAGTCTCTCTCTTCTCCTTCTTCTTTTCAATTCCCAAATAACCCATTTCATCTGAACCCTAATCTACTCAATCGGAAAAATGGATGAAATTGTGCTACCCCGGAGAATGTTTGCGGAAGGGGATGAACCGGTAGGTGAGCGTGTCAACTCCTACCACAAGATTACGACGACCAGAGCCATAATCGGAGCGCTTGAACCGGAAGAACTAGACTTCATTCGAAACTCTACATTTGGGAAGATCATTGCGATTGATGACTACCCAACCTTTTCGGGGGCTTTTGGACAGTACGTCGTTGTCAGATTGTTGAAGGTCAACAAGAAGTATGAAGTCTGGTTTCTTTTCGCGGGATCCCCAATCAGAATGTCCCTCCGAGAGTTTGCTATCGTCACCGGTTTGAACTGCGGTAAGTTTCCCGAGCCTACTAAGAAGAAGAAAAATCCATTAAAACAGAAGCTCTACTGGAACGAACTTTTTGGTTCTTTGAGGACCTGCACTGTCAAGACAGCTATCGAGATGTTGAAGAACAAGGTTGTCAAAACCACCGAGTTGAGGATCAAATTCGCGTGTCTGGCCATTACGTCGTCAATTCTCTTTCCATCGTCACACACTCCCCGAATTATCCCCGAGCATGTGGAACTGATTCGAGACATAGAGGAGTTTCTCGCATTCCCATGGGGTAGAGCAGCATATCACACGCTCGCTACGGCTCTGACTTCGAAGGATGAACTTGCTCTTGCGCAAACGTCGGTGGCGATTCGGGGGTACGTCGATGCGATCCAACTAGTTCTCGTTGCTGCCGTCCCGCAACTGAAGGAAGAAATTTCTGATTCCGCTATCCCCACCGTCATAGAAGATTCTGAAAGCGAAGAAGAGACTCCCGACGAAGCAGTAGCTTCTGAGGATGATAACGCCGTGGAGCAGGAGAAACCCTCACCCGCCACTAAGTTCGTGATCATACCCGGCCACGCCAAGTCTTTGGATACAGAGTGCGAGGTATTATTAGCCGATAATCTTAAATATACACTTTCCAAAATCTGGAAAACGCTAAGTAATAACCGTAACGTTATCGTATTATTTACATGGTATCTTTAACTGTACCCGCTAACTATAGCTTTAACCCTAACTGTTTTCTGTATTTACAGGTGTTTGTTAAGAGTATTCTTGACGATCCGTTCGAAGAATGGTCAGCTGGGTTGGACCTCCAATAGGATGACGAGTTAGAAGATCCCGCCGTAGAGAACATGGTCCGTCTGATCCTTGATGGGTTCGCTTTTAAGAAGGATATGTTTAGAGGAGGTCTCACTGCAAATGATCTTTCATTGATGAGGCTCGAGGAGAAAGAAAAAAACGAGAAGAGGGACAAGAAGCTTAAGGCTAAAAAAAATAAAGATAAGGACCACGTTGTAGAGGTGGCAGAAGGCGAGAAGACTAGGTCCTCCTCCTCTGACATAAGAGTCGAGATTTCTGAGATGGAGAACCGTATTTGTCGGGCACTTGATGTCAAGCTCGAGTATCTCTTTTCTCCCACTAGGCAATCTGAGTTGGTTGCTCTCATCCAGTCCACCATCACCCGTTGCCTCCAAGACTCTGTCAAGAAGATGGGCGATGCAACAGCTCGGCAAATAAAAGATTTGGAAGCAGCCATAGTTAAGGGTGTAGTCGCCGTTTTTGGAACCCGCCCTAGCAGCCCTGTTCATGCTGATAAGAACAATGGAAGGAGCATTCAATCAGATCTCGTTCCTGTTTCCGGAACCATTTTAGCCCCCACCAACGGTAGTAAACCGGTTGCTACAGATTCCAGCAGTCAGGCGCAATATGCTGATCGCCGCATGACGCTGTCCTGCGCGATCTGAACTCTGCTTCAGTTCCCCCTATCCCCCCTTCTCCATTGGCCGACGCTACTAAACACACGAATGCTAACTCAGTGGTGTCGTTAGCTGACCCTGCACAAACTGAACAAGTAAGTATTGCATTATCGTCTAACTAATTTGTTAGACGATAACAACACTGATAACAGAGCATGATATTCCTTTTGATCAAAATGCTAACCAACCATTTTTCCGAACAGAACAACACGGAGGGAGATCAGGAGAATGATGGGAATTTGCAGGACTTTGACACATCGGGACAGGTAACTCACATAAATACGTCTAAGTATTCTGACCCCCAATTACTTTTTACCTGCTAAATTTTGATTATGTACAGGGTCAGTCTCGCTCTTCCAACACCAACCCTCTAGAAAACAAGAACCCGACGTGTGTAGGTCACGAGAATGTCGGAAGTGTGAAGGACTCCAAACATGCGACTCAGGTTACTACAATTCACACGGCAAGCGATGTGTTTTCCGCCAAATCTATATTTAACTGCTACCGTAATACTGTGCAGAACCAACAATTCTTAGTTGCCGATCAAGAGCTTGAGCAGACTAAGGAGCAGGGCACAGTAGAACCTGAGACTGCGGAGGTAAACATTTTCGACAACTCTCTGTCTTAATATCTCAATACTAAGTATTCTAGGAAAAACGCTAGCATTTCAGATGATTGAAGTCCATGTTTACTGTTGTGGCTGAATCAATACAGCAGATGGAGCAGGACCTGGATGCTAACAACCTTGTTCGCGGGGTAAGAAAATGTTTTTTGTATAATCATCATATGGTAACTACACGTTAAGCGATTTGTTTACTGTCAAAACTATATTTAACTGCTACCATTCTACTTTGCAGGAGCAACGATACTTAGTTGCCGATCAAGAGCTTGAGCAGCCTATGGAGCAGTGTACAAAAGAGCCGGAGAGTGAAGAGGTGAACATTTCGATTTCTCTCAATCTTACTATATCAATATTAAGTATTCTCGGAAAAATGCTAACATTCCAGATAATTGAATTCCCTGTTAACTGTGCTGGTTAAATCTATACAGCAGATGGAGCAGAACGATGCTGATAACAACCTTGATGGTAGTGGGATGGTCTCCGACGAGGCTCTAGCGGTTAGCCTCACTATTAACGCTTACAATACTTATTAACACCTAAAGATATACTTACCTCACATGGTTTTTGTGCAGAACGACCAATCCCTCACTGGAGAGCTCACTGATGAGCAGATGGATGAGCAAGCGACGAAAGACCTAACCACTGAGGAGGTAAACAAGGTCCAATTTCTCTATTCTTCCCATTCTTCATTTAGTATTCTACCTGATCAGCAGATGTATCATATTATGCAATCAGATTCATACACCTTACTGTTATCTTCTCGATATGCCGTCCTTTTCACTCGGACTGTCGCAGGAGGATGCACCAGTTGTCCAGCACCCGACCAATCCGTTAAAATACGTTTCACCACCGGAGCCAGTGCACACGGAGGTCATTGCGCATCGTCGGAGCAAACGGCTGAAGGTCACTTCTGTTGTTCTACAAGACTACAAATGTGATTCCAAAGTAACTGGTGGGATATCCTTTTTCCCTGATCTCGAGCAACGATTTGAGCATCTTGAACAGACTCTGCAGAATCAATCGTAAGTAAACTACTCTCATATTTGTTAACCCATAAATTATCCTACAATCATTATATTAACAGATAATCTTTACATTTCAGAGGTATCACTTTCCATAATGGGTATTCAGTGACTTCGGCCGAATTTTGCGATATTGCCCATCGCAAGAATATGCTTCCGACTAGGGTATGTAACAAAACCTTAATTATGCGCTTAACCCACATCTTTTCTGGGTATTAACCTAATTAAATTCATATAGGTCCTAGACGCCTTGATAGGAGTTGTGGCTAGTGGAAAAGCTGCCAGTCCCAAAGTTGCGATTCATGACACCAGCCTCCCCGCTGCTCTAATGAACCATCACTCTCGGTTTGTTAAGACAGCAGTGAAAGACCGTCCGAAGCTAAAATTCCTCAATGTCCCACTGCTCAAACCACTCGAGAACGCCCCTGAGAGGATATATTTCCCTTTCAACATTGACAGACAGCATTGGGTTGGAGTTTGCATTGACCCCCAAGCTGCAACCCTCCACGTGATGGATTGCAACGTCAACATCCACACCGACAGCTCGTTGAAGAAGGAGCTTACTCCAATTGCTAACCTCATCCCATATGTGCTTAAGCAGTATGGTTATATGGATTCCAACGCAGAAGTCAAGGCATTTTCAGTCTCTAGATGCAAGGGAGTACCGCAAATCTCTAGTCAGACCGATGCAGCAGTCATGACTGTGCTCTTCATTGAAGCTCATGCTTGTGAAGGACTTGGTGGTTGCAAGGCTATAACTACTCGTATCCTCCCGCAAGCCGCAAAGGAACTGGCCGTGAAGCTATTCGATGACATTTGGGTGTAAGGGTTTGGTGGCTCTAAGTCTATTTCTACTGGTGTTCTCTTAAGACCTCTATCCGGATATTTGTTTCCTAGTTTCGTCTTTTTAGCAGACATTATTTATCTTAACGGCTATTATGGTGATTGCTTGCTATAATTATTATTCTATGATCAGATTATCATTGGTTTTGGTTTTTTTCATATAAATTACCAACCATCTACGGTATTTGTCATTGGTAACTTAAACCCTTAGCAACCAACTCTGGTAAGTACATGGTTATCAGCTACTTAATCCATCAGGTACTTAAACCAGACAAAGTATATGAATACAAAGATATTTGGTTTTTTTCATATAAATTATCATTTGTTCTCTAACATGTTTCGCTCTCGTTACCTTAAACCACCACCAACCAAACAATGGTTTTGTCAATGTTAACTTAAACCCTTAGCAACCAACCACAATAGGTATATGAATACAAGGATACTTGTCATTGTTAACTTAAACCCTTAGCAACTTTTAATATGTTTTCCAACGGTAAGTGTATGGTTATCCGCTATCTATTTTTTTATACGAACTAGGTTTAATCTTTGTTTTTCTTCAAGTTTTTGGATGTTTTTTCCTTACTTGTTAAATAGATTGGAAAGCAAGGCAAAGCATAGTTCTTTGAATCTGTTTTGTATTGGAGAAATTAACTTATTTATTAGACTATTGTGACGTTTTGCTTGCTACAATTAATACTGTTCGATCAGATTATCACTTGCTATGGTTCATAGAATATTCGTCGACTTACATTTTTATTAGACTTTTATGTGGTTTTGTTAGATTATCAATTTTTCAACAAAATTATCGGTTGTCCTTTAACATGTAACGTACGTATTAACTTAAACCCTTAGCAACCAACGATGATATTTGTCAAATAGATGAGAAAGCAAGGCAAAGCATAGTTCATAACATAAAATGGGGGAGTCTTAATTCATACCCTACATTGCACATTCACATGCGTCAATGTGGGAAGCTTAGGGGAACATAGCATAATACATGATAACAAAAAAAGGTCGCCCCAGATCTGACCATTACAAAAGACACAACAATTGACCTCACCCCTACATACTTAGTTTACTTCTTCAACTTCAGATAGGCATCTTACAAGTGACCCTGTTATGGTCAGTCCCTCCACACCTGCTGCAAGTCCTGCGGCGCTTGAAAGTACCTGTTATCTGCAAGTACATATGGTCCCTACGTTAATAGATATGTTAGTTACTAAACTAATCATTAACAGAGAAACTAGTTTGTCACCACAGCGGTTTACTCTTACCTTGAACTCACCACGAGATGGGATCCTAGCCTTCCTTGGCCTCCCTGGTGGGCGGCGAGTTGCAGGAGGGAGAAGATGACCATCCTTTCCATCCACACCAAACTTGTACACAGAAACTTTGGACTGGTCCACTGGGTTGATGCTTCCACTGTAGGCCAACGCCCAGTATGCGTTGCTGTAGAACACAGAAGCCTTACTCTCAACTGACTCCCTTCCGTAGATAGCAGCAGACACAGCATGCGCACAAGGGATGGCTAGCGACTCGAACTCTTTGCATGAACATGTATTCTTCTCAAGATCCACACGTTGATACAACCCATTACCATCGACGACTTCGAACTCTTTGTTTATGATGTGCTTCACAGCATATCCGGTTGACTCAGTGAAATTCTTTGTCAATGTTTCAGTAATCTTCGGAGTGAGCAACCTAAGGTTCTTAGCCGCTGCATCACGTCTCACAGAGAACCAGCCCATCATCATTGTTCTGATATGTTCAAGGAGAGGTACGATAGGGTACTCCCGCGCCTCAGATAGTGCAGCGTTCAGAGATTCAGCCAGGTTACTTGTCATGATGTTGTACCTAGCTCCCTCAAATTCCGATCTAGCCCAGTGCTCAACCCCGATCCGAATCAGATAATCATAACATGCCACGTCCACCTCCTTGATTTCGTTGAGGTGCAAGTAGAAATCCTCCACCTTGTAGGCTCTCGCCGCCCTTCCAATAAGGTAGAGCAAGTGTTTCTTCTTAAAGATGGTCTGAATGTTTCTCTGAAGATGGAGCAAGCACGCACAATGCTTAGCTGCAGGATAGACCTGATATCAAACACAAAACTTGTTAGGCACTAACTAGAAATTTAGCAGATAACGAATAGCTACAAACTCATTATTAACCGGGAACAACAATATTCATCGCTACTAAATTTGTTAACAATCCATAGGACATGATTGGTTAGCAATCCAATATTAATCTGACACCATAACAATAAGATGCTCACCCTGCGGATTCCAGAGTAGATGGAATTGTGCCTGTCAGAGACAAAGACTATGTCCTCAGCATCTGGGACCACAGCAATGAGCTTGTTGAAGAACCATGTCCATGATTGATCATTTTCGCTGTCTACTATCCCAAATGCGATGGGAAATATTTGGTGATTCCCATCTTGTGCACTTGCTGTGAGCAAACACCCAGCGAACTTCCCCTTCAAGTGTGTTCCATCGATAATGACCACCTTCCTCATGTAAGTGAACCCCTCGATGCTAGCCCCGAATGACAGGAAGAGGTATTTGAAACGCTGGACCCCCTCTGCTGACTTGTTTGTCTCCAATGCGACTAGAGTCCCTGGATTGGCTACCGCCAACTGTTGGAGGTAGGAAGGCAAAGTGCTATATGCTTCCTCAGGTTTTCCACGTCCACTCTCGATGGCAATCTCACGTGATTTCCATGCAGTCCAGTAAGATATAGGGACACTGTGGTCGGTCCTCATCATCTCTCTCAAAGCACCTGGTCGTGGTCCACTTCCGGTGCCAACGTACTTGCTCCTCATAATCCCTCCAACAACCGCCGACGTAGCGTGCCTCCTGAACTCCCCCCTCTCGTCAACAGTGCAACGGTGGTCACACTCCAAGGTTTTAATCTCGAACCGTGGGCAACCAACCATCTTAGCGGCGTAAACACGCCAGTGACAGTTAACACCTCGACATTCGAGGACAACCTTTCCCGGTTCAGACTTCCTCACATAATACTTGTACTTGTTAGCCAGGGCATGCAGCGACATGTGGACCTTGAACGCATCACGGTCGACAAAGACCTGTCCCAAGTATAAATGACCATTCTGTGCCATCTCCTCCTCCTCGGGCCCCATCTCCTCTTCATCTGCAAACCGCCAAGTACTTTATGGTTAGCTATCCCTTTTTTTAACAAATAAATCTTAGCTTTACGGTCAAAATGATTGTTAGCAGCTAACCTTGAATCTTAGGATGGGGGACTTCATGCTCTGGGTCGACACCCATAGTTTCTGGGTGCTCAGAACCCGGACTTAACTGCAAGCCGAACAAGGGGACCCCCAGGAGTTCAGTTTCAGTCATTATCCCCTTCCCTTTGTTTGAAGAACCCCCGCATGCTTCCTTGTTCGCACCAGTTACAGCTAAAGTCACCAGGTAAATGATAATACATTAGTTATCAGATAAACTCCTCCATTTCATACGATACGAAGCTCAAATAACTCAATAAACTTGGAACCGTATTAGTACCTATTGCCAATGACAGGTCTGCGCGTGATGGTGTCTCCCTAGGCGCTTCCTCAAGTCGGATCATACCCTCAGCATTTGGAGTGATAATCTCCATTTCATCCGATGAATCAGTCTCGGAAGGTACGTCACCAACGACTTCCAAGGGTTGGAAAATCTCGTGCTTTGTTAAGCGGACAACTGACCTTCGTATCTCTGCGAGCTGCTCACTGCTGCAGATGGTCTTTAGCATCTCCTCGCTAACTTGGAGGTACCCACCCGAGCGAAACCCTTAACAGACAAGTAACCTTGTTAGCATATAAATAAATCAATTACACTACAAACAAAAATGTTAGCGAATAACAAACCTCTCCATGGGATTGGTTTGGGGGGAACCACATCGGTTCCGTCTTCTGAGAGTCCAAACTCCTCCCTCCTCAGTGTTAGGTAGCGGCCAACATCCTCATTACCATAGGTCACGCACAACGTCAGGTTAGCAAACTCCATTCTGACCGCCATGAAGAGCTCGACGTCACTGTCCTCGAGGATCTCAAGAGGTGGTGCGGTGTAGTCCCCAGGCACTTTCATCCAGTTGGGAAAGTCATAGGTCAGGGAGACAGGGTCAGAAGGGAGTAGAGGGTATCTACTCCTCACCATAGCCACCAACGACTCGCGGGTATCATTCTCCTTCACCACAAGGTCGTATTTCACATGTGTGTGATCAATGTCGAACCTCCAGGTCCCCTGAGCCAGTCTATGCCAGTCACCAACAACAACTCTCACAAGGTGTCCCATCACTTAGATCGAACAAGCCTGTTGATTCCTGTAAAAATATCAACCAAAGATATTAAATTTTTGAAGGAAACTTAACAAGAAGATACATCATCAAAACTGTTTACGAAAATGTCTATAATTACTAAGATCTATGAGAAATACCCGTACCTTTCTCGTAAGAGATAACGAACACTGTCAAACGAGTCTCTTATTTCTTAACTCTCAATCACAGGTTTCGTTTTCACTTAATCTCACACACAAATCACCCACCCCTCTGCTAATTATTTATATTGTAAACAAGTAACCCTAGTAACAATCCCACGAACCGATAGACAACAAAGGTTTCACTTACCGAAGCAATTGTCATCATATCGAGCAAGGAACTCGTTTTTATCCAGCAGATCGTCGTCTCCGGCGCCCCCTTGTGTCAGTCACGCTCCTCTGCACACGCATCAACCAAATCCCGGCTTATCTGCTCCCTGACACACGCGCGTGCGAGCGCCGAACAAGAAAGGAAGAAGGTAAGGGCGATTTCGTCATTTCATGGCTTAAATAGCATTGCTTTTGGGCTTATCCAAACCCAAGGTCATTTCTCAAAATTGGGCTTCAATGGGGGATATATGACACATTGTCCCTAAATTAAAAAGAGGGGAAAGGCCAAGCCCACATCTAAGCCCAGATACACCCAAACATAATTCATAAAGCCCACACAGAGCCGGACTACTACAAATAGGCTAAAGCCCAAATTACAATTCGGCCCAACGACCCAAACAAAAGAAACCAGACGGGATGCCTTAGATACCGCCACCAACACTCTTCACCCACGCTCTCATTCCGCCGGAGCTCCGAAATCGCTGAGCCACCGCAACTCCATAGATGTTCTACGCTCTGTCTTCACGCCAGAGAGATTATCAACCTCGTGAGATCTCCTCCGACTTTGAACCACTGGACACTCTGGACAGGCAAACCGAGAACTACCGCTATCCTTCACTTGTGTATCGTCGCCGTCACCGGGGATCTTCATCTTTTACCGAGATCTCCTCACCGGCAGCCAACTAGCTCGTCACAAAACCATACCGCACTTAACATCCTCAATCAAAATACCACCACCCAAATACCTTTGGGTTCCTCCACGGTTTCAAGGAGCTTTGTGAGCCTCTTCTCTCTGTCATCCAAAAACCGACGAAAAGGAGCTGAAAAAACCTCAATTTCCCGTACTAGAACGGCGATGGTGGATCTGTGGGAACCTCCACCTCCCGCATGCAGATCGACGTCGATGGATCTTTGGAAGCCTCCATCGCCCGAAGAAAACACAAGAACAACTCCACCTCCCTCGCGCATCTTCCATCCCATGCGTCTTCACTCCAAAAGCATATCCACCGACAGCGGAAAGGTACGCTCTCAGAGCTTCGACAAGGCGAAGGATGTTGGTGCCGCGTAGACGAGGTGGAGAGGAGCAAAACTAATGACAAAATAACTCCTCCGGCGACGGCACAGACACGCGCCGGCCGTACGCCGGAAAAGAATATATGCTCTCTCTTCTCAATGATCACCCTCTCAATGAATACCAATATATTAGTATTTGTTTTACATTTTATATTTCAATAGATAACATTTTTAAACGTAAAAATAAATAACGACATACAAAAAGAAAGGAATATCAAAAATATATAGTGAAATAACGATTTTTTTTCTATGGTATTTTGCTATGTGAAGTTGATTCATGTTCTATTTTATTTATTTATTAAGTTGCTTCAATTTTCAATACTTGAAATCTCTATTATTTTAGCCACTATTTTCACAAAAAAAAAAAAAAATGGCTAAATAATCCACGTAAGCAAAATATCAAAAGCGGGGCCAAAAACATATGTAGGACCCAAAAAGTGTAATGAAACCCACGTGGCAGAACATAAACAGAGTAAACGCCACAAGTCTTCCTCTCTCTCTCATCTTCGTTCTTTGCCTCAACAACAATCATTCTCTCGTCTTTAAACGATATCCTCAAATCAAATCAAAATCCCTAATTTACAATTCAAAGAGAAGAATCTCTAAAAGCCCCTTAGAGAGTGATTTGATTCGTGTCCGGTCTCTTAACAATGGGGAAGAAGAGAAAGTCCGATGCCAGTCGCCTCGACGAGGTCGATCGAACAATGTACGGCGCGTTTCGAGGTGCTGCTAATTCGCTCTCTCAGCTCTATACTCACGCCATGAACCATCAACGCGTCTCTTTCCTCGCCGGAGAACGTCGCGGGTTGGTATGTGCTCTCTCTCTCTTGGCCTTGGTTGTGTTTATATATCTCATAAAGTTTAATGCTTTTCTTTGTTTAATCTCGAGATTAGAATCCATGTTTAGATAGGAGATGAATCTTAGAAGAATGTTGTTGATTAAATTCATGGATATTCAATCTTAGTTCTTGTGTTGCTTTTGTCTGAAATGTTTTGGATTTCTTTCGTGAATGGATCTTTGGAGAGGCGAAACTTTGTTTTGGTTTTTGGCTTAGTGAATTGGGTATCTGTCACGGATCTTATGTTCTGATCGTTGAATCTTGTTTGCATATAAAGCTAAAGTTGTGACCTTTTGATCTTGTGGTGTTTTTTTAATGTATTTGAATAACTACTTTGATGAACTATGGGAGGGCTTCGTTCATTAGGGTTCTTTATGTTCTGATCTCTGAAGCTAAGCAGTCTTATTAATTCGTAAAACGTTGTGGCGCCTTTGATATTTAAAAGTATCTAGTTTAGTTTAAGGTGTATCAATAACTCAGAATCATGAATCCTCCCACGGTGATCTTGTTCCCCTTTAGTGGCTGCGTTTCAGGATGTTGTGTTCTTTTTTTCTTGTCACATTATCACGAGAAATTTAACTGTTCCACTGAATTCGAATTCTTCTTGTTTTTTGCAGGAGAAGCTTTACCAATGGATTGTGAGACAAGAAGAAGAAGGAACCAGAGTGACAACAGATGATATTACTACCTACTTGCAGGTTCTTTCCTTCTTGAAACACTATCTGATTTGTTTTTTTCTGTAATTACCCAAACTTCACCCTGGTATTCTATGATTTGTTTGATTTGAAAGTAACTTTTTGTGTTTGTTGCTGTTACAAAAACCTTTTTATGCAGAATGAGCTTGAATATGAACCTGAGGAGACTTCAATACAAGCAGCCCCCATGCAAGAGTTTCATCATAACCACCAATTCGCTCCACCAAACGTACACACTTCTTCAGCAGCTCATTTTCCTTATGATTTTAACCAAGAGAAACCCTTGACTCAACCAACTGGTCTCTCCAGTCCGGTTCGAAGAACCCTTCAGGGTTTCAACTTGCGTGATGCTGAGCCTGATAAGCACCACCATCCAAACTCTTCAAACCAGGGGCTATTTTAACTGATTATCTCTTGTTTCATTTTGGCAAACATTTTAAAACCAGAATTCCAATTGTAAAGTTTCGAAAAAACCTCCAAGACATCAAATTACTTTCTTAAATCTTTGGGAAGAGTTTAAAAATTGACCAATGATAACGATTTTGTCTAGAGACGGCGATATTGATCTTTTCATGTCTTGTCTAAGCTCTCAAGACTTGAATGCAAACTTGTTAACGGTGATGAAAGAGTGACAAAGACTGATTATATATTCAAATGGGACCAAACCCTGAGGCATCTGTATTGAGAGGTTCTTGTGTTATGGTTCTTAATACATATACTAGATTTTGACCCGCGGTTTGAAACCGCGGGATAATTTTTCGAAATATTTCAAATTTATTTAATATAAATTTGTATTTTATTGTATAACATTATTTAGATATGTTTTATATAAACCATTAAATTGAGTATTTTAAAATCACACCTGACCGCTGTTAAATTGGCAAATTATGTGGTCTCATATGTAATTCCGGTTTAGTTTTCAGGAAAAAATGTTATTTAAAAATCCTATAAAACCCATAATAACAGGTAATACCCGGAATCTTGCTACCGGTTGAACTGGTAGATAACCCGATATGCAATCCGGTTTGATTTAAATTATTATAGTTAGAGTATTCTAATATATATTAATAATTGTTTTGTTGAATAGTGGATATTTAATGAAAGTGATGTTCCAATTTTCATACAATTTTAATACAATTTTTAGTCAAACTAAATTTTCATCTTGTTGTAAGCGTAATAGATTAATATTTGAGAGGATGCATACTAATATATATATATATATATTTGAGCATCAACAATTTGAATACGTCTATTAAAATTTAATGATTTATGTTTGTAAATATAATTTTCATTTATTTAGTTATTTTACTTTTGTTAATCACATGTTATTAGATTTTTTATGACTTATTTTAAATTTTAAATTTAATTTCATTATTCGCATTAGAAATTTAAATATTTATTAATTTTAATTTTGATATATAATTTTTATAATATATAATTATATTTTATAACTAATTAAACTAATATATATTCATAAATGTAATGTTTTATGATATAAATGTGTTAATATATTTATTGAATTATTTAATATTTGATAAATATATTCATAAAAATATCAATAGTAACATGTTTCACCGTATATTAAATATTAATAGTACCGAACTACCGAACTATTAATATATTTTATCATATATATATATATATATATTTACTTATATGTTTATCTAATTTTAATACTCTAAATATAAGAATCATATTTTATACATTTAGTGAGGGTTTTGAAGAAATTATTTTTTGGCATTTTGGATTAATATATAGTTGGTCGTAAGAAAATCTATAAGCATTGGTCTTCTATTTAATGGGCCAATTCGTTTTGTCATATGGCGTGAAAGCCTTCTCTAAATGTTAGTGAATGTATAAAAATAATATCAGTGGCATAAAATTGTAATTATTGAGAAAAACTCAGGGTAGATTCTTTTTTGTACTTCTCCTTTAATAGTTTAGACTAGATTTTGACCCGCGGTTTGAAACCGCGGGATAATTTTTCGAAATATTGCAAATTTATTTGATATAAATTTGTATTTTTATTGTATAACATTTAGATATGTTTTATATAAACCAGTAAATTGAGTATTTTAAAATCACACCCGACCCGCTGTTAAATTGGCAAATTATGTGGTCTCATATGTAATTTCGGTTTTGTTTTCAGGAAAAAATGTTATTTAAAAATCTTATAAAACCCATAATAACAGGTAATACCCGGAATCTTGCTACCGGTTGAACTGGTAGATGACCCGATATGCAATCCGGTTTGATTTAAATTATTATAGTTAGAGTATTCTAATATATATTAATAATTGTTTTGTTGAATAGTGGATATTTAATGAAAGTGATGTTCCAATTTTCATACAATTTTAATACAATTTTTAGTCAAACTCAATTTTCATCTTGTTGTAAGCGTAATAGATTAATATTTGAGAGGATGCATACTAATATATATATATATATATATATATATATATTTGAGCATCAACAATTTGAATACGTCTATTAAAATTTAATGATTTATGTTTGTAAATATAATTTTCATTTATTTAGTTATTTTACTTTTGTTAATCACATGTTATTAGATTTTTTATGACTTATTTTAAATTTTAAATTTAATTTTATTATTCGCATTAGAAATTTAAATATTTATTAATTTTAATTTTGATATATAATTTTTATAATATATAATTATATTTTATAACTAATTAAACTAATATATATTCATAAATGTAATGTTTTATGATATAAATCTGTTAATATATTTGTTGAATTATTTAATATTTGATAAATATATTCATAAAAATATCAATAGTAACATGTTTCACCGTATATTAAATATTAATAGTACCGAACTATTAATATATTTTATCATATATGTTTATCTAATTTTAATACTCTAAATATAAGAATCATATTTTATACATTTAGTGAGGGTTTTGAAGAAATTATTTTTTCGCATTTTGGATTAATATATAGTTGTGTATATAAAAATTAATAAACATATATCATTAAGTACTACATTAATAACTAAAAAAATAATTGATTTATTACTTAAATTTCGAATTAATATAAATTAAATTTATGAGTTTAAAAAATAATAGGTTAGTTAGTTCCTTAATTTTAGGTATGATTTATATTTAATATTAATTAAGTTAAATATAAGTAAAAATAATAAGAAAGTTAATAAATATAGAACAACCTAGACTATTTGTAAGTAGATAAAAATTGCTGTTGTTTTAATAGTATGGATATGTATATATTGTATACAGTGCCGAGCGAGTACTTTGGGATGCCTAAGGCAAAAAAATAAAAAATTGAAAGCATTTATTCTAACACCCATAATTTTAATTCAGATAATAAATTATTTGTAAAAAAAGCTATAGAAAAAATCTTTTGCACAAATGTTTTTTTCTACACACACCAGTTTTAATAAACTTTAAAGAAAACAAAATCCTAGAAGACAATTTGTGGCCAAAAAAACAAAATTTTAAAGAAACCCTTAAAAATATATATTGCAAGTATAGGTTACGATGGGCTAATAAGTTCTTTAACAAGATAAACCAAAACAATATAATCGTAGAAAACAAAGTGTGTCAAACGAAAATTTAATATTCTTTAAAATACATATCGGAAATCATAGGAATTTTAGGTAGCAACTATAGAAACAATGACTGAGGTTTGAACTTACTTTGACACCATCTTACAAAACTTATATGTATATTAGTTATATGAATACAGAACTTATATGTATATTACTTATATTACTTTGACACCATCTTACAAAACTTATATGAATTATTGATAGAAGGGGATCCTAAAACTTATATGTATATTACTTAGGGGCCTAAGGCAAATGTCTTTTTCATTGCACCATAAGCACGGCTCTGATTGTATATGCTTATATAATTGCGGACTAAAGACTTTACGGAAACCAAAATCAAAAGTTCCTTAAGTATTAAGAACTATAACACAAGAACACTCCGATGTGGATGCGCTTGCATGTGCTTATGGTCCCTCTTTCTCTATTCATGTCTTGGCAAAATATATTGCTTTTGATGTCGTCGGTCTCCGGCGAGTTACGTGTTTCTACTTACGTGTTTCTATATAAAACCTGAGAAGTTTTTGAAAATCTCGGGTTATAAGTGTAAACAAAAGTTACAGAAACACTCTTCTTCCATTGGTCTCGGCTTTCTTTGTACTAACAAAAACATTCATCAGAAGGGGTTGTCTGATGTCTAGAGATTGTCACTGATTCTTTGTACATTACATTTTGGTTGAGTCTCTCTAGGCTTTTCCGTTCTTTGTTTCTTTTCACCATTTTTTCAAACGTAAAAGTCTAATCAGCTTTTGTGGCTAATCAAATGAAACTGTCTATAGTAAACTTATAGTCTTGGAAACTTTTTTTTTTCCAAAAACGTTAGTTAGCTATGCTATTAAAAATATAAAAACATTAGAAAGACGTACAATTATATTTATTTTAGCAGGATTCATGTTTAATTGCACCATTCTGAACCGCCGTGTGAGATGTAAGTCTGATACGTATTCCACTATTCCTTATACCGTTCTAAAGATTTTTTAGTATTGATTCCATATTCTGCATAACTTATACTATTTTAGAATTTAAACTAAATAACTTGATGTACAGAATTAATAAATCAATAGCCAAACCGCAGACCTAAATGGTTTCTATTGTTTTTGAACAACTTATCACAAAGAATTTTAAAATAGTTAGGTCCACAAATAATAATATCAGGTAACAATATCCATTTATCAGGAGTAGATAGATATCTTAATAATATCAAAAAAAAAAGGAAAAAAATCAAACTGTCTCATTTGATCTTATCGGGTCACAATACTGTTTATACTAGAATTTTCAAATTTTCTTCAACTAACACATTAGTATTTGAATATTGTAAATTATATTTAAGACGTGAAATATCATAAAATTATGTATAATATTCTATTTACGTGGAATTATAATAACATAAATAAACTTTATTTTTTAGATGATTTGATTTTTAATTATTAGAAAAAGAAAGTAGACCCACTCTTGTCTGAAAATTTTATAGGTGAAGAAATTGAATTGTAATAATGAATGGCTAATTGGGAAACACATGACTCTACAAACTTTACGTCCTTTTTGCTATATTTATACACTCTCTACCATGTCCCCGACCCCCACACTCCGATCTACATCCTAACGTGGTCCATGTTATTTTGTTTTAATCGAAACTAATAAGAATTAGGTACAAATTTCACGTTAACAACGAGATTCCCATTCATGATTTAGCTAAATTTAAATGTATATGACAATAATCTTAGTCTTGGCAACTGAATTCAAATCCTGTAAAACTGATCTTACCAAACGTTATGAACTTCCAAAATCAATTGATAAAGACTAAAAATGGTTTACAGTTTTAGGCTTTTGTAAGACATGCTAGATCATTTACACTACTATCTCTCTTCTTTAACGCTCGACTGCGCATAACATGAATGAAAAAAAAATAGGAAAAATGATAGCTAGCTACACCAAGTATCTACCATCACATGACTAATCATGCCAACTATAGAAATGCATATTTAACTACACCAACTATATGTTATGCATGACCACATCTCCCAAGTTTATGATATTATGTAACCAACATCATTAGCCAAATAAGAGTATCTTAGATCCGACTCAGATCCGTTCTGGGGTGCCCGCATCCGGATTAGGATAGTAAATGTCGGATTCGTAGAATCCGGATCCGGATATCTAGATTTTTAGGTTTGGATATCCAGATCCGATTCTTTTAAATATATTAACTTTAAAATTTTATTCACAATTATAGTTGATTTATTAATTTTTATACATAAACTTAGTCATATAATATTATATTTTAATTTTAATAATATTATATGAATAAATAAATTCATAAAAAAATTTAACAATATTTAATTATATAATTTGTAATTATTTTTACGGACTCGTATTCAGATCCAGATACTCCCAGATATCAAAATATCTAGACGGATATCCGAAATCCAAAAATAAATTATCTTAATCTTTTTTTATTTATTATAATTTTGAGCAGACAAAATAAAAATAAATAAAAATAATTTGGCCCTACTTATTTTAATTAAGCAACTGTTATGCTTCATTGTTTTTTGGTTGATCATGTTTTCTGTTAGAGTAACATGTCTATTTTTTTTTCTTTTCGATGTTTTTAACATCATTTTCGGGTCTCTCAGGTTATTTTGGATCTTTTTGCTTATTTTAGATTTTTTTAATTAAAATAAGCAGGCCCAAATTATTTTTTATTTTATTTTTATTTTGTCTGCCCAATATTATAATTAATAAAAAAAGATTAATATAATTTATTTTTGGATTTCAGATATCCGTCTAGATATTGTGATACCTGCGAGTATCTGGATTCGGATACAGGTCCGTAAATATAATTGCAAAAATATTTTTTTTTAAATAAAAGAGATCTAAAAAAATTACATAAATTAAATATTGTTAAAAGTTTTATGAATTTATTTATTCATATAATATTGTTAAATTAAAATATAATATTATATGACTAAGTTTATGTATAAAAATTAATAAATCAACTATAATTATGAATAAATTTTAAAGTTAATATATTTAAAAGAATCGGATCCGGATATCCAATACTAAAAATCTAGATATCCAAATCCAGATTCTACGAATCCGACATTTACTATCATGATCCCGATGCGGGCACCCCAGAAAGGATCTGAGTCGGATCTAGGATACTCTTATTTGACTAATGATGTTGGTTACATAACATCATAAACTTGGGGGATGTGATCATGCATAACATATAGTTGGTGTAGTTAAACATACATTTCTATAGTTGGCATGGTTAGTCATGTGATGGTGGATACTTGGTGTAGTTATCTATTATTTTTCCAAAAAAAATATTAATTGGATTTGGTCAAATATTAATAGGATGTAAAGTTGTAAACTATAGGTTATCATTATATGCATAGACTTTCATATAAATCATTTGTTTCCGATGTTCTGATAGATCGTATTCCTCTAAAGGACCACAATTTCAATATCTCCATATGATCAAAGGACCACTCGATCTCGAATTTTATCTTACAAGCACAATGAATTTATTGCACTTAACTGGTATAGGTATAATTGAAAAAATGTTAGTCAAAGAATGGTTTGCACAATGGTTTGGCATATATACCGACCTATATATCTGATTCCAGACAATGTGCAAACCAGCTTTATGGCTAAACTAGACTGAAGTAAATGTGTTTTGGTTTTAACGCGTCTCCACACTAATACATAAGCAGATTATTTGTTTCATTTTCGGCTGCAAACAAGAAAAAAAAAAACTAATTTTGTGGGGGTAGATTTATGTTAATGTTGGAAGACATAGAAATGTTGATGTCAAATCCTTCGACCCATATGTCCCAATAACTTCCAAAACGTATTCAATTCTGATATTCAATTGGGACCCTAAGCTCACCATAGAATCATTCATCTCCTATATAAACACAAAAACGTTCCATTAAAAAGATAAAGAGATACATCCAAAGAAAAACAAAAGAGAGTCTCTTCCAAAAATGGCAATTAGGGTTTCCCACAAGTCTCTCCTCCTGGCACTTCTTCTCATCTTCTTCATCTCTTCTGCTGCTCAAGGTAAATTTACAGCTGATACACACACATATGCAATACGTGACTTTGTAGTTGTACTTGTATATATTAAGTAGCCATCATGATGGATATATATTAAAATAAACGACAAAAAAAAGAGTTTCTGATGATAGTTTGTTTGGTTTTTAAGCACGAAGCATTCGTGGAATCGTGAGGAAGAGAATACTACTGGTTGTGGAGAAGGATCAAGAGGGTCAGAACTCATGGCAACACGGAGGAGGAAGTGATGGTGATGGGTTGGTTGATATGGACTATAATAGTGCGAACAAGAAAAGACCGATACACAATCGCTAAGAAGCACATATACGATGACGTGCTTATCAATATCTTGTGAGATATCCAGAGGTTCTAAGATATCCCGAGATTTATGTGATAAAACTACTTTGAAGTATTGAGAATGTAAACTATGTTACATATAAACATATAAATATAATCGAGTTTGTATGCATATATGTGTACAGCCTACCTCCATAAAAAAATGGTTAATGTAATATATACTCATAGTCTGTGTGTAGATTATGTATGGATTGCATCGTGAGTTTATGTTTGCGAATAAATGTCAATGGATATATGTATTTTATGTGTATAAACAGAGGCCCTAACATCTTTTAAGTTTATTGTTAGAATTATTCATTATGACTGCATGTGTTTTTTTTTTTTTTTTTTTTGCTAAACAATGACTGCATGTGTTACAAACTCTCTCTAAAAGGATGATTGTATGCGTTACATGTAGTTGAAAGACCAAGTTGGGTGTATTAACATGACATAAAAATCATCTTGTGAATAAAAATATTCGTATCCTACTTGAACTCTTCCATAATATTGGTAGTTCTAAATCATTTGTTGACAGACCAATAACCATGGAAAATTTCTACCAAGATAATAAATAGTTTAAAATATCATATTTTCTTAATAAAATGGTTTTGCGGCAATTTTTTTTCATACTGGGTCTATCTAGTGCTCAAGCATTAACAATTTTTGAGGAAAATTATTGAAACTTTTGAATGTCTCGTATTCATGGAATCTTGCTAGATATATGCTGTATATGCTGCTGTTGGGGTTGTTGAGACCAAAATAATCATGGGCCTTTTCTTATGCTTCCTAGTTATTATCGTCACAAGTCTTACAAATGTTACGGCCCATTAAATAAAACGTATCATCGGCCCAAGATTGAGTTTAATTCTCGAATTTCTTCACCGGAACTTTGACTTACTCCCCCGGAGTATTGTTCCCCGGCGCTACGCGATGGCAAAGTCTCCGATATCTCAGATCATATTTTCAACTTTTCTTTCTTTTCGAATCTGGGTGTTAATTTCGGTTGTCGTGTTGATTGCACAGGAAGAAAGAGAGCACCTCGAAATTCTCAACTCATGGGCAACGAACTTGGAGAAGCTTTTAGATCTTGTTGAGAAGAGTTGCCACAAAATCCACAAAGAGACTATGGTTTATAAACCTGCACTGAGAGCTTTGTCCACAAGCACTACAGTGGAAAGAATCTTTCAGTTGTTTCACTGTCCTAAAATTCTTCATTTGAGTTACTTTGTCCTTATTTTGGTTCACGTGTATTAGTATATCCAGGGGCGGATGCAAGACTACTTTTGGTATGTGGCACATAACAAGTTTTATGAGTAATGTTTAGTATAAGTGAATGTTTGATAAATTTAGCACTAATTATTATAGGGGAAAGATAATTTAGGGTGGGATACATGCCACACCTTCTATAGCTTTAGGACCGCCTCTGAGTATATCCAGAGGCGGATGCAAGACTACTTTTGGTATGTGGCACATAACAAGTTTTATGAGTAATGTTTAGTATAAGTGAATGTTTGATAAATTTAGCACTAATTATTACGGAGGAAAGATAATTTAGGGTGGAGCACATGCCACACCTTCTATAGTTTTAGGACCGCCCCTGAATATATCCATGTCTGTAAGAAACCTTTAAAGAGTAAACAAATTCTCCCTATTCTTTTGTTCATGTTTTACAAGTTAATATTACGCAAAATATGATAAATACTGAAAAACAGTGCATGGAAAAAAGCAATACAAACCTAAACCCTATAACAAGTAATCCTTTTTTTCTCTTTTCTATAACTATATAGTAAAAGAAAATAAGAAATGAAGCAACTTCATCAAGAGGATGGGCTATTATTATAGTTGTTATTATTGCTTGTTTTGTCTGGTGACCATTTTATGTCCTGGAGGTAACCGGTTTCGCTAACCGATTCCGACGTTGATTGAACCGCTGCTGGAGAAAACAGAGGACGAGAATGAGATGACGACGGTGACGTTGATAGCATCGTTGAGCCTACTGTCTGACCAAAACGCAACGGAAACGATATCTGATCATATGAATCCGTAGATTGTTGATGATGAGGATGATACTGAAACCGTTGTTGTTGACGAGCCATCTCTGAGTAATTCAAGTTGTATGATTGCATCAACGGCTGAGAATGAACGATTTGGTCCGAAGCAGGTCTTATGGGCAAAAGGGTACCTGTAGAACCCGAGTTCCTTAACTGAGTTGGTCTCTGAACAGCGGTTTGTGGAACAGATTGTGCTGCAGCGGGTCTAACGAGTTTTACGTTTTCAGGGAAGTTGAGTTTGGCTTTGTTGCCTCTAAAACGAAGAGCAGCTTCGTCGTAAGCTCTTGCTGCTGACTCAGCATTGTCGAACGTACCGAGCCAAACTCTAGCCGCTTTAAACGGATCTCGAATCTCAGCCGCCCATTTTCCCCATGGTCTCTGTCTCACTCCTCTATATCTTCTTCGAGGTTGGTCCCCACTAGACGACGACGTTTCGGTGTTACCATTTGTTGTGGTATATTCATATGTTGGACCTGAACCAACTGACATGTTGCTCGAAGCTTCTCCCGCTGCAAACAAACAAAAAATAAAACATATTAAAAGTTTACTCTTTTGTTTTTGACTCGTTAGTTAACTCTATTTAAAAAGGACTAAAAAGAGAGAGCCCTTAAAAAAGTGTTGGTGATTATGAGAAAGCAGTGAACAAGTAGTAGAAAGAAGCAAGTGGAAAACGACTCTTGAGGCAAATGGAAGGATATGGATTCTTTTGGCATATCATCATCATTCTTTTTTGTTAATTAATATCATGACATTTTTTCAACTTATTTTTAAATATGTGTCCGGATAATCAAGTACACTTTTAATATTTTCAATTCTAACAGTTTTAATCACCAGTTTTTTTCTCTTTTTTTTTGTTATATTATATTCTTGTAATAGAACACCTTAACATTCGGGAGAAAAAAATATACATTCGTTCGTTTTTCAATACAAGAAATTTCAAATTGAGTTTTTCTACTCGATATTGTGAAAAACAATTCATTACTTATAAGGATCACACTTGACATATATATGGAAAAAACATACTCCATCTGTTTTATTATATGTGTCACTCTAAAGTCTAAACTCATACACACAGATTAAAAAATCATTTAATTTTGCATATTTCCTATATAAAAACATCATTACCCATAAATCTTAACCAATAGAAAAATAAAATAGAGAATAAAGTTAATAAATTTTACATTGAAATGTAAAAAAACACTTATTTTGCAACAGAAAAATTTATCTACAACGACACTTAATAAAACGGATGAGTATTTAACTATTGTTGATGTTAGTATATTTTTTGTTTTGAGAAAGTACTACTTATTTTTCTAATTTAGAAAAATGTGATGTTACCATACACTTGATGTATATAATTTTAAACTACATCACATATCTATGTGAAATACTTATCATAGATGACCTTTCTTCTTTTTTCTAAGAAATTTAATTTGAAAATTTTAAAATTCACAGATGACCTTTCATATTCAAAATCAAAACTCTCACGATTAATTTGAAATTTAACAAAAGTAAGGAAAACGTTAGTTTCAGATATCCTATGTTTTTAGTCGACCGTTTTTTTTAATATGTATTTACACAATAGAAAGATTTATAAGCACAAAAATCTACTACCAGTCTACCACATTTTTAGCATAGTAGTTTGTATTCTTTATTTTTTTTTGGTAAAAGGAGTAGTTTGTATTCATGTCGAGTATAATTCAGTCCTAAATCATATAGTGCCATGAATTACCTTTAGAAGCAGAACTGCCGCTAGAGAAATATTGATCAACCGTCAAAGCATTAGGTGCCTTGACCGCTTTGCCGCTACCGCCATCTTCATCCACCTCTCTCCTCCTTTTATGCCCGGAGGAGGATGAGGAATTCGAAGTCCTTTCTCCACCGCCTTCGTCATGATGAGTAGGAACATTTCCAGCGACTACATGTGTCAAAGCAGAGACGATTGCAGACATCTCCATCTCTCTGCTATAACCTGACATAAGGGAAGAAGACGGCGAAGGAGGCATTAAAGCGTTACCACGGTGGAGGTGGTGGTCATCTTCGGCCGCGAATAAGTAAAGCCATTGATCGATGTCCGATAGCGTCCCATGATCATCTTCTCGAGTGGCTTTTTTACCAACGTTTCCTTCTTGATTTGCCACTTTTATGGTATACATAAAAACCCTCTGATTCTAACCCTCCCCTGAAACTACTTAAAGCTTATAAACCTATAAATTTTAAAAATGTATTGTTTTCTTTTCTTCGAAGGAAAGAAAACTCTGTAGAGAGAGAGAAAAAAAAACAGAGAGATAAGAGAAGCAGAGAGAAAGAAAGACAGAGATTTTACGAGATGTTTCTTTTTAAGACAGAAAACGAGGTTTAAGCTTTGATAAATATACAAATATTTTTGTCTGTGTAAAACTTTTCTTCTTTATTCCGCGCCGCCAAATAAACAAAAGAGAGTTCCCTCTCTGTTTCAGCCGTGTGAATTGAAAACACGCACTTTTATTTAAAACATTAAAATATAGAGTAAATAACTCATAGATTATAGATTACAAAGGGTTTTTTAAATATGTAGTAGTATTATAAAGTGTTCTTTATAATAGTACAGAAGAAAAAATGGTTTTGAAGATTGAGGCCGATATGAACAGATTGTATAAATTGGTAGTAGTTGATAATGATACTGTATAGTAGTGGATGAAACCTTTGCAACTTGTTGGTGATATCTAGTCTCATCGACATGCAAGTGAACTATTTAACACTATCATATCAAAACTTAAAACGAGCCTATTAAACTAAAGGAATTAAAGGAATTAAGAAAAAAAAGGTCATTAATTAGACAAGTTGCCAAGTAAAAAAAGCTATAAACACTGTTAGATAATATGGACATTCAGACACCATTATTAATTACTATCTTGATGGTTCGGTGATTTTATATGATTACCATGGTAATGAATTGCTGAAAAATAGGCAAGCCATTAAATGAAATATTATTATTAAAATAAGATATTTGCCTGAACGGTGAGCTTGAAGGTCAAGTTGAGATAGGAGCCGTGCCGTACAAAAAGCGCCTGTCTCGCACGAGTCCGATGTTGGTTATTGCCGACGTCAAAGGTTTCGTTAGGACGGTGTCGGTGATGGAAGGCCAGCGCACGTGACTTTTATGGGCCTTGCCTACGGCCCATCTATTCCAAAGTTCGTGTTCCTTCTTGCCCCGAAACATTCAACGTCATCAATGATCAAAGTAATAATTTGTTATGGCATTTAGTATTACATTAGAGAAAAAACCATGAAAGATAAAGGATGTTTGTTCTTGGATAGCTTGTTTGGCAAGTAAGTCTGCACATGCATTGGATCCTCTGTTTATCCAGATGTCTTAAAATTAGATTTACCATCTTCTTGTTTAATTTATTTTTGACAGTTTTGACCCGGGAAATATTCTTCGTTTTCGATTTTTCTTGCTCCAGTCCATGTTTTTTAAATATTTTCCAACCTCGATAAATGATAGTTTTCATAAAAATAGGAAATTGGATATTTCATTTGTTGTCAGCTTGTAAGGATATCTAAGAGGGGACTTTTTTTTAAAAAAAAATTGTTAAATAATAGTGACAAGTAAAACTAAATGTCTATGTACAAGATTAATAACTTTGTTTTCTTATTTCTAGGTCCGAAATAAAGCATGCAACAAAAGCAAAGTTTAAAATAGATAAAGCTGGAATGACATTTGAAAGGGAACTATATAAATTACACCCCAAAAAATGGAAGTAATATATAGCATATTATTGTCTCCATACAGACATATTGACCTAGAATGGTTCAGCGATTACTCGTAGGTTCAAATTTCTAGTCTGAAGTCTGAACACGTGGTTAACTATTGATATTATATTAACCTGAGTTTTATTTTATAGTGGGAGTAACTTGAGGACCATCTCGGATTTGTTTTTAAAAAAAAAAAAAAATCTGAGCAACTGTGCTCACAAGTTGACCTGGTTGGTATTTCTTACATTTTTATACGTACGTGAGCACTTGGTTAATTTCGTACTTAGTTTCTACTTGGTTAATTAAGCAGCGCATATATTTCTTTAACTGGTTGATAAAAACTAGAGTAAAATTTATAATACAAACGAAATTGTTAAAACTCGATGGTCATGATGTGACATTTGTTATAAGCCTGATGTTTATGTCCCTTTTTAACTGATTATTCAATACGGCAATTTAGTTGCTTCTGATTTTAAAAAAAAATAAAGCTTTTTCACCTGTTGATACTGATTGCATTACAATACTAGTTCGAATACAGAATTATTAAAATAAAATAAATTTAGATGAGACCGATCCAAATATGGAAATCGATTATTATTTAAGCATTTCCGCATGTGTATGTGCCTAAGCGCGCCTAATCTAATCCCTAGTTAAATTCGCACTAACAAAGCGATTAGACATAAGGATTATTATAAGAATATCCCTTCAACTTGCAATTTTAAAACAGTTTTAACGTTGCCAGGTCGGAGATCAACACATGATCAGCTGAATTAAGTTCAGGCGTGTACGATAACGCCTTTTTTTTAAACGATAATCAACTTGTCTCTTTCTATTAAATAAACAAGTAGAATATATCAAACTAGGCGCAGCTAAAACCTAAAACTGATATTACAAATGCGCACTTAAATTGACTACTCATTTAAAATAAAAACTAATATCATTTTTGGTCTAAATGTTAGTATTATACTCATACATTTTATGCACAAAAAACATTAGAGTCGTGTTTTATTTGATTACCTGTGGACGTTTAATGTACCTTCACTTATATAGGAGACAAAAGAAAAATATTCGTATGAAAAAGGGTAATAGTTATTCTTCACCCATTCTTTTTTTTTTTTGAACAAAAGAAAAAAATTCAAAAACAACTTTGATAGTTGTTGCCACTTGTATATAAATAGCCACAGCAATTGACAATTTGGCATCTCAACAACTTGATAGTTGTACTGTATACCAAAAGGATGTGCGACGAACATGGGAAACAGTGCTATAAAACTATGTACTTACTATATTAATTTCTACTAGCTTTTAGTAAAAAGATAAAACTAATCGGAGTTTATTTGTACGGATAGAGTTTTAATCTTCGATTAGCTGCAGCACGATACGACACAATGATATGTAATGGGAAACAGCATGTAACACCTTTACTTTTTTTTTTTTTTTTTTTTTTTTTTTTTGATAACTGTGGGGTCCCAGGCTTCGCCAAGACTAATCCCACGAGGCCGACGGCAACCCACGTATTCTTGCGATTTAACGCTAGCCCCGGTGGCCAACGCGGATCGAACCTGCGGGGAGCGTATTGGAGTTTCTTCCTCAACTACCTCTAGACCAACCCGTGTTGGTTAGTAACACCTTTACTTTCAATGTATCTAAACTATTAAAGCAGAAGTACAAATAGAAAATAACCCTGAGTTTTTCTAAATAATTACACACTTATACCACTGTATTATAAACTGTCGTTTCATTTAATTTTTAAACCAGCTCAATACATTGACATCACAATAGTGTCGCAATACAAATTGTACCTAAACCAACTGAACCAAATTAATTTAATTCTCTTCAGCGTGTGTCCTTCTACCTTACTGTGTAAACTAAAAACCAAATATATAAATACCTAAATACTTATGGTTTAAATACTTAACTACGTAAATCAATAAACTATACAATGATGTAGACACTGATGTGCTATCATCTAACTCTTTTTTTTCATCTAAACCATTAAGTTCGTGTATGTCTAATAATGTTTACTCTGATATATTTATAATCAATTGTATGGTTTCTAACATGGTGTATTTTAACAATTCTCTTATATGGATAAAATCTTATTATATTTTAAAAACGAATTTAGGTTAAAGAATAACAAAAGATATTATAATTCGAATCGTTCAATATTTTTTTGTTTGTTTAAATCAGCTGATATTAATATTATCTGTTCACAAAATCTATATATATATATATAAAATTTATTAGTTTCCAAAGAAAAATATTCCAAAAACGTTCTACATACAGGCAAGAAGAAAAAAAGGAAACCATATTAAAACATACAATTAATCCCATTCATGCTAATAAATTCAATAATTCCAAAACTCAATCACATTCAATTTAAGGTATATGAATCTGGATTCGTATCCGGCAGATCTATGCTTTTGCTATTCTTATCTGGATCCGGGGTTCTCGAATAAAAATTACAATATCCGGATCCGGATTTAAATCCTTAAAATAAATAAAAATAACATTAGAACATATAAAATATTAACAATAATTGAAAAAATAAAAATATGTACAATATTTTTTAATTATATCTATGTATACTATAACAAAGTTAGTATAAATTTATATATATTAGTATAGAAATAAAAATATAGTAACTAAAATTAGTTTATATATATATATATATATTCCTATTTTTGAAATAATTATCAATAAAAAGTATGGATCTAGATATCCGGAGTAAAAAAAATCAAGATATCTGGATCCGGATTCGATTTGCACGGATCCAATATTTTACTATCCGGATTTGGATCCGGTCCTTCTAGATATCCGTATTTTCGGAGCGGATCCGGATCGAATCTCAGATCGAATCTGAATCCCGGATAATAATTCCAGACCTAACAAAAAGGATATCATTACCTAATCTTTATTATATGATAATTTAAATAAAAAAGGAATGTGTAGTTAATAATTCAAAACTATATATGATATCTATCATCTCCGATCACGACTAACATAACATTTACATAAATTCTACAATTTAACCTAACCTTTCAAACATATATTTCTTTGTATTATTCAAGATTTTGCTCATAGAATTTGGGCTCGGCCTTTATCACTGAACATATCTCATATTTTTCACAATTTATCTTATTTGGGCCAACTATTTAGTAAAGTAATTCCTCTTTTTAATATATTATTATAGTATCAAACTTAAATTTATAAAAACTACCTATTATTGTAACAAATTAATACATATATCTAATATACTAAAACATATACAAACTAATAATATTGTAAAACATATTAAAATCCATTTTAAATAATTTTATCTGCAAATATAATAGTAAAAAACTTTATTGTAAAATGAGCAAACATTTTTATTTAAAAATATAATTATTAAAAAAATGACTGTCAAACTAAAATGAGCAGGGAATACACACAGTTGAGTTGAAGAAGAAATGCAATTTTTTTTTTAAAAAAATAAGTAGCTAAACTGAACAAACAAATTGAGTGCTTTCATAAATGTTTAAAACATAAAAATATAGCCATTGTAAAACTTTTAAAAATTGAAGATAACACCCGTGCGGACGCACGGGTCCAACTCTAGTTGTGTTTAATTGATTACTTGCGATTAAAAATGAGTTTCTAGAAATAAAATCCTTCAGACAAAGATAGATAAAACAATCAATCAATCAATGAAAAAACTCTCAATTTTAATTTCATTTATGTCGATCATCTTACATCTAAAATACCATGACTAAAAGTGATAGACGTTAGCAATTTATAAATTGAAGATTTATACTGTTAAACTTAACTGAGAGATTTTTTGATTCAAAATAGTTGAAGAGTTTTATCACTAAAACTTATTAAATGTTTAAAATCCTTATTATCACTTACAGGGGCGAATCTAGACCGTTGACGTAATGGGTGCACTATTGGTAATAAGAAGTTAAAATTGCATTAGTCAAGCATTGAACCTGAGACATTAAGGGTGCACAAGCCTCGACTAATCGTCAGAGCCAGCGAAACTTTAATGTTTTACCATGTAAAATTTCGTGTTTTTTATATCATCGTGTGTGCACGTGCCCACACACCCTAAACCCTGGCTTCGCCACTGATCACTTATGCACTGTTTTTTTTCCCGAGAAATGGCAGTTATCAGTTTTGCAATGTTTAAAGTTCTTATAATCAATATATAACCTTTAAAAATAATTGTTGAATCTTTAGTATTCTCAAATTACTATTGCTATCTGCAGATTTTCTACTTAAAGTAAAAGCACGGTTAATGAAAGTTTTTAGGGTAAAATTTTTAGAAAAATATAAGAAACCGTCATTTAGCTTTTAACTAAAAATCTAAAAACCAATTCTTAAATAAGATATTTAAAAATCGATTCTTAATTTTCTAGTTAAAAACTAAAAGATAATTTTTTATATTCTGCTAAAAACTCCACGAAAAAAAACCTCTATTAATCATGTTCTAAGATGCAGGCTTTCTTCTCATGTTTACACGATTTCTGATTTTTGAGTAATACTTTCATCCTGCATCCAGGAAAACAATGCATGGTTATTTTTCTCTTATATTTCCAGTCCAATACACTGTACTCATGTCCTACCCAATCTATCTATATAAAATATACTTTTCTCTCTTTTTGTGACATGTGACAGGTATCTTTTTACATTTTAGATCCTTCTTTTTTTATATTACTACAATTTGGTTCACCACTTTTAATTATGCATTATCTAATCATTTTCACAAAAATCATCATATTTTTAAGTTTGATAATCCGTTTTATTGATTACAAAATACAAAATGAATACAATAATAAATAAAATAATATAAATATATTTTTAATTTTTAATTTATTCACAACTAAAAATAACACAAACAACTTTATTAGTTGTTACTATTTTCTATTATTTCACTTACAAATTATATATTTATTTTTAATATTGATCAAGTTAAGAAAAATAAACTAGAACACAACTCATAATCGAAACATACAATCTCTATAATCATAGAAAATAAAAATTCCAAAGACACACTAACTATGTAAATGCTTAGAGCTGAAACAATATTAAGAACAAAACTAACTTAGTTTGCTTTATCATAGAATGTTTTCGTTATAATAAAAAGATGTCGGCAAAAAGTAGAAAGATAAGCTCCAAAACAAAACATCTTTTGAATACAAAAAAAACACGATCAAGGACCAACACAAAGAACCAATAAAGCATATTAAAGCAAGAATATTCAACAGAAAACAAAAATTCTACGAAACAAGAAGACAAATATTTAACACACTATAAGCGCGGCCACCAGCTAAGATGTACAAAGCATCTCCCAAACAAAGCAAGCACATAAAAAACGTTCATACCATCGGAGAACTACAAAAATCTAGATAAAAAGACCAAAATTCCGAGAAACTAACTTTGCACACTTATACTAAAAAAACATTGGAAAAAAACATAACGTCTGAAAGAGCGAGAATGAAAGTTAACCACCAAGAAACCAAAGCCCAAACTTGAGACCATACACAACATTATAAATTTTCAGAGCATACACGGATGAACACACTATCTAAACCCGGAGTCACAAATTTAGCAAAATAGAAAGCCACTAGAGACGCGAGCGGTGATGAAATCAGCAAACCGTGGAGCCATCCTCAAACTATGGAAAAGAGCATAGAAATCAGATGATCAAAAACCAGATCTTGAAAACCAAACCGAACATGAATTATCGACGGTAAGATAACGAAGAAGAAAACAATATCAAAGACAACTAGACTCTGACCCAACCTAAGGAGATGCACTTCCTAACATCAACAAAAATTTACGTAAGAAAATGAGCAGCCAACTTTGACTGGAACAACATATAACGTTGTGAGTAACAACCACACAACATGAAATTTATAAATCCAATCTATAACAAATACCGAACAAGAGGAAGAACAAACACACAGAAGTGAGTATCTTTTTGTTGAGTGTGAGAAGCAAAGCACACTGAAAATGTAAACAAAATACATAGATGGTGACAGCTCAATGTCAAAATATGGAGAGAGAACACAAAATATCTTACAAAAATAATTTTCAAATAATTTAAATAAATCATAAAATATAATTTATAATGTCAAAATATTAATCTTAAAACAAGAAATGCAAAGTTATTGAAATTCTAAATGCTTTACATCAGAGGCTTTACTATTATATACACAAAACCATATTATTGAAAAAAAACACAAATACGAAATTTATAAACCTATCACTTTTTAATATAACACAATAAAAACATTAAATAATGCTCTTAACAAATAAAGATGGCCACATAATTACATCATCCAAAAAATTACGCAACAACAATAAATATCAAAAATTTCAAATTCTTGTCTATTATTAAGATTTAGGATTAAAAATACACCATACCAACTTTGAATGTATCTTTGCGATCAATATACATCTGATTGGTTAAATTGATATAGTGACAACTTCTTAACTTTGAAAAATCCTGAGTGAAAAAAATGCGGTTAATATGACACATATGATTATTTGAAATTATCATCATAAGCACCGCTCACAAAATATAATTCACTGAAATCAACCTAGCATAGTCCAAAGCATCAAACTATTATAACACCTCTCCATCACCCCAATATACAAACTAGGTCTGGCAAAAAATCTTGAACCCAAACCCGATCCGAAGTAAAAATATCGATTCAGTTACAGATCTAGCCAAAAACATGATCGATTTCATTTACTTTGGTTTCAGGTTCAGTTCCGTTGTAGCTGATAACTGAAGAGTAACCCGAGTTGAACCAAACAAATACAAAGCTAATAGTATGAAACATGACAAAAAAAGAGTTCATTTGATTTCAAATAAGATGATGCATAATAAAAGATAAATAAAAAATGCAGTTTATCTAACTAGCATGGATTTCTCAATTTAAGTTTTTAGACATGTTTACTATCATATCTAATTATTGATATATATATAATTTGAAAAGTAATATTTTCACAACATAAATATATATATAAACTCTAATTAAATATAATCATTGTAAGATTAAATACACATTTATAAATTAATCTAAATCATAACTTAAATAAATACGTTTCTATCAAATGATAGACAATTTAGATATTACACTTTCAAATTGTCATGCATATATATAAACTTAAAAAAAATTTCATAGTGACTATGCAAAGACTACAATCAAATTAATAATTTTCATATGATCATATACATATTTTGTTTTCTAAAATATTGTTGAAAAATGTTCTAAATTATAAACCATAGTCAAATCATAACAATATTAGCGCCGGCAAATCCCTAGTTGATAGATAAAACAATACTTTTTAATCTATTTTCTTTCTTGTCTCCGTGAAACCATGAATTTACATGCATTATTTTACTCTAACAAGTAGCATCAATTGTAAAAATTTAAAAAGTTATTGTTAAGCATTATTAATTATTTGTATTAAGAAAATTTATAAACCTTGATAAGCCGGTTATAAGATTGATAAAATAATGTATAAGAATTTTTAAATAACTTTTAAAATTATATAAACTGATTATAAGTATATTAAACAATGGATAAGTGGTAGTAAATGTAACAGTAAGAAAACTTTTTTAAAAACAATTTAACATTATAAACCTTCATCGCCATTGCATTTTAGATAAAGGATAACAAATTTGAATGGGAAAAAAATATGAAATATTCATTGAATTTTTAGTTGAGTAGTTATTTTATGATATTTCTTTAGTCCAAAGTTTTTTTTACTAAAGGTCCATTAAAACATGACCTGAAAATTCGGATTCTACTATCTATACTATTAAAGCAAAACTAGAGTTGGACTCGTCCGACCGGACGGGTATTTATTTTTGTTTTTTATATAAATAAATATTATTTATATGTTTATCAGTTAATATTTTTAAATATTTACATATTTCTAAATTTTTATAAACACAACAGTCGAATAGTTTATGTGCTGTAAAAATAGTATCATGTGCTTGTTATTAAACTTTTGAAAATTTAATATCGACCTATTGATAGTTTGAGTAATATTTCTTGTAACATAAAATTGTTTGCCGAATGTATAAATAATTTAAATATTTTGATCAAATATGGATAATATGATAAGATTTAGATACGTTAGAAAATATATATTTGGTTATAAACATTAAACATTGATTTACAAATAATTCAAATATATTTAAATTTTATTATTAATTTTTTTGTTGAAAATAATTAATAGCAACCAAAATGGTTAAACATATACTTTAAAATTTCTTGAAAAATATATAATCTTAAGTGAGATTTAATTATATTAAAATAATATTGAGTTACAAATATTTCATCTTGTTCTATAAGTATTTTAAAATATTTAAAATCTTAGCATATATAGATTTTATTATTCAAAATAATTAATGGTAAGTTAAACATATATTTTAGGAATATTCTAGATATTGATTAATATCGAATTTAAACTTGAATTTCGTTTAAAATAATTAATCATAACATTATCCAATTTTAATATTGTTAAAATAAATTTTAAATATGAATTTTCCTAAAAATCAGCTAAATTATTTTAGGAAATATACTAAATACGAAATTAAGTTAAATTAATTTAGGAAACTGTTTAATAAATAGAAAAAACAATAATTTCTAAAATATATGTTCATTTAATGGTTTATTTAATTACTTCAGTGATATGCCATTGTAAATAACACTTAAAACTAAGGGGTAATTTATATATGTACTTCTATTTTAATAATAGAGATAGTTTTTATGATTATGCTCTTGACTTTTCCAATTAATTACAAAAAATTGCATGTATATTTTTGCCAGTGTTTGTAACCAATCAAAAGTCATTATTTTGTAATTATTTTAAAGAACATTTACTATTATTTAGTTCTTAGTTTTTGTGAAAATTTGTTTCTTAAATATTTACACCATATATTTCCAAATAATCTTTCACATTATTAATTATTTGAAAGCATTTATTAAAATTAATAATACGAGTCTGAATTATCTCAACCCCGTAAAAATAGTTCTATTTAAAATAAAAACTAAATTTAATAAAATTATAGAAATTTTCTGAAACACACAAATGAAATTTCAGTAGTGTTGAAAATATAAAATATTTTAGGTAAATTAAAAATAAATAAAGGGAATTTGCATTTCCTACACTCAACTTATAGTCTATTTAGGTAAATACCATTTTTCCACTATCGTGAACTATGAACTAATTATAAAGACACTAATACCCCTATGAAATCTATAAAATACACCCTTCAATACTATATTCATCTTTTTCAAAAGGGTTTATCACTATTTTTTACGCAAGTTGAATCACTATTGAGTCTATCTTTTTACTGTTTAGACATATCTCTAATTTGTGCCTTCTTTCAGTGTTTTGAGCTAATTTATTCGTAAATAAAATTATATCACGGGTTAGAATTATTTAGAGTTTTCAAAAATTTAGTCATATTTACAATAACAAAAATAAGTCTTATAAGTAAATTTAAGCTAATTTTCATAAAAAAATAAAATATATAATTTATCAAAAATCATAATTTTTATTACGTAAAATAAATTTTCCAACAAAAAATATACTCGTTGTTTTTAAGACATCAAAATCTAGTGTTATTTTAAATTACAAGCTACTGTACAATGGACGTTACCAAAAGTATGCCGCGTCTGTTACATCTTTCCATATATTAAATATCGTGTTTATACTTTTGTGTCCAGCACGGTGTTTTATATTTGTTGATATATGAATGAAACAGGATTCAAATTTGAGTTCTCGTAAAACAAGTAAACGTTCTTTAAATATAACAAAATTTTAAACTCGATATCAATTCATTCATATATAAAATATACCTGTAAATACATGCAAATGTTCAGACTTATCATCATGCGCTTCAAAGAACACTGAAAATTAAAGTCTACTATGGGCCTTCGGTGTTAGATAAATCACTTTCTGTCTTTTGAAATTTTGTTGGCCAGAGTCAAAATACTCTTCAAAAGAGTACAAAAGATTCCTCTCCGGTAATCAATGGTAGCTAACCTAGTTAACTCCTTCTTAGTTATATTGTGTGCATGTTTTTTCTGACAACATAAATTTATAAAGATAATAAAAGACGGTGATGTATATTAACTTTTTGCTACTACTCTAGTTTGATTAACCATACTGTTATTAATATAAAAAATTTAAGTTTGAGAAAGAAGGTACGGTAAGTGTTCATCTGAACCTTCGATTCAATCACATTCCCATGGTTCTGTTGAATTGAATCGAACTTCTCTTCTGTCCCACAAAATTATTGATTATTATTAATTATGCGTATACACGGCATTACGAAATTTGAGTTATGCTCATTGAATTATGATAGCGGTCAAAATATGTAATAGATAAATGTCAACAGTGTTCAAAAAAAAAAAAAAAAAGATAAATGTCAACTCTATGTTAATCTAGACGAATATATTTCTTAAAGATAGCCCAAGATTTTTGAAAATTATTATTTGCTATAGATATTCTCGTCAAGTGGTCATCTACATAAGTCCTTACAGCAACATAGACTTAATCTACTATCTGACCTAAACTTGAATAATGAATCGAGGTGTTATGGATCAATTGCCAAATGCCAAAAGAAAAATAAATAACAAAGCTAAACTGCGAGTAGTTAGATGTTGTCGTGATCAAACTTTCAGTATAAAAACATATCTTATCAACGAACGTTTTCTCTGGGTTATAACAAAACTTACGTTTCATTTGGTATACCGTATACTAGGCTCCACGTTTTACATGGTACTACTAAGCGGTTTAACACATTAAAGGTACATCATACCCTTTTTTTGAACAAAAAGTACATCATACCTACAATATACTTATTGTTCGACAAATAAATGCTTCCAAAAATTCAAAGATAAGTGGTACTCGATCGAGCATCGACACATGGCCATGAAACCTATAGAGAACAAAATTCGTGTCTAACACGTGGAAGAAAAAGGCTGACTTTGCCAATAAAAATGAAAAATCAACACAACTCTCAACACCGACTAGTCAACCCTTATTTATTTTATTTTATTCAAACACGAGTCAATAGTCAAATTGGATTTCAAATCATGATTAATATTATATGATAGTACTAACACTCCATGAAATCCTTATGATTCCGTATGACCTACGTACCAAGTACAACCCACATTTTTATTTCAGCAGCCAAAGTAACAGTAGACGTGACACACCCTAGACATACATTCACACATTACACATACACGAGTGTTTTTGTTGAAGTGTGACAAAACAAAATCACGTTTTTATATTATATCACTGGAAAGTTGTCCTTTTTTTATTTTATTTTTGTAACACAGAGGAAAATTGTCCTTTTCATCTGTAACTAACTTAACTAATTCTCAGTTCTGCACCTCGTAGAAATGGAAGCACCTTCTCACTTGCTAAACATTGCGAACACACAAACAAAAGCAATCTCGATAGAGGCCTTATTGGGGGCCTATGTGATACTTTAATGGGCCACTACAGCCCAAATGGCGGACAAATTTGACTTTGCATCATCATAAGCATAACACAAGAACAGCTTCGCAGGAGATAGAACAATAAACCAGTCACACCATAACAACAAGAACAACAATAACGAAATTCATTTTCCACAAGATAACCGAGAAACGCACTTTGTTTTTTTTTTCTAAATGAAAATAAATCAAAGTTCTTTACGTAAAAAGATTACAGACTGAAACACCTCTTATGTAGTATTCAAAGACAACAGAAATATTCAATTAAAGAATAATTTGAAAAGAAAATTTGTATCTCACGACCAAAGAACAAAACAAATAGACCACAACTTCTTCCTTCAATCTATATCTACAACACATTCTTGCAAAAAGTAAACCTTTTTTTCCTTTTCAACATCTAATGAACACAGTGAAGGAGTCTTTAAGAGGTATATAGACCATCTCTTGATCCGTGGGAACCAAACCTTTTTCACCAAACCGATCAAATCACAAGCAGTCCAAACCGCAGATCTCAAGAACAGGACCACCTTTAGCCACAAAAGGATTAACTCTAACCCAAAGAAGTGTAAGAATAGAAGCAATGAGGATGGACCAGACGATAATAATGGTCGGCATCCTATCTTGCTTCCCAAGCAAACCTTTGAGGAAGGGGTAAAGATGAATGACCACCCAAAGTGCAAAGAACAATCTTCCGAAAAGCGGTCCCCATGAGTCATATCCATTGCTTATAGCATCAGAGATTCCAACTACAATCCCAATCATGTTTATGATGAGAAGAGTGGTTGGAGGGATGAGTAGTGAGGTCCACTTGAAGAGGTAAAGGTCTGAGAACTCGCCGTCATCAGCTGCTTTTGACGTGACTGTGAAGTTAGTGTCCACACCAGCAAGAACCTTGAGAAGACCTTGGAAGAGAGCAAAGAGATGCGCAGAGACACCTCCTATGACCCAAAACTGTTCATTTCTCCACCAATCATCAATCCCAACTTTGCCCCATTGCATCTCCAGGATACCAGTTATAGCAATGGACGAGAAGAGGGCCATGAAGAGGATACTTGCATAGTTGCTTATCTGCAAAAAAAACAAAGACCCAATTCAGAACACAGAATCATGTAATAAAGATTCATACTATGAGAGCTCAAGATTGAATGCTTCACCTCAGGAACAATGAATTTTCCTGTGAGGAGGCAGATGGCAGGGAGAGAACAGTAAACGATGAGAGGGAGAGAGGTCCAAGGGTAAACCACAGAGTTAATATAGGACAGCCTCTCAAGCCATTTCAAACCACCTCCATAACCATACCAAATAGGACAATGCCTACTCAAGAAAATCTCAACGGAACCAAGCGCCCATCTAAGAACTTGATGAAGACGGTCCGAAAGATTGATTGGAGCTGAACCTTTGAAAGCAGGTAACTTAGGTGTGCAGTAAACAGACCTCCATCCATGAGAATGCATCTTGAAACCCGTGAGAATATCTTCAGTAACAGAACCGTAGATCCACCCAATCTATAGAGAACAAGGATCATCATCATCATCATCATCATCAAAAACCAAAGAATCTATTTTTGCATATATATACAAATAAAAAAAAGTGAGTTGCGTTGCTTACCTCTTTTCCCCATTCGGTTTTATCCTCATATCCACAACTAATGACTTGGATAGCTTCTTGAAGCAGACAAGCAGGGCTTGCGTTTCTAGCCATCCCACCGTTTTGCATACGAGCAGACGCAACAAACACAGGAGACTGACCAAACTTCTTCTCCAACTTCAACTGCATTGCCTCCGTTGACTGTTCTACATTAGATCCTAGAAAAAAAAATCAATATTTTAGTAAACGTTGCTTACACACCAAAGGAGTGTTATATTAATACATACGGAACTGTAGTAGTGTTTACCTTTAGAGACGCTGCTACCCTCTTCAATATTCTCTAGAGCGTGGATCTGCTTAGACGCTTCCCTATTCTTCTTCTTCTTATCCGCAGCCACCTTCTTTGCTTGACGTTTCTTCCTTGAACCACAGCACATGAAACACCATTTTGGCCAGCAGTTGCATGTCTTGCCCGGAGCCTTCTTCTTCTTCGGTGCATCAAATCCGTAGAGGGCTTGCCTCCTGAAAACACAACCTGTCCCAACGTATATAGGTCCTTGTAACCCATCCAAACCCTTCATATTGATCTGTAAACCCAAAGATTTCGTTACTATTTGGAAAAATGTACATGAATGTTCAAGAAGAAGACTGGTGGATGTACTACTTACATCGAAGAAGACAACATTGCGATTTGAGTAACGATCGTGCCTATCAATCCCATCGAATCTTTGGGGGAACTGAACGTAGCAGATCTTCTTTCCTGACTGAGGATCCATCATGAAACACATGGCTTCTCTAAGAGCTTTGCTATTGTTGATGTAGTGATCACAATCCACGTTCAGAAGATATGGAGCATTTGATAGAACCCCCGAGACTCGTATCTGTGGATGAATCAAAGAGTCAAGAACCGTTGAAATGACAAGGTGAATACGAATCTACAAAGAGAAGGTTTTAGAAGCTGATAGTTACCAGAGAATTCATAGCTCCAGCCTTCTTGTGGTGATCAAATCCAGGTCTCTTCTCACGAGAGACGTAAACTAACCTAGGCAACTCGTTGTTTTCCACATCACGTACACCATCACTTCCAAGGAACACCTATTACAAAGAAAACCATTAAAGTTTACATATGAAGCATATTACATACTCCCTCTATTTGAATACTTTGACATTTTCTTGAATTTTTTTTTGGTTCCAAACTAAATATGATGTTTTCAATGTGAAATTTATTAACAATTTATGCAATTTGACCAATGATATTATGCGGTCTATTTTACTATTAGTCAAATTGTGGTTAGGTGAATAGTTAATGATGTTTTTGTTTAGAAAATGTAAACAATGAAATGGTTTCTTAATCTATGTGCCCACTTCTAAAAATTCATTGAGAGTATAAAGACTTTTTGGGAAAAAAGCATAGTTTGATGAAACTCACCTGGATCATGCCGGGATGGTCTCTTGTACTATTACCAGGCCAAGGTGTACCGTCTTGCATTGTCCAACCTTCCTCAGGCACTTTCTGTGCCGTTGCCACTAAAGCATTGATCTTCACTTTAAACTCTTCATAATCCCTCTGTCAAAACACACACACTCTTCCAAATCAATATCCAAAGCCATCACAGTCTCTTCATATAATAAAAATACTGATACATTTCTCATGAGAAATAAACTTATAAAGGAGCAAAGTAAGTAGTAATAACCTTCATGGCGCGCCGTTCTCTGACAAAAGCAGGATGGACTTTGTTCTTCAAGTAGTCCATCTTATGGCAGAAGTACCACTCAGGAGCACGTGGCTCGATACAATATTTCTTGCAGAAAGGAACCCATTTCCTCGCGAATTCAGCAGTCTCAGAAAGAGCTTCGAAAGTAAGCATAGCAGCACCATCATCAGATACATAGCAAGCAACCCTATCAACTGGATAGTCGACCGCAAGAATAGACAAGACAGTGTTCGCTGTAATAAGCGGAGGCTCTTTCAATGGATCCACTGTACTGACAAATACATCAACAGGTGAAAGCTCTGATGGTTTGCCTTCTTTCTCATATCTGCAAACATAAAATCTCAAAATTATACTCTCATAACAAAGTCTTTTAACATTTCTTCCACGTGTGGTGGTGATTCAAGTTACCTTAGTGAGAGTCTGTCCAAGTATGTTTCTCGCTCGATAGGGTACCACTTAGGGAACTGATCAAGAACCCATGAAACAGCAAACCATATCTCACAAATGACTGATATGAGCCAGAGTGCGTACGCATCTTTGACTGGGTGAAGAATACGGTAGTGAAAGAAGAGACCAAGAATCACAAGACGTAGAACAATCAACATCCGGTATGGATTTATCTTGCTTGATTTGATTGGTATCTTCCTAGACAATGGCTGCCTTCCCTCATCCATCCTAAATACCAAAAATAAACAATGCTTCATAAGGAACGAAACAGAGAGATAAAACAAAAAGACTTTGTGTGTGTTGTGTGTGTCTTTACATTGGGATATCATCACCATCTTCAAAATCAGGATCTCCTTCGTGTTTAACCACCTGGAGTTTCTCATTCTGCTTCCTTTTCCAGTCCTCCATTCTATCTTTCCAAGCAACACTTCCATAACCGTAGACAGCGAGGTCTTTCTGAGGTACCATAGGTCTTGGATGTGCTGCAATTGCACAAAGCAAATGAAAAAAACTCAGTAACCACAGGTCCAACACATTTTGTTACTCATTAAGTAAAGTTTACCAGCAATGGTTGGGTCAGAGAGAGAAGCTGGGTGACTTTTACTGCTGTGACCACCAATTGAAGGAGGAACAATGAGAGCATGTCTGTCAGAAGAAATCTCAACGTCCTGTGTGATTAACAAAAAAAAGCCAAAACGTAAGTAGATGAAAAGTACTAATGATGTGTGTGAGCAATGAAGGAGACTATTACCTCATCGCCATAAGTCAGCAACGGAATCTGAGAGCCAGGTGGAGCAGAATCCAGATCAGAGTGTGGGAAGCCAGAGTGGCGACGAGAGACAGACACACCTTCAGAGACCTGATCAAATCCAATCCCACCGTTCTCGTACTCAAACTCATTGTATATATCATCAATGTCATCTTCCTCTTCATCATTTTCAACCCTCGGACTTCCTATCAAAACAACAACATAAATACACAAAAGAAATCAGCAACAATTCGCATAGTCTCTTCTAACTAACAAAAACAAAAAACAAAAAACCTTTGATTCGTTTGTAACGGGTTTTGCACTGAGGACAAGCTTGATTGCCTTCACGCCTCTCGTACTCATAGCAAGGTCTACAAACAGGGAAGGCACACTCGTTACAGGCCACGAAGGGTTCTCCATCCACAGTCAATTCGATCTCGTCTCTGCAGATTTTACATATCTGCCCACTCAGCTCCTGCACTGATCTTATCTGCACAACACACAATACAACCAAAAGTCAAATGACAGCTCATAGTGAACAGTACAATCTTTACTAAAAAAAAAGAATCTAAACAAGATTTAGATTTGGATCTCAGATGTCATGATTGCACTTCTGTGTCGGCAGCTTGAAAGAAACAGACTGTTATATTGATAGATAACATCTGTCAAAAAAACATATCAACACTTCCCACCGACACATTCAGTTACAGATTAAGTTAGCTGCAAATGTGCAGAAATGAATCTTAAATCTTGACCAGGTGAAACCCAGATCCAGAAGAGAGAAAAAGGAAAAGACTTTAGCACAGAAACAGAGAAACCCAGATCCAAATGACAAAGAGTTAGTTAAATTGGGATTGAAAATAAATAAAAAAAGGAGAGATCTTTGTTGGTTGCTTACTCTGGCACTCTCATCGGCATTAATCAGAACGAACTCGTTTCTGTTGTGTGAACCGGCGACTAACCGACCACCGGTATTCATCTCCTCCTCGGAACACTCTCGCTTCAATCCTTCTTTGGATCCTTTCTCTCACAGATCGATTTGTAATAAAACAGATAGAGGAGTGGTTGATTAAGCAAACCCGGTCAACTCAAATCGCAGAGTCCGACCAAATTAAAAAAAAAAAAGAACAGACTTTGTTTAGGAAATAAAATTAATGAAGGAAATAGAAAGGGATAGTGTGTTTGGGTTGTATTGTATGTATATATGTGGTGATGGTATTGATTCAGCTGCAAGCCACCAGCTCTCTTTTATTTTGTTTTCCTCTCCTCTCCTCTTCTTCTCCGAAAGTGCACATTCACAGAAATAAAGGATGATTCCAGACAGACAGAGAGAGAGAGAGAGTCAATGGTGGGAAAGAGAGAGAGAGGGGAAGCTGCAAATGATAAAGGGGCAGGCCCAAAAATCTTTTACAAACGCGTAACCAAAGAAGAAAATTAGTGAAGAGAGTGATTAGTTAAATGACGAGATTATTTAAAGGCAATTATGTAAGGAACAAAAAAATCAAAGGCGATATTTTATTAAAGCAGACAAATTAATTAATTAACAGTTTGTGGGGACCATTATTAAACATGTGTTCTCTCTCTCTTTCTCTGTCCTCCATTCCACTTGTTGCTGTTCCTGTGTGTTAAAAGTCCCAAACACACACATTATTAATATGCATTAATCAAATTTTGTACTTTGTTTTTTTCTGGTTATGTGCATTTAACCTCCATTATTCTATCGCCAATAATGATATTTTGATACAGTTGAATTTTTTCTTTTAATTATTTGTCTGTGTAGATTCACGTTCTTGTAGCATGTGCAAGAAAATAATTTGTTTGTGAAATGTTCGTCTTAATTTTAAATAAAAAAAAATCAAGGTCTTTTGTTACTGTCTTATTGTGTAATAAATCCCCTCTTATTTCGTAAAGAGACTTACAAATGTTGAGAAACAGATGTAAGGTGCATTTATTTTTACTCACCAGACACAAAACACTCTGTAAGCATCGTGTCCAAGATCCTATTTTCTAGGTCTTTTCTTTTTTATTTCTTGGCTCTAATTATTCGTATTGATGCTGATAACATACTCCAAGCTTAGAGATTATGTAATCACCGTTTTGTACACGCGCCGTTTCATGGTTTTTAAACTTTGTTATCTGTTTTACTGCATTGGTTTTCACTTTTATCTTCGTCCTCCCAAAATTCTGTTTGGTAATTTTTTTTATGCCATACTAATAGGAGTAATAGATAATAGATAAATAAAAAAATCAAGGTCTTTTTCTCCTATAGAAAATGTACAACCAGTGACAATATCGTATATTCGTATCACCACAAATATATGCCCATGAATTATGTCTATATATGTATACATTTGCCGACAAATAGTTCGTGATTTATATAACATACTATATAGAAGCAGTATTTGGCTTTTAGGAAATTCAATATTTATTATTGTTGATGGCCGGGAGAAATAAAGATAATAGATACTCCATATTGCACAACAAACATATAAAATTTATTATATAATGTAGAAAGAGCGAGCTTTATTACACATCAAATGTCGTTTTCATGATTGTTTGAATTATGTGTACTGTCTTCTCCAAGCGTTCGTGCCACATGCTCTCATACAAACTGTCGGTGCCCTTATATATTATTTTCTTATTATTATTAGTTGTTGTACAAAAATACTTGGTTTTAGTTTTTACCAGGAATATTAGAAATGAAAACCAGTTAAAACATTTTGCCATTAGAAATTTAAGTCAGACCGATTAACGTATTTGCTGTACTTCAGCTTGATTCGATCGTGTCACAGCTATTCAATAATTATTATATTCCACAGTAAATACAATGATAGATCATGTGTTTTTGTAATACATAAAATGAAACGCAAACTTTTTTGTAAAAATACTATATAATTTTGTATTACTATATTTGTTGATACGTATAGTATAGCATGTTATATGACTTCTAAAATTCTGTAACTCGATAACAGTTCACTCTTACGTGCATACCTACTTCTCAGTTATCTTATTTGGTATCTAAGATTTGAATCATAATCATATGTAAAAATAAACTTAAACTAAATTGAATTATATGGATGAATGGTTTATCTAATTCTACTTTTGAGAAGATAATGCCACAATAATACGAGGGGACCTGATTTTGAAATAGAGAAACAAACAAATTTAAGTTTAGCCAAAAGGTAACAACTACATTCATTTGATAATATACATATATAATTCTTGTAAGAGTATGTATGTCTTTGTTATTTGCCTATTTACGATATACGGAGTACTGATTAATTAGACATGGCGCATGTGTTAAAAACACATGAATTTGGTTTTGTTAGTGAACAAAGATATCAAAATACAGACTCACATAAACCTTTCTCTTATTATTTAAAAATTGCAGAAGGTATAGAAATCGTGATACTGTTAGCTCAATTTTATCGTTTAGATCCACAACAACACACACTACACCTCTAGGCTCTAGGCCTTAAACGTTAGATCATAAACTCAAAATATGATACTAATACTAATAACAAAAACATGGTTGCCAATTTGTTTGGATCATCAAGTTTCAGGAACGTTATTTCGATGTTCTTGAACCAATTATAAATCCTTAATCCATTGGAACTGGTAAACCATATAATCACTTGTCATGCCACGTTTAGTTTTGTTTTCTCGGCGTCACCTACAATTTGTTCAATCCATTTGCTGAACGACGCATAACATAGTCAGTTAACGAGTGGAGATAACACAAAATTATGTGGGGTTTGTTTGTCGTTCACATGATTCTTGCTTTCATTCTTTAGTTTGTTCCCCTAAAATTTAATTTGTTCCTTATTCTAAGACTACTTAGTCGAAACAAAAAAGACTACGCAATCGAAACGCACAGGCTAAGGTTGGATAAATTCTACGCTTCATAATTAGCAAATGGAAATACATGTAATAATAATATTTACAATGTAATATTGCAATATTTAAGTATCTAACATCAGTGCTTTCCACAAATATAAAAATAAAATGTTGGCTGGTGACTATTAAAATAAAAATATGAATAAGTAGGAAATGAATGAATATGAACAAAATAAAAAAATGAAAATAAATATTTATTCCTTTTGTTCCATATCAATTTTGATAAGATATGTTTTTCTTCTATAGTTTCTTAAAATTCAAGGAATGAAAAGGAATAAGACGAATCAAAAATTTCTCATAAATAGTGTATTTTTAAGAGAATGAGTAAGAATTGACCATTTCTCTTAGTTTTCTGTATCACCATTTGAATCCGTTGTGTTCTAAATTAAAGAGTTTCCTAAAAAAAATAACTATGTTTATGCTCAGAAAAATGACTATGTTTACGAAAAATTAAAAATTAATAATTGAAGATTTAAAAACATAAAATTTTAGTTGTATGTTTTCTATCCGATATAAAAATAGTTAGAGTTTAAATCAATAAAATATATGTTGTAAGAATTTTGTGTCATTTTTGTAATTATATAAAATGTCGTATTTCAATTTAACTGGTCTTTGCTTAGGAAAAAAAAAACTTTTAGCAGAAATATTGATAGTTTAATAGTTAAAAATTTAAAAGGGTTACAAAATTTTAGCAAGGATTTTCTATCAAATTTAAGAATAATCGGAGATTTAAATCACTAAAAACTCATTTTTAATAGGTATTTGTGGTGACAATAACTTTCGAAAGTCATATTCTATACTATTAAGCCCAAAACGAAATTAGAAAGGAAAACGAAGTAGAATAGAACAAAATCGGACAGCTGTGAAACTGCTCTGTTGTACTTTAGACAGCCAACAAAAAAGACTTAACTGGTCCGAACTAAAGGAACTCCAACTCCTCTCTCAGATTTCGGGCAGAGTTTGAGAATCTTACGGGCAGCGGTCACGTAAGGTCTTTGCGATAAAAGTCTTTAGACAGCTCATCGCCAGTTTTAAATCTGCGAGTATAGTTCTTGTGTCATAGTCGGCAAGCTACTGAATCTGTAAGCGTACGTCGACTGATCAGATTCGGACCAATTCTTTCCTTTTCTTTTTGACTTCGGACACAACCAAAGTATAAAAGATAATGATTATTTCGGCCTTTCGGGTAAAAAAATTGACTTATTTTCTACTTTAAAGGTAAAAAACGACAAATGACTACGAACGTAAGAAAACGAATCAAGAGTAGTATAATTTAGAAGATATTACAGTGCTGGTAGTTAAATTATATAAATATTTAGCTGTGAAGTTGAATCCGTCTCTTTGAATTATTAAATAAAATTACAGGGGCGGCAGATAAGAGATAAAATAAATAAAAAATGTGGAATAACACATGCAAAAGATTGGACTCAGACTCGGTATGTCATTGCCATGTTCCTCTTCACTAAAACCCCATATTTTTCCAGCTGTGTGATTCTCTTTAGTAAATTTTTAAAGCATTTCACAAATCAAAACCAGAACTTCAAGTTTCGTTGTCTTTTTCAACGTGAGTCTAACTGAAAGAAGAATAGAATCTTGATTTTCCAATTTGGGAGATTAAAAGGTAGCGGAGGAGACTTCTTTTTACAGAAGGAGCACTTCCACTGAAGTGGCTGTAGTTTAGTGGTGAGAATTCCACGTTGTGGCCGTGGAGACCTGGGCTCGAATCCCAGCAGCCACACAGTTTTTTAATCCTTATCTTTTCGTTTATACACTAATAAAATGGGCTTTCAAATGTTTATCCATCCTCTTTTTAAGGGCCATCCGTTTTAAATGTTGAGGAATCATTAAATCTAGAAATATTTCACTTCACGAACCGGCTATTGTAACCTGATGAACGGTAAAAGGATAAAAAAAAAAAAAACAGAGAAACACCATGAATGTAACAAACAGATTCCGCTTAACATCGTTCTTTCTTCATTTTTTCCAGACACGAACTGTACCATCCACTGAAGAAGTCAACATGCAATCCTCCTTGGGGTGATAACTCACGCTTGTAACCTTACAAACAATCGAATAGAAAAAAATATCAAAACCAATACCTTCTCAGAGAACTTAGAAACAAAGGGAAAAAGGAACGAGAGTGAGTGAGTCTTTACCACTAAATCATGAGCTCGAAATTTCGATACCACTTTTGCATCTACCAAATCCCAGAAGTAAACCATTCCATCCTCCGATCCTCCAATTACATATGCATCCGAGTTAGAGAGGCAACAATCGGTTTTAAATGACTGTTTCACACACGAAAAAATTATCATTAGTCATAATACTCTTAATGTTTGTAACTAAGAAACAATTAAGCAGCCACGGATAATATCTGATGACTAACCTTAGAAATATGACCTTTATAGACTTGGAGTAGCTCTCCAGTGGTTCTGTATTTCCAAAGATATTCATAAGATGAGAAACTACAGCTTTTTTTTCCTTCACAATACATGCTAACAAATTTTACAAAGGGGAATGTTTACCGGTCGAGTAGACGGAGAGTAGAGTCCAAGCAACCAGCTAAAACGCAGTTTCCATCGTTTGATATCGATATGCAATTAACCGGTTGTCCTAAGTTATCCGACATCTCCCTGTTTCCAACAAATTAAAACAAAACTCAGAGTCAGCCCTTTCGATACCTCCTGGCCAAAAGAAAAATACAAAACAATACCAGATTCCTTTTTCTTGTTGTGGAGTTTTGTACATACCTACCGATACGCATGTCAAAGGTTCGAACAGTTCCATCGACGCTACCACCAATAATCTCACTCTTTGTTAAAACAACTGACATCACTGTATCCAAAAACGTATCAATGATCTGAAACAAACCCAAAAAAAACATCAAATAACGCAAAAGCTGGTTATGATTTTAGTTCTGAAGTAATCAGAGAAAGGAGCAAAAACCTGAACAGGCTCAACACTGTGAGATCTGCAGTCCCATACACGTAGCGAACGATCGAACCCAGCTGACACAACTACAGATGATGTATCATTAAACTTCACCGCATTGACCTGACAATATCATTGTCCACAAAACATCAAAAAAAAAAAAAAAATAGAATATTAAATTTAAAAAGCTGAGTCTTAAAGATCGAGACACAGAGTCCAAGCTTTGAGAGATTTACCTCGCCGTCATGACCACGGAACTTACGGATAACGCGTCCGGTTGAAACATCCCAGTAATAAACTTGTCGATCACCACCACATGAACAAAACTTGGCATTGTCTCTGTGTAAAAAAAGGAGAAAAAAAAATGAATGAAACAAGCACATGAAACTCCATTTCTCGGTACAACAGTGAAACATCAGGCTCATAAAGACTGAGCTTTCGTTTCATCATATCCAATCAAGTTCAGCTGCAAAGCAGCAGAAACACATAGAAGTATACATCAAACACACACACACACACACTCATCATATCAGCTTCCACTAAATAATCAATCTTGCTTGATAATGATATAAACGAAACCTAAACTCCTAAATTTGAAATCCCTTAACCCTATTTTATCAACTTTAGCTGCAAGCAACCAAATAAACATAACTAGAATTGAGTCAATACATTGAAATCAATCTAATTCACATTAACCTAAAACCAAAAAGAGAGCTATAAGTGATATGATCTTAGCTGCAAGCTAGCAACAAAACACACACACACATAAACAAACAGAATCCAAATATAAAACTTAGCAATGTGACGATTAAGGAAAGGATTTGAAGTTCATACGAAGTAACATGAACGTCGCGGACTTCGCGGCCGTGTGATTTGTACGTCTTGACTAGGATTCCACGGTGAGGATTCCATAGGCGGATGGTTCGATCCTTGCCGCATGTGAGAGCGTAGTTTCCGTCGCCGTTAAACCTCGCCGCTAAAACCGCCCCTTCGTGGCCTTTGAGCACGTTCGCCTCTTTCGTCGGCAGCTCCGTCGTCGCGCTCATCTCTTTTTTTTCTCGCCTGAAAAAGGTTCAGTGACGTTTCCACGTAATGGGCTTGTACTAGAAAATAGACTTTAATAGTTAGTTTCGAATTAATGGGTTTCTTAAAGCCCATTATGGTTGGGCTTATCAAATTGGCAATAGATTCGAGTATTTTGGATTTTGCCACAAAATTAATTGCATTTTTGCTAAATTTTACATAAACTAGTACCGATTAACGACAAATTACAAAGTATATTGTATTTTATATTTCTATTAAAACCATTAAAATTATTTTCAAAGTTTTTTGACAAAAAAACTTTCTAAAACAATTTTTTTTTTGATAAATGTATAAAGCTCTCTAAAAACATCAATAGTTTCTTGCGTGATTGTTCGTTACCTAAAGAATACGTATAAGACGGAGAGATTCATGACAATAAAAGCTACTCCCTCTGTTTTTAAAAGATAGTAGTTCTAGAATTTTCACATATATTAAGAAAATTCATTAATTTTGATTGTAAATGCATTGTTTTTTACAAATAACAATTTTCAATAACTTTTAGCCAATAGAAATTCAATAAACACCATTAATATTTTTGAAACTTACAATTTTTCATAAAAGCATACTTTGAAAAAGTAAAACTACTATCTTTTTGAAACAATTTTTTTTCCTAGAACAATCATCTTTAAGGAACGGAGGGAGTAATTAATTAACCACGATCGATTGTGATAGTTAATACAGCAAAAGTTAAACGAACCAAAAACTCTCATCTCCCTCATTACATTCACACTCTAGTCTCTCTATATATAACCTGGTCAAATCACTTAAAACACCGCTTATTATTAGAAAACAAAAAGCAATGGCCACTAACACTACTTCAAAGCTTTCTCTCCTCACATTTCTAACAGTTTCATATCTCATATCGACCGTCCACATCATTACCGTCGCTGAGGCAAGAAATCTCCTCACTGCATCCGTGGCTGCCGATCATTCCGGCGCAGGGAACCTAATAGAATGCTGGAACGCGGCGTTGGAGCTTAAGTCTTGCACCGACGAGATAGTCAAGTTCTTCATTAGCCGTAATGGTACGGCTGAACCGGATGTATCCGCTGGAATCGATAAAGATTGTTGCGGAGCTATTGTGTTGGTTGGGAAAGAGTGTTGGTCCGTTATGTTTACTTCTTTAGGGCTTACCACTATGGAAGGGAATATGCTTAGTGAGTATTGTGGTATCCAGGCGGAGAAATCGATATTGTCTCCGTCTCCGTCGCCGGAAACTCTGGTTTTATCTCCGGTTTAAGTTAAATATCCGGGACTTGATTATAATTATAATATATGGTTCTTTTTTATTTTTGTAATAAAAAGTTCATAAAACTTGAACTATGTTTTTGGTTCTTAAATATGCAAAACATGAGTAAGATTTTCTATTATTTTTTCCTCTCAGTTTGATCTTAGATAAACGAATCAAAAGGTTTATTTTTAAACATGCGTAACAATTAACAAGTGAAGCATGTTTATTTGGTTTCTCAATGCCACGGCCAAAAAAGGTTGATGCCGATCAGATTGGATCCACCATTATAAACTACACTTGTGGCCAATTTCCACGGTTTCACGTATAACCAACCAGTCAATCACCAAACCGGAATTACACCCGGAAAAAAATAATCTAAACCGAAACCCACACCATTTTATTTGCTTCCTCGGGTAAATCATATCGAAGCTCGTCCTCATGTATTAATCTCTAGAGTCTAAGAGCCACCTGATGGTTTCTCCTGCAAGCTTGTCAAAATATTCAATCGACAAGCTTATTCGACAACATCTTCAATAGTATCCCAAGAAAGAACTTGAAGTAATTCGTTCTTCCTGTTGCTTATAAGGTGTGTGTTTTCACGAATTTGTGTTCAATCCATTCATCTATTAAAATATTTTGGGCTAAACTAATTGGCCTCTAAAAGAAACGTGATATCTCGTTATTGTTTTTGTTTTTTTTGCTAAAATTTGGTATATCGTTGTTGTCGATCACTGATCAGTAGTATTGCTTGTTAATGTTGTTGTACATTGAATGCTGACGCCGTATTGGTGGTACATATTAAAATGCAACGTTTAAGTTTTGTGAAGCAGATTTTCTTTATATCATTGATGACAACGATAACTCTCTTCTTGACCAAACCATTCTTTGTTTTGCTTTCTCTTCGTTAGTTGTCTTTTTTCTTTCTTTTTAGACGGTAGGTTCACTTTAAAATCTGAGGAAGAAAAAGATTGAGGATGCGTATATTCCTTGAATGCATCCTTCTCATAATTTGCATAATCATCGAAACTGAGGGAATGAAAGTACGTTGGTACCAACTCAACGTTGCCGGCTTCTCCACTATACTTTTAGAAGAGAATTTTATATTTATGTCTATTTAAAGAAACGAGGGAACACTAACAAACGAAAGAGTAGTACCAGAGCAGAAAATACTCATCGCAAGTTAGGTTTTGTATATACTAGCCTACGAACATGTATATCTAGGCCATATGGTATATAATTATTAGTTTAAAAGGTCTAATATTGATAAATAGTTAAACACTGCGTACCTGTCAATGCATATGATCAGAACTTAGTATCATATATGGCACTTTAGAAAAGAAAAAAACAATTTAGCTAGTATGGCATGTTTATTTCGACATCTAAAAGTCGGTGCGAGGTTTTCCGTTCTTTTGTGGGTTGTTCTAAATATGAGAATTTTATCATACAAATAAAATCATTCAATCATTGATTTATTAAATACAGAAGTAGTCTTGAGGAAATCAAACAGTCCATATACCCAAAATTTAAACAAAACAGTTTTTTTTTCAGGTTTATTATGTTGATTGCGACGATCAAAATACGTTATATATGTATACCAACTGGCAAGATAGTATGATTTTAAGAGATGGACATAAAGGGACAACTAAAGCTAAATTTATATATTAGTGGCGGTCGTATATGTATTACAGACTTACAGTATATGGATTATTGATATTATTTTTGCATGGCCGGAACTCGAGATTGCGTGGACATAGCGGTTTACCCACCTACTTTGCTTGTATACGTTTAAACCACATGCGTAATGTGTCATCGATCACTTTAATCTCATTGGTTCTTTATTTTATTTTACTTTTTATTGTTTCTTTTTAAATTGGTATATATATATATCTTTATACATTGTGGTATTATTAATTTTATTTTGGGGAGGGGGTTTATTTGATAACTGGAACGGATTACTTAGTTTAAGGCGTTTATGTTATGGATCACGATCGAGTTTATAAAAGCAAACATCTACGACGCACAAAAAGCAATAGGTAATCCACAAAGCTTAAGCTGATAAAACATTTATCAACTAGCCAAATGCATTATTGTTGGGATAAAGATCAATTTTAAACGTTACACACGCTAGATTCTTTTTTTTCTTGTCAACCGTTACAATAGCTATAACTAATCGAGTTTATCGTATCAGTACGTCATCGAAAATATTACTAAATTTACACGATTCATCCTAAGTTCTAATCACCAAAAACTTTATAACGTGATTCATATTTACTTATTATACAATTCCTCAAGATTAATAATAAAGATTAGTCTTAGTTGGTAAAGTTGTCGCGAACAAAACTCGTGCACTGTCTTATATTAAATTGCGCAGCAGCACATATACATGATTGCATTATGATCGAATAGAATCTCTGATTTCACCTTTTTTAACCTAATGGTTCTGTCATTTCACTAACCATATATTGTTGCTTTACGAATCTATGTTTTCACAGTACCATTCAGTAATTTGTAGATCTAGTTAGAGTGACTTGTACCGTTCGGTGATTAATTAGTGGACGGAAACGAGAAACATATATACGAAAAATTCTCTAGTTAGCATCTAAAACCATTTTGAATGGTATGGTGAGATTGTGACACGAAAGTAACAACTTTTATTTTCTTCGACACTTAGCTACGTACTATTATTCCATTGTTTTTGATTATCACCGACGTAAAATATCAGACGTATGCGTGCTTGTGTCAGTACTTATATAAATACCCACTTAGCTTCTTATTCTAAATCAAAGAACAAGTTACAAGGAGTAACTCGTATATACATATAAATCTTTTCAAGAACTCAAACTAAAACCAAAATCATTAATCTATCGATCGATGGACATGGAGACCAAGAAACCATACATGATGGTGACTATGATACAGCTCATCTATGCAATCATGTTTCTTATCTCCAAAGCTGTCTTAGATGGCGGAATGAACACTTTCGTCTTTGTTTTCTACCGTCAAGCGTTCGCTACCATGTTCTTGGCTCCTCTTGCTTTCTTCTTCGAGCGGTACATGACTATATACATTGGTAGATAGATGAGTATGTACAATCTTTTCCTAAAGTATATATAAATTATGTTCAATATTTTTTCCTTAGAAAGAGTGCTCCACCTCTTCCATTTGTGACCTTCATCAAGATCTTCATGCTCTCTTTATTTGGGTAAGTACTTTTTAGGATTCATTTGATTTGATTTTTTTTTGTCCGCGTTTATATGTGAAATGATAATTTCAGTTCAAAGTAAAACTCAGAAAATGTATTTCTATTTTTTTCCATCAAACGAGTACATTCTTAAAATGTAAAGTATACAACTCAAACAAGGAATGCATCATATTACAGATCCGATTGTTGATAACCTACTGTGTTTTCTTGTGTGCATTAGTTAGAATGTTATAAAACTGTTTACAGTTAGTTACAAAGTTTTATCAGTACTTCCTTTATAATTGTACTAACAAACGCGAAATGCGAATAACTTTTTATCTTTCGGTGCTACTTGCGTTTATAAAACACCCTCTTCTAATTATCAATTAAACTTTATATTTTGGTGCTACTTGCGTTTACAAACACTCTTTCTAGTTATCAGCTGAACTTTATCTATACCGGAATTTCAGTTTGACATTGAGCCTGGACTTAAACGGAATCGCATTATCATACACGTCGGCGACTTTGGCCGCCGCCACAACAGCTTCCCTTCCGGCCATCACATTCTTCTTGGCTCTCTTTCTTGGGTATACACTTACAATACATTTTGCTTGGCTCTCTTAATTATTTTAGTACTCTTTATTTATTGCGTTTATAAATAAATGTTGAAGTATGGAGACGCTAAAGGTTAGAAGCATACAAGGAACAGCGAAGCTTGTGGGGATAACTGTGTGCATGGGAGGAGTAATTACATTAGCCCTTTACAAAGGTCCACTGTTGAAATTACCTTTTTGTCTTCACCTCTATAATCACCGGAATATTCCCGGCGAAGTCTCCGGCGCTAACACCTCTTGGCTGAAAGGATGTGCCCTCATGATCACATCCAACATTTTATGGGGTCTCTGGCTCGTTTTGCAGGTACCTAATCAAATTGCTCCATACATTATTATGTTGCTTGGTTAAATAATTAATACTAAATTTAGTAAGACGTGACGTGATTGATATAAGCATATCAGTTACCACTTACCATATAGATGTATTTCAACACAAGACGAAATTGCGAAACAAAAATGAATTTATAAAAACGACACGAGTGGAGTGTATATCAAGATTTGTTGGATTTACTAATTTTTGTGCTAGATGAATCATTAATATTTTCTATGTTTTGTTTGTTTTCGCAATGTGAAAACAGGGCCGTGTGTTAAAGGTCTACCCTTCGAAGCTATACTTCACAACTCTTCATTGTCTATTGAGTTCGATTCAGTCATTTGTTGTCGCGATTGCAGTCGAGAGAGATATCTCAGCATGGAAGCTTGGTTGGAACCTACGACTCGTTGCAGTCATTTATTGTGTAATCAACTAACTCTGTTCCATTTCACAACAATATCAAATTCCATAATCTAAGAATATTTTACTAATGATATAAACGACATATATGCAGGGATTTATTGTAACTGGCGTAGCATACTATTTGCAGTCATGGGTTATAGAGAAGAGGGGACCTGTTTTCTTATCAATGTTCAGTCCTTTGTCTCTCCTCTTCACTATCCTCTCTTCGGCAGTTCTACTTTGTGAAATCATCAATCTTGGAAGGTTCTACAATTTTTTTGAAGTATACTAGTATAGAAATCAAGAACTTAAGATCACAAATCTCAAACCTTTCAACTTTCGTATTGCCTTAGAAAACTTCTCAAAAACTAAGGCCTCAAATAATTCACACAAACCGTGAATAACTCGTCGACCCTTACATTCGTTTATATAGGAATAGATACCTCCTAAACCTATTAAAGATAAACCTTACAATATTCCTAATCCCCTTACAAGATAATCATAAAACTATTAGGATTAGGATTGCTTGCATCTCAAGCTAGTCTTCAAGTTTATCAACATTCCCCCCTTTAAACTTGATATCACCTTCATTCACATTCTTCATTCCAATAAGCTCCCGCATTTCCTTAAAACGTGCTCGTCCAAGTGCCTTCGTGAGTATATCAGCTCGTTGCTTATCTCCTGAAATATGTTCCACCTCGATTTGATCATTCTCAACACATTCTCTTATGAAATGGAACCTCCGGTGGATATGCTTGCTACGACCGTGAAAAACAGGATTCTTAGTCAGAGAAATTGCTGACTTGTTGTCTACTCGAATCACTACCCGTTTGCATTCATCTCCGACGACCTCACTTAACAGCTCCTGGAGCCAAATTGCTTGTTTCGCGGCCTCTGTAGCAGCCATGAATTCCGCTTCACACGAGGACAGTGCTACAATCTCCTGTTTCTGAGAACACCAAGTGATAGGGCTGTTGCCGTAGTAGAAGATGTGACCAGTTGTGCTTCTTCCGTCGTCGACGTCCACATTGTGAGAGCTATCACTGAAACCTATAACTCTCTGCTGTTCAGCTCGTCCAAAACATAGACCAAGAGACGTGGTTCCACAAAGGTATCTAAGAACTTGCTTCAAAGCTGCTCCGTGAGATTCCTTAGGATCTTGCATATACCTACTTAGTACACCAACACTAAACGAGAGGTCAGGTCTAGTGTGTAGGAGGTAACGAAGACATCCAATGCTTCTTCGGTACTCTTTCATCCCAAATTCTTCAAGTATCTTATGCGCATATCTGTCTTGAGATAATGTTATACCTCTGCTCGTTTGGTGTACTTCAATTCCCAGATAATAAGTCAATCTCCCAAGATCAGTCATCTCAAACGTTTGTGCCATCTCTTCTTTGAACAACTTGATCAACTTCAAGTCAGACCCTGTAACAAGTAGATCATCCACGTACACACACACGAGTAGAATATCATTCTTCTCTTGCTTCTTATATAGTGATGGCTCTTTAGTACAGCGAGTAAAACCCAGCTCCTTTAGGATCCGATTGAGCTTGACATTCCAGGCTCTAGGTGCTTGTTTTAAGCCATAGAGAGCTTTATGTAGTTTGTAAACCTTCTCTTCTTTGCCTTTGATCACAAAACCTTCCGGTTGGCTAACGTATACTTCCTCCTTTAACTCCCCGTGTAAGAACGCTGTTTTTACGTCAAGATGGTGAATTTCCCATTCCTCTGAGGCTGCAATTGCAATGATTACTCTAATGGTTTCAACACGAGCTACTGGTGCGAAAACTTCGTCATAGTCGATGCCGTGTCGTTGAACATATCCTTTTGCTACCAGTCTGGCTTTGAACTTACTTATACTCCCATCTGCATTCCTTTTGATTTTAAACACCCACTTGAGTCCAATAGCCTTGAAACCTCGTGGCAGATCAGATAGTATCCAGGTGTTGTTTTTTTCAATCGACTTTATCTCTTCTCTACAAGCATCCAACCATACTTTCAATCTCTTAGCCTCATTAAAGTCCCACGGTTCGTTGTTGATTGCCAATAAGAGTCTCTCTCCTTCAACTTCACATATAAGGACGTAGTCGTCTAGATAAGATGGCTTGGTCCTTACTCTACTAGATCGTCGAGGATTTGTATCCTCTGGTTCCTCATCATCGTCATCTTCTTCGTCTATCACTTCTACTTCATCATCTTCGTGCTCACTTGTCGTTGAAGGAGAGTCATCACTTAAACCCTCCTTCGATCTCAACTGAACATCAAACGAGCCATGTTCTGTTTTTTCTTCATCACTAGTGTCCCAACTCCATTGCTTTTCCTCATCAAAGTGGACATCACGGCTCACAACTATCCTTTTGGTAGATGGGTCATACAATCTGTAAGTTTTGGAACCAGGTTTTGTTCCTAAATGTACTAGCATCCGAGAACGATCATCAAGTTTCTTTCTCCCAACGTCCTCAGTCCTTGCAAAACAAACGCACCCGAAGACTCTGAGATGAGCAACGTTTGGCTTCTTGTTTCGAAAAACTTCATATGGTGTTTGGCCAAGTAAGCTTCTTGTTGCAACTCTGTTGATCAAATAAGTAGCATGTCTGACCGCTTCGCCCCACAAACTCTTTGGTACGTTCATATGTTTGAGCAGGCTCCTCGTCATCTCAAGCAGCGTACGGTTCCTTCGCTCGACGACTCCGTTTTGTTGAGGAGAGTATGGAGCTGTCATATGTCTATTGATTCCGTGTTTGGTGCAGTAGTTGTTGAATTCATGAGAGGTGAATTCACCACCCCTGTCTGATCGAAACATTTTTACTGTCTCCCCTGTTTCTCGTTCTGCTAGCTGCTTGAATGATTTGAACTTGTCAAAGGCCTCACTTTTCTTCTTAAGCAATATGATCCACATATATCTTGAAAAATCGTCAATCAATACAAACACATATCGTTTTCCTCCTGCTGTGGGAGGAGAGATGGGTCCACACAAGTCCCCATGAACTAATTCCAATAGTCGTGAAGCCCTATACGAAGTAGCCTGTGGGAATGGCTTCCTTGTTTGCTTTCCAAGTAAGCAAGATGAACATGTATCTGATTTTACCACGATATTTGGTATTCCATTAACCAGTTCCTTGCTTATCATCATCTTCATTGTTTCAACATTAATATGCCCTAGCCTGGCATGCCATTTTGTCGATTCAGAGGGGATCTCTATCTGCAGACACTCCATGATATCAGCTTGCAAGCGGACTTTATACAACCGATTCTTCGATCTCTTTGTCTTAACCATGAGAGAGCCTGTTCGATCAAATAACATCAACACGTCATCCTTCATTCTCACCTCACACCCGATTTCTGTAGCTTGTCCTAAGCTCACAATGTTGCTTCGTAGTCCAGGTATGAAGTAGACATTACTAAGTATTTTCTTTTCTCCTCCTTTCAACACAAACTTTATTGACCCCTTTCCTTTGATGGCTATACGAGAGTCATCTCCAAAACGCACCACTCCTGAGACGCCTTCATCTAATTTGCAAAAAAACTTCCAATTTCCACTCATATGATTGCTTGCTCCATTGTCTAGATACCAAATATTCTCCATGTCTTGTTCAGCCTCAAAAGTACTTGGTTTTACTTTCTTTTCGTTAAGATACACCAATTCATGCATCATCAATTCATCTGCTTCTTGTGTATCTTCTTCCTTTTTCTCAACAGTTTCTTGTAGTTTCAGTTTCGCGTCGGGGCATTCTGAGGCGTAATGGCCAGTTTTATCACACGAAAAACATGTAATGTGGCTTTTATCCCTAACAGGAGCTTGATGACCTTGTTTATAAGCTTCCTTTTGAGAATGAAACCCTCCGTAACGTCCACGGCCTCTGCCTCCTCTCCAGCTCCCTCGTGTACCTCGACCTCTTCCTCTTCCAAAACCCTCACCGTGAGAGTCATTAGCATACATCAACTTTCCATGATCATCGTTCTGTTCGTCCTCTTCTTCTTCATTAATCCGTTCTTCGAATGCTTTCATTCTTCCAACTATGTCTTCAAACATGATTGAGTTTAGATCCAAAACCTGTTCTAAAGAGGCGACCATGTGGATGTATTTCTTTCTTGGTAGACTCTTTAGAAACTTCTTAACAAGCTTTGGTTCATCAATGATTTCACCAAGAGAGGCTGTCTTTGACAAGATTTCTGTTAACTTGCCGACGAAGGCATCAATGGTTTCATCTTCCTTCATCTTTAGTTTATCAAAGTTTGTCATCAGTGTTTGCAATCGTGCCTCACGTACCCTCTCGGCTCCGACATGTCTGGTTTTAATTGCTTCCCACATAGCCTTAGCTGTTTCAAGATTGCCTACTTGCAGAGTTAATGCCTCAGGTATGGATTGGACGATGAGAGCCATACCCAAGCAATTTTTTTCTTCATCCTTGCTCCCGGGATCAATGGTTTCCCAAACTTTGTTAACCCTGAGAGCTAATTTCATTCGCATTGCCCAAACAGTATAGTTGGAAGATGTGAGCATCGGATACTTGATGGTTGAGGTTCCAGTCTCCTTGCTCTTGACATCAGGTTCATTCTTTACGTCGGACATGGTGGTCGATTTCAAACCTTGGTGGCTCTAATACCAATTATAGAAATCAAGAACTTAAGATCACAAATCTCAAACCTTTCAACTTTCGTATTGCTTTAGAAAACTCCTCAAAAACTAAGGCCTCAAATAATTCACACAAACCGTGAATAACTCGTCGACCCTTACATTCGTTTATATACGAATAGATACCTCCTAAACCTATTAAAGATAAACCTTACAATATTCCTAATCCCCTTACAAGATAATCATAAAACTATTAGGATTAGGATTGCTTGCATCTCAAGCTAGTCTTCAAGTTTATCAACAACTAGTATCATTTTCTTCAAATGTAAAATCAATTATTCAGTAAATTACCTTATATGTATCTTTTTCAGTATTCTAGGTGGATCATTATTGATTATAGGACTCTACTGTGTGCTGTGGGGGAAAAGTAGAGAGGAGAAGAACGCTGGTGATGAGAAGACTGATCCACATCACCAAGAGGATGCAGTTTGCAATGAAGTGAAGGTTGTCATCAGTTGAATGAATGTCTTAATTTTTATTAAAGATGTGGAAAAGATTAGGTTTATTACTATATCTATGTGTTTCTATATCATTCACATAATAGTGTCCCCTGTCCATAATGAGTTTACTTTTTTTTTGTCCCATTAACTACTTTTATCCGTACACAAATGGTGACATGAAAATAGACTTCTTAACCCATAAATTATAAAGGAAAAGGTATAACAAACCCAGTAGAGATCAAACTCACAAATTGAAATTGCCAAAAAAAAATGCTTGATCCTTCTTTTGGAACCACGGTTTGGTTTTAAAATATCAATTGTAACTCACTTGTTCACAATTTTCTTTCTGTATTCTGTCACTTTAGCGTCCTCACGAATCTGAGATTCGGATTTATCAATCTTCTCTCGAGCATCCACAAAATCTGAAACCTTCATTTCTTCTGTAGTCTTACTCTCTGATCCAACGCTCAATGTCTCAGGAGCTTTGACTTCAATATCTAGATCCTCTGAAGTTGAAACATCTGAAATCTTTAGAAGTTCTGATTCTGCAGCTTCAACTTCATCAGTTATGACTTTAGGAACATCTGTAACATTTTTATCCTCCAAGACCTCAAGAAGACCTGACTCATTTGTAACTTTGATTTCAGGAGGAGAAAGAACCTCTGAAACATCCATAACATTCTTATCTTTTAAGGCCTCAGGAACATCTGGCTCTTTTGTAACTTTCACTTGAGACAATTCAGGAGAAGAAACCTTGGAAACTTGTGGAAGTTTCGAGTCTTCTGCAACCTTGAAAACTTCAGATGTTTTTGTAGCTTCCAACTCCTCTGGAAATTTAACTTCCCAATTCTCTGAAAAATTAACTTCTTGGTCTTCAGCTTCCTTAGCTTTAGGCGTTTCAGGAGTCTTAACCTCGGAATCTTTTGGAATCTTAACTTCAAGATCATTTCGAGTCTGAATGTCAAATGTTACTGGAGCTTTTACATTAGAAGCAGAAGTATCAAGCTTTGAAGCTTCTGAAGAAGTGCCGCTTTTGTTGTGAGATAGATTGGTTATTTCCTTTTCTATTGCCTTGTCCTGTAAGTAAGAGAAGGTAAACCCTAGCTCCATAACTAAATCGAAACAAATATTAAGTAAATAAAAGTAATTGACCTTCTGTGTAGGAATATATGCAGTGTAATGGGTGGGGGTGGCTTAAAATTAGATAGAACGCAAGAGGAGCTTAGAAAAGTTATAGATAAGATATTTTAAACGATTTTGTAAGTAACATTGACTTTTAAATATATGATAGTAAGAATCAAATAAAGACCATTACTCTACAATAGCATCATCATATATGTTTAGGAAACTTTACAGAGAAAATATTTTATACGATTTTTATAAGTAACGTTGAAATATTTTTTTTGGAAGTATATATATTTCCAAGATCATGTCTCTTGTAGAACTATATTGTGCTGGAAACGGTCATGTGCTGATTATATTTAACCACTTACATTTTTTTTTGTCAACCTGGTCTACTAATCATTGAAATTACATATAAATACGTTCTATTGTATTTTCTGCTGTAAAATGTTTTATTAAATATTTCGTATAAATAAAAATGGTATCCGTAGATTAGATATGTGACATTTTTGATAGAGAGTTACCTCATGAAACAAAAGACAGAGAGATTGACGTTTGCTGTGTTCTTCCTCCACATCGTCTTCAATGAGAATCTCTTTTCCTTTCTCACACCGTCGTTCCGCCGCATTCTCTGCTTCATCCGCCTCACTCGGAGCATTGTTCACGCTCTTTACCACCGGATACTTGTTATGATCAGTCGGAGCCGTCGTCTCTTGCTCAACCGGAACCAGATATTCCTCGGTATCTTTGAGAACCTTTGGCTTGGTTGCACAGTTTCCCATCTCGCATCCACAGAGACTTTGATACAAAAGTACTTTCTCCTTCTCTCTCCTAAAGCTCTTTTCTGTCTTCCGAGAGATTAGAGAGAGAGGTGGCGGAAGTGGAGGTAAAGGATGGTAAAGATTTTATTAAATACAAGGTTTTATGGTAAAGTTAAAGCAACTATTCATAAACTACGTATTGCTAATTTGTTTTTATAGTAAGTATTTATTCGAATATTTATTTCAATTGTATTAGTAAATATTTTCTTGGTAGTGAATCGAGCAGAGGATATTACGTAAAAAGGGAAAGAAATAACATGCAGGATCTGATTTTCCAGGTTGGCTGATTAGTGATTATATATACTTTTGATTGGTATCTCGTTTTGTCCATTTGCATTCAATAAGAAAAGTCCTCTTCAATCCGTATTGCCATTATTCAATGCTTAAAATAATGTTTAAGCGAACGGTCATCAAGAGTCGTTTCAGATTTAAGCTTGATAACAAAATCTTCTAGTTTCAATGATGATTAGTAGTAAATTGAATCGGATAATTACGAAAATAAATGGAACCTCAGCCCGTAAAAATATTCGATGTCGGGTGTTAATGTAAAAGTTCGCTGAAAAACAGCGTTGTTTTAGTAAATTGGCGGGGAAAATCAATTCAGTTATGCACTTAACCGAACGGTTCAACTAAGTCAGCCTTGGGCTGAAAAGATCGGGCCATAGAAACAGGCCTGTAATACAAACGAAGAAGCCCAATAACGACAGCAACCTGAACATCGGAACTGAAATCTCTCATAAACCCTAAATCCCCAAAATGGAATCACAGAAGATCTCAAATCGAAAATCGAAAAGATGATCAGACGAAGAATCTCTTCGATCATTTCATCGTCTCTCATCAATTCTTCGTTCCACCACTCCGCCGCCAAGCCCAGACTCATCATCTCCTCGCCGCTTCTTCAATGCCGCCGATCTCCGATCCTCACTCAAGCTCCTACCTTTCCCAGCAGAGCGTCGTCGTTTCAGGGGATCAGGGCGTACAGTCTGCTGAGCTTGAACGATCTGAGAGACAATGTGCCGAGAAAGCTCAAGACGAGGAAAGGGAGAGGTATTGGGTCAGGCAAAGGTAAAACCGCGGGGAGAGGTCACAAGGGGCAGAAGGCGAGAGGGACTATGAAGTTCGGTTTCGAAGGTGGGCAGACTCCGCTACGACGCCGTTTGCCTAAACGTGGTTTCAAGAACAAGTTTAAGCTCCATTTTCAGGTTAAAGCTCCCACCTTTGTTTGGATTCTGAGATTTTTCGAAATGTCTGGTTTTGTTGCTTCGTTAGATTAGGTTTAGCTGCTTGTAATGATGTTTAAAAGTTTGGAATTTGGATTCTTAACACTCTGTTGATGTAGCTACTATGGTTGTTGTGTGATGCAGCCAGTTGGTTTGGGGAAGATTGCTAAACTCATAAACGCTGGGCAGATAGATTCTCATGAGTTAATCACGATGAAAACGCTCAAGGTTTGGTCATTACTCATCACTCTTTGATTCACATGTGTCTGCTTGTTGTTAAACCGTTAAAGTCGATTTGCAGGATGTGGGAGCTATAGGAAAGCAAATTGAAGACGGAGTAAGACTAATGGGTCGTGGAGCTGATGAGATCAAGTGGCCACTTCATTTCGAGGTTACCATTTGAATCATGAACATATGCTTTATTTACAGTTTCCCCGTATGTGTCTTAAGTCATATTGCTATCTTGGCTATGTTTTATTACAGGTTTCGAGAGTGACAGTTAGGGCCAAAGAGGTGGTGGAAGCAGCAGGAGGATCAGTGAGAAGAGTGTATTACAACAAATTGGGATTCAGGGCATTGCTTAAACCGGAATGGTTTGCGAAGAAAGAAAGGCTACTGCCAAAAGCAGCCAGACCACCTCCTAAACAGCAAGATAGGGTCGATAGCATCGGACGTCTTCCTGCTCCGACGAAACCCATCCCGTTATATGCAGCTGAGGAGAGCAAAGTTGAGTCTCCTGTCGAATCATGATTTCGGTTAGGTTTTTGAACTTTTGATGTTTTGGTTTAAGTTGTTTGTGTTGTTTCTTGGTCTTGTTCTTGCAAGAAAAAAAATTGAGTTCGGTCGATGGACCAAATAATGTCTTTGACGTTTAAATTTTTCATGGACTTGGTTATAAGTTCTGAAGCATTTTCTGCCTCATTAAACGGGGTGGGCCAGGCCCTTATGACATCTCTTTCTTGTGAGGCTTTTTAATATAAACAGAAAGTATCAATTAAGACCTGAATCACAAGATCCCAAACTTGGAATGATTATCAGATATATACACTGCAAATGATAACCGGCCGTTTAGTAAATCAAATCCAGAGATTATTTCTTATGTAAAAAAGGCAATAGAATTATATAACTTACAGTAACTCTCTCAAATGTACTGTCAAAAGGGATAAAGGATAATTATTACCGAATATCATGAGTAATTATTGATAAAGATTATATTATACTACCATAGTACCATGAAGAGACAATTATCAAAAAGATTTAGGATTGGAGTTGTTCTTTTATAACATGTTTTTATTAAGAAATTCGTTGAGAACACAATTTTCTTGACAAATACAGTGATATTACAGTCACCTAATGTTAACTTTGCAAAACAAAACAAAATAAAAACATTTTTACAGCAGATTTACAAAAATAACTGCTACTTCTTTACATTGTAGTTTCCCATAACTATACTGTGTGTAGCAGTATTTTTAATAGATCAGCAGTAACCGCCGTGGTAATTCAGCTAACTTGCAGGAAAGGAGAATGATTGCCTGAATTTAAACGATAAAGCATGAAAAGAAAAAGTTATTGTTCAAGGTTTCACAACTCATGACTCTAAACTAACATGTAATGATGATCATGACTAATTTTTTAATTATAGCACTGATCACATTTAAAGTAACTAGACAAGGAAATGAAAAGCTCTTTCTAGAAATTCGTGGATACATAAACAAATAGATATGGAGATAAACCGATTTGTATTTCGTAGAAACGATGATCAATTAGCAGGGATTCAAAATGCTACGCAGATAGGTTTTACCATATTTGTGAAATATTAGGTTCCTTTAGTTTATTGATCGGGACACATGTTTATTAATACTATGATCCGAGTCACTGCATTTTTTCTCGTAGACAATCATGATATCATAAACATTATTTGTTTCTTTTAACTATGAAACCGCATGATTATGAAAAATACAAAATTAAGCGAAAAAGTCTGTAACGGTGATGATTGCATTGTTAGATTTGTTGAATGTATAATAGTTTAAATAAGTTAAATGACTACATAGATTAGATGCATGTATGCAAAGCGTTGCTGGTCCATCACATTGACAATTCACGATTGACATTTCAAAGAACATTATTGGTTACAAGCAAACAAATAAATCGATCCCGAAAAAGTCGATCATACATCTCAAGACCAATCTGTATCAAACTTTATAGTTACACCATATATTTCAGTTCTCTTTAAAGTTGAACGATTGGAGCAAACTCTTTTACGACATGCATAACTAGTCCTTAAACAAAGTCGGCCCTTACACTTTGATACGTCCAATAATACAAATTCGTGTTATAAAAAAAACAACCTCCAGTCACAAGTTAATCAATCAAACCAAAACAAACACATTTTCTTGGCATCTCAAGAAAAAAAAAACTAAAACCATTTACACCAGCTTAAAATTCAGAAGCAAGGGGTAAAATAGGAAACCAAGTAAAATAAAGAAGAAAACAATTAATAGAAAATTTAAAAGTACGTGGGGTGACCTTTAAAGCTTTTCACGGAGAAGATCGATCCCAACTAAGTAAACCGATATCATTGTGTTTTCGAGAGGGACCAGAAGCTGGAACAGGGAAGTGACGTGGTAAGAATCCCAAGAACTGTCGAGATGAAGACGCAACGACGTCGTTATCTTTCTTGTGTTGTTTCGCGTTGAAGACGTTCTTGCTTGTTCTCGCTCCGTTACAGAAACCAAGAAGAAGAAGGATAAGAAAAAACCAAAAGGGAGTTCTTGTTATGCAGTTTCGAGACGACATTGTTGAAGATAGGTTCCTTATGGAATGGTTTTTTGGTTAAATGGTTTTAATATAGTGAAAGAACTTTGTGTATTGTTTGTTGTTGATGAGAAAGAAAGAGATTGGTGAATGAATTTGTTGACAGCAAGAAATATGGGCAGATAGAGGTTGTGAGAGAGAGAAGACTCTGACTATGAGGTTTTATGTGTGTATTTATTTAGTTTGGATATTTTCTAGAAAATATATTTTCTATTTATTTCAAAAAACATTTTTTGGAATAAATCACGAATCACGCAAGGAGTTGTAGGCTTGTTGTCAATCGTCAAGTATTTATTTGGTCTACACGCCGAAGTTCTGTTTAGTGTTAGCCGGCCTGTTAGGTTTTATTAGACTAGTATTGTAGATATTTTAGGTTTTTAATTTTATTTGAATTCCGTCGCAGTCAAAAGAAACAAAATATATATACATTTCTTATAAATTTATGACAGTTGTGAGTTTTACCAAAATTCATCCAAAGCTTTGAACCCCGTTCGGTTGCCACCTCGCCTTGCCAAAATTTGAAGTCGAATCTTTATGTACAATACATCTGCATTTTCTTAGCCATAAAAAGTTACCCAGCAGGTGTAAATTTTCTTATTGAATTGGTAATAGACTTGTTTTCATCAAGTGGTTTGGGTTTAGAGCTGGTGCATTTTGGTAAAGTCCATATAATTACCCCAGTTTGGGATCAGCTACGCTGTAGCTTAAATAATTCTACTGTATATAAAAAACAAGAGCAATATGTGAAACTAGTTGGAAACAAAAGAAAATGTTTCATAAAGAGGATGAAAAGTGTGAAAGTTTGTTTAGTTTAGTGATTTCATTTAGGATTCGTTAATATTTTTATAAGAACAGGTTTATGTCTTGAGTCCGAGAAATTTGAATTATACATATTGCCGAGAGAAAAAATTAAAGATCTTCAGTATAGTGTAATAGTCCTATTAAGCGTGAATTTTATAGAAGTTTGGAATAATTTGTTATAAAATCTATAATTGTATACCAAACATGAATCTTCAAATTACTTGTAAAATTGCCGGCTATATAATTAGATATATAAACAGTATGTAATAACATAATTTGTTAGAATAAAAAAATATGAAACGTTTTAATAAACATTTTATATC